>JBCNJP010000006.1:43048133-43122750 GCA_039602395.1 Deinandra increscens subsp. villosa
GAATTCCCTGTTTTCGAAATCCTTAATTGGCATTTCTTTTTCTTCAAATTTAAAACCACCATGTTTCTGCTTGAATTTATCTTAAACAGAATTTGGTATCTCATGACCTTGTTTGGCAATATTTGTAAATTCAGATTTGATTCCTTTTAGATCATTCTTCCTAGAAATCATAGAATCATCTATCACGATCTCAGAAAACTTTGGCACTTTCACATTTCCTGAACTTCCATTAAACACCTTTTCTTTTTCAAGAAATGTAGATTTAGAATCAAAATTCAAACCACTGCTGTAATCAATCTGTTCATTACTTTTCTTCTTGGATTTAGACTTAGTTTTCTTTCCTACACTGGTATCAGCAAATTTAGAATAATCATGTTGTTCAATACCAGATGGTATAACTGGAACAGAAATTTCCATGTCCACATGAGCAGGAACTTGCTGAAAACTTGCATCTTTACCATTCTCCTGACTCTTCTCCAACTTATACAAAAAATTCAGGAAAGTTGGTGAATTGTTACAATTTTTCAATTGCCTTTGCAAATCAAAAATCTCTATCTTTTGTTCAGATATTTTCATATTAGCTTCTGACAACTCTTTCTGCGAAGCAATGTACTTGTCAGACAATTTGTTATAATCACTTATATGACATTGTCTTAAGTGACACTCTTCCAGAACTTCTGCAGTAACTTTCTCTACCTCTTTCTGATAATAGACAATATCTTGTTTCAAAATGTTATTTTGCATTGGAACCTCACCATTTTCATCACGCAACTTTGTGAGTTCCTCCTGAAGTTGAATTATACTGTCAGCAGCTTCGACAACAATTTTATTAACATTTTCATATTTTTGTTGAAGAGGATAACACTTCTCAAATAAAGCATCAAAATCTTCAATAACTTCATTTTCCTTAGCTTTAGCTTTATTACATTCTTCAGCCATTCTTCCTTGATACTAGCAAATTCCAAACAATTTGCACATGATGCAGACACATCCTTTTGAATTTTGGTAGCTAAATCATCACAAACTTTATTTTTTCCGTTTCTCCACTTCTTTTGTCAGAAAAATATTCTCTTCAGTCAACTTTCCCACCTTATTCTCTAACTCTTCAATTTTACCGTTAAGCTTCAAATCTTGATCAATTGTTTTCTGAGACATTTTAGACATATGTTCCTCACATTGTGTCTTTATAAAATCCCATATCTTCTTTGCGTTTTGACAATTTCTGACTTGACTTTTAAGAGTTATAGGCAAAGCTAACAGAATAGGTGCAACAACCTTTTCATTTTGATCATACGATTTCCTTTCTTCACTCGAAAAATCTCTCATCTCTTTAAAATCACCACCATAAGTTGGATACTTAAATTCATTCGTAACCGGTAACCACAAATTTTTATCCAAATCAACAACATAAGCTCTAAAATTTGTTGCCCAACCATGATAATCTCCAAGATTTATCAACTTTTGGAACATTCTGACGATGACGCTCAATGAATACATCAATTTCAAACATTTTAGAAATTGTGAAATTGGAAATCAAAACTTCAAACTTGGAAATGAAGGTCATAGAAGCGGATTTTGGGTACCAAAACGAAGGGTACTAGCCGTTAGGTATTGGGTTGCGTAACTCTTAACGGTCGTTTTGGCTGGTATTGGATTCCGTAAATCTTAACGGTTCTCAAGTTACGTCAGTTTCCGTGAAACAACCCAAAAATCCCAACCCTATCCGAACTTGGTCCAAACTGTAGACTTGCCGAACCTTAACCCGAACTCTATCTGAACTTCATCCGAACTTCACATGAACTTAAGGTTCGGAGCGGTTATTTGGACGAATCTGGGGTTCGGATAACGGTTATTTGGCAGACTCACGAACTCGATCGAACTGAAGTTTTAGGTAAAAAATCGCGATTTTGAGCTGCTCTGAATGAGATTTTCAGTGGTCAACATGATTTTGACAACATAAATGTTTCAGAAATGAATTGCACTCAAAAGGTTAAAAGATTGACTCGTTTTTTTATAGAAAAACACCTGATTTTATCAAGAAAACGACAACGATCAAAGCAAACGCAATAGAGCAACCTGGATTCGCTCTGATACCAATTGAAAAACCGTAAGACGGATCTTACTAGAGTTTTGCTTGATCATATATGAGAGAACAAGATGTAAATAAAAGTTTGTTTTATTGAAATCAACAAAAGACTCAATTACAAACTCTCAATCAAAAGCACTTTAGAGAAACACTATAAAATCCACATAGTTAAGATCTGGTCTCTCTTAGTTCTCTCTCATAGTTACTATCGAAGTACAAGACAACATATCTATTTATACAAGACTGGCCAAACCTCAGGTGAACCTGAGGTTCGTCTGATCCGAACCTCAGGTTCGGACCATGTTCGGCTGGCAGCAAACTTGTCTTGATCTTCACATCGTCTCGTTCAGATACTTCATATGATGCACAGATTATGTATCAACATTAGCCTTTATAAACCTAAGGTACTATTTTTGCCATTTTCCAAAAACTTACTTTGGCTACACAAACTTCCAAGGACCCATTTTGTAGTTACCAAAACATGTCCCTTGAAAGTGTAATATAGTAGGGACTTATTTTGCCAAGTTGACAAACTTGGAATTGGAGAACCGGTAACGTACGAAGTTCGACCGGCTGCTCGTAACTGCTCGCTTTAACTCCGACTTAATTCCCTGCCGGTTACCTCGATGATTGCCAGTTTGAAAACCCAGATCATTTCTTTGTAATCATTTGACAAACCTTGTTCTTCCTCAAACACCACCATGAAATTTTCCGGCGAACTCCGACCACCGCATCTGTCAACCCCGTTTAGGTCCGGATTTGCTCCTGTCTACGGACCAGTAAGACCGGAATCAAACCTTAGGAATTTTCGTGGACACATCAGGAGCTACTGTAATCACCACAGTGGTTTACTCGTGCTCGGTTCATGAATCCGTTCGAGAATCGATTTAAACGTCCACTGTCATCTTCGCGTTCGGTTCGTTTCTCGCATCAGAGGTAATTCCCAGCACTTTCGCAGTCGATTTATAGTATCATTGTTGGATTTTCGATTGTGAGCCCGTTTCTGTAAATTTCCTTCGTCGTTTATGGAGGTGGGGCGAATTAGGGTTCTTTTAAGGTGGTGGTGACACTTGAATCATAACAGTTATATATTTTTTCCTTGCCATAACAAATTCAACAACTGAAAGTGTCCGGGTGGTCCGGGCATGCTTTCGTTAACCATGGGGTCGCGGGTTCGAGACCTACCGACCTCAAATCTCTTTTGTCTTTTTTTGTCCAGCCGATTCCTTGCTAACAGTGATGATTAAAATGTTCCTGACTGAAAATTTAACCAAAACGAGTTGCTGGCCCGATGGTTGGGGTGTTGCGATGGCAACCAGAGGTCACAGGTTCAAACCTGTGGACCTCCGGTTCTATTTATTTTATTTTATTTCTATTTCTTTGTAGTTGTTTTATGGACTTGCATAACAATCTTTCCCCGACCGTTTCCCTACGTTGTCGTAGACCCGTAGGTTCTCGTAGAATTACCATCTTATGAAAAACGTAATGATTTAAATGGGTTGATGTAGATTGTCTCGTTATTATTATTTATTTTTTATAAAGCGTGGTTTTGAATATATATATATATATATATATATATATATATATATATATATATATATATAGCCGTGTGCCCGCGCGTTGCAGCGGCGACAGTGTATAGCGTGTTATTCGTCTTCTGTTCGCGCGTTGCAGCGGCAGCAATTTATAACGTGTTATTCGTCATTTGTTGGTGCGTTATGGCGGCGCGACAATTTACAAAGTGCTATCCGTTACTGTTAGCGCAGTGCGGCGCGATGACAATTTATAATACGGTACATGTTTTTGTTATTTTATCAATACTCTCGTGATATATTTTTTATTGTATGTCTGTTAGTTGCTCATCCGTATCATCGCTTTAGTTATTAATATAATCTTTAAGATAGGTTTATATGTATATAATTTTATTTCTTTTTGGAATCCATATATTAAATTGAATGCTAAGGTCACTAAAACTAAAGAATTTTGTGTATAATTTAGTTTTTATGCAACCGATTGAGTTCAGTGAAGCATAAGGTCATAGTGCTATATATATATATAGGATTAGGGTAAAATACATCCAGCAAAAACGCTACATCCATTGCGGATTGATGTGGGGCGTCCATCAAGATCATCCAACAGCCAGGATCTATGGTGTTTTCCGCCTATGGTGTTTTTTTCTCCCCCGAAAACGCCATAGGCGGAAAACACCATAGATCCTGGCTGTTGGATGATCTTGATGGACGCCCCACATCAATCCGCAATGGATGTAGTGTTTTTGCTGGATGTAGGATAACTCGACTCTATATATATATATATATATATATATATATATATATATATATATATATATATTTCATTGTCAGTTGTTACTTCATACTCCTCCTCTTCCAACGACAATCAAAAGTACCATCACCATTTTCAACTGCTCTAAGACCATCAAATTTAATTAGAAAGATCCAAATCTTTAATACAAAAGCCTTAGATCTATAAATAAGTACGTAAAACAAAAGACTTAACAAACAAAAGATTTCAATAAATCTAACATCACCCCGAAATAACACTAAATCTAACATAATATTACATGGGCATTTTGAACACCTGAACAAGGTTGTAACTTGTGATATGCACATACAATGCATTTTTATTCATGTGATCTAATCTAGAATATATACATTCTTGTATCAGTGATTCCTAATTTTTAGGCTGAGAATAGGAACCTCAAAGCCAAAGTCAACCATGAGTTTGTTGATCTTTTGGAAAGATGATCTGCGATCTCTGGAACCTTCCACAGTGGCCGATTCTTCTCCGACATTGAACCTTGCAACTTGTATTTGATTGAAGGTAATTGAAGAGCAATGCAGCAGACTGTCATCAACAAAACTATATAACAAAAAGCACAAAAAATTAATTTCCTATAGTTCAATAAAATGGAAATATAGTTTTTTATTCAAACACATATAGAAAATAGAAAATACTCATTTTAAGGTACCAAAATAACTTTTTTTCATCTTCCTTTCACCTCGTGTTCATTCCAAAAAATTAGATTCAAATTCTTTAAAGAAAAGCCAAAAGAACAAAATCAAAAACCAAATGCAAATTTGAATCAAAATCAAAACTTAAAGGTTGAAGAAAAATAAAAACATCTAACTCTTTTATAGCACCAAAACGAAAAGGGGAAAATATGTAACTAAGACGAAGACATAACAATTCATGATTGTGAATACCTCAATTTCTCTCTTTTTTTTGGTTCCTAGCAACACATGCACCCTGGTCGAGAATATAAATACATGAACCTGAACAATTGGGGAGCACATATTAGAATCACATTCGAATATATAGAATGAAAACCTTGAAATGAGCTCAAATTTACAACCGCTTACTCACTAAAAATAGACTTTATGAGAATTTTGACTTTTAACACAACACTCTAAAACCTGCAAAAATCAACAAATTAAATTTATATCAACCATTAATTAATCAAAATGTAAGTAAACATGGTGTACTTACATTCAACTATAACTAAGAATTAATCAAAGTTCTTATAGATAAAGTCGTTATCTATAATACAACAACAAAAAATGCTACATATATTAAAAAGAGTTTCTAAATTAGGACCATTATGTTACAGTGGTTCAATTGTGTATTACGAACATATTCTCCACCGTTACCTCTTCTCGAGCACCAGTTCCATCTAGGCTACCATAACATCCACCTATATAGCACAAGTGCTGAGTTATCAAACCAAGCCAATCAGTTTCTAGTTATTGTAAAACCTAAGGTTAACTTTGTTAACTTATAACACGAAGCCAAATCAGTTTCCAGTTATCGAACTTTGTTAACTTTGGTTTTCAATCAATAGACTGGGACAGATCCATAGATAATGAATTAAATAGATGTTAAAACGCACCTGATTGTACTTGGCTAGCTGCTCACCTTGGCAAGGGGCAACTGCTTTTATATGACCAGTGGCAAGACCAGTCGACAAATAGTGTAAAAAATTAGGCAAAAGAAAACAGTCTAAAGCAATTTAACGGAAAGAAATGGAATATAACCACAGATCAATGCTCGACCATTTCTAAAATGACTTGCATGCATAAACCGATAGAACATGCTAATAAGAGTTAACAAACAGACCTCTGGTAAATTCCTAGCCCAGAAAAATGCTTGACTTGTTCCTAGTCCTCCTTGTTAAAACATCATGTTGCATCTATTTATTCGTAAAACCAAACTTATTGAATAGCTCCTATGAGGTTCATGGGCATTACTTTACCAAATAAACTAAAGTAATGCCCATGAATCTCATATTTGATAAATGTACATCATATTCGACCAGCAGCCTTAAAAGTTAGCCAGCCATTTATCAGAGAAAGGAACAGCAATCGTGGTGTCTAAAATATAAGAGTAACTGTAAAAGGATATTTATATTAAATCTTGACAAATGGAAAGCATACCGAATTGGACTGATTTAAAAAATTAACTAAACAATCTAGAAGATCTCACGCAATTGTGAATCATTCAAAATGATATAAAAAAGTGAAGATATACCTATCCACCTAATAAAAGCAGCATAGCTAATTTCCCATGTGAAATTGCATTCAACCCCATTTCCACCATTTTTCTCTATCTTCAAGTTTTCTATCTTCCAAAGTTCACACAAAACCTTGTCAACGCCTAAAATTTGATGATGGCTAATCCTAAAACAATCTGATGGCCAAGAATATTTAAGAATAATAATTGTTAGTAAAAGGATAAGATAGTCGATAAAATAAAATATATGCATAAATCTCAGTTAATTCTACTCCTGCAAAGTGTTCCACTACTTACCTCTGATCTACAACTCTGTTTTCTGTAGCGAATCACCTCTGTTTACCTCTGATCTACACCTTCATGTAACAACAACATCCCCATGATACAAAATATAATAGACAGTACAGTGAATTTTTCCGTCACCGCCCGTTAACAACAACATCCCCATGATACAAAATATAATAGACAGTAATCTATAACAAACCAGGTTGTTAGAGTTTTGGCTGTGTTTCTACTGTTTAAAGTTATCATAATCAAATGATAACTTTTTGTGTTTTTGGCAAACAACCTGTTTCATTATGAAAGTGTACCTGTTTCATTATGAAAGTCTGAAAGGCCTTCAATATCCTTCCGCCAAGCCTTGCAGCCTCAACAATCTATTCCAAAAAAAAATGTGATGATTAAAAACAAAGTGACCCGATCAAGATTATTCTTTACATAAGTTCCTATATGCATGTTTTGACACTAAACAAAGTAGAAAGAAATGCATGAATATAAACTCAGACCACCCAAGTCTCCAAGAGTCATTTCATCAATTTAACCTATTATCTTGCTCATCAATTTAACCTATTATCTTGCCTATTCACTAACACTTCATAAATTAAAAGGTCTTCTGATTCTTTCACTAAAAGGTTAATTATGCACTAAAAGGTTAATTATGACCATAATACACAATAGAATAGTTAAATGACGCATTGAACACAACTTAGGATTTACCTTTGTGGAATTTAGGAAAGCTCTCAAAATGCAACAACACATGTAAGAAGTTAAAGGAGGAAAGAACCTGCAACACAAAGTGCCATTCAGTACAGGTTGATCGAAAAAACTCCCCTACCGGAAAAGCAGCACCATCATCGTCGTTGTTCGATCCACCATGGCTGATGAAAGACCCTAATTTGAGATCTGTGTTTCATAAACAGAACAACTTGAAACTAATCGACGTCTTCAACAATAGAAAGCAAAAAAATAAACCCTAAATCAATAAATACATACAAACCTTGTAAACGCAGAGGATTTTAGAGTGTAGAATCGGATGATGAACAAAGAGAGAAGATGAGGGAGTATACCACGGATCTCAACTCATGATGAACAAAGGAGTCGTCCTCTTCAACGCCGAATGTGTATGTGCTTCAGATGCGCGAGAAGAGACGGGAGATGGGAAAATGTGTATGTAAACTTGCAGCCCCGAAATATATTCAAATTTCAAAACCCTTTTTGAATTCTTTTCCCAAAATTCTGGTCCGCAAACTTCTGTGTTTAAGATGCATTTTGAATTTCGGCTTCTTTGAACAAAGATGAAAGAGGCGCGCAACTCAGTGCTTACCATAGAAAGCGACGGTTCCTTTGTTAGCTTTTTCCGGAATAGGGTGTCTGTAACTCAGTGCTTTCCATAGAACTTTGAATTAGGGCTTAAAGTAGTGATTAAAGGAGATAGAAGGGGGTAAGCATAGACTTTGTAGAAGAAAAGCAACTGAAAAACAATATCAAAAGGGAGATTCCTCTGAATCTCTCTCGTCTGCAAAAGAAATATCGGTACAAAGAGAAAAGGGTTTGGAGATTCTTTGGATTAACAAGCATGGATCGAGAGATAGATTGAAGCCCAAAGTAGAATGCGTCTTAAAATTAAGACGCTATTAATTACAAAAATGCCCTTTTTATCAATATACATTATATAGTAGTATAGATATATATATATATATATATATATATATATATATGTATGATTAATTATCATGACTCCTCTACATGTGTATATTGTGTAAATTCTTGGTGACAAAGTAAATAAATATATGCATTTGAATTTTTGACACACAAAATATATTTATGCAAGATATGCATATTTTTATGGATTCGTTATGACGTTTATATATGAACTTATACGTTTTACCCGATCTTCTCAACATATATCATTGGTACACTCGCATCGACTTTTGTAAATCCTTGTCCTTTTGGCTAAACGTCATCCTCGACTCATTTCTTATAATCGATTTTTGTCAAATGTTGACAATGGTTTCACAAGCCACATTTAAATTATATTTCACTGAACCGTCGTCTAGGCTATGTTACTCATGTGCGGATACACACTTACGTATGTAAAATCGATAGGTGCTCGGTAGTTACGTAAGGCTTGAAGTCTTACTAAATTGTAGCAGCGCACCCTAAGGTGAGTTACACAATCTCTTACGTTACGTCTGGGTTTGGACGATAACACGCAAACACGTTACACCCGGGTTAGGGTGATAACACAACGAATTTGTGTATGATTAAAGTAGAAATCCAGTATATATCACATATTCACGTAAAATGCTTTATCTTTCAAGTCCTTACTTTATCGAACCGCTAATAGCAAATAGCGAGGGGATATTGGCTAGTACTACTGGGGTCTGACAAACCCCACTCAGCGGGCACGAGATGCACCACCCGACTGGCGGTCGGACTGAGGACAATGTCATCCTAACTTACCGTGATCGAGTAGTCACGGGGAAGGAAAAATACGTAAGGAAATATTCCTACAACTACCCTTGTCAGCTTTGGTTGCGAACGTTTTAGTAACATGAACTTAGGCTCGCTACCTACGATATGGATTGTACTTGTAATATACATACTTATATACGAATAAAAATTGTTGTATTCGTACTGCATATTTATACTAGTTATACACTAACATTAGTTGACACATGCTTGTTGTGCATGTTTTTCAGGACGCTAGGAGTATCGGATTTTTGGGCACGTACGTTGGTTAAAACCTCTATTTTTGGGAATCTGTTTTTAAATCTTTTCAACTTGAACTGGTATTTTGCACAAATTGACTTTTACGTGCTTCTGCTAAACTTTAAACTCTGTTTGATATTTCCCATTTGGAAATATATTTACATTTTGAACCCTTAACTTATGTTTGATGTAACTAATGACTCGGGTCCTGGTCTGGATCACAGCCCACACGGTAAAACTCCGTTAGTGGAAATTAGGGGGGTGACATAAAGTTTATGTTTGAAAAGAAAAACCTCACTTCTGTCATCTGAAGCTTGCGGGTTGAAAGTCTCCTAGATATGGATGCAGGAAAAGATCTCATGCATGGTTGCAAAGTTGTGAAAGAGCTAATTCCTTTAGCCAGTCAGAGGACAAGCTAACAAATGATACTTTCAGAAATGGTTCAGTTGACACAGTCCTGTTTCTACCATGCCTACTCTACATCAACTAACAATAGATTCAAAGGTTTGAAGATCTGATACAACACACGTCAAGGGGAGTTTGTTAGTGCATAAATTGTGTGACGTGTAATGTATCACAGTTAGTCTCGTTAGTTTTTTGGATTAGTGTGTTGAATTTTATCTCTTAGACTATCCAGCGAACCGCCAACGAACAGGAAACAAACAAGCAACGAACCACAGGTTGTTGGTTGTCTTGTTCATTAGTAGTGATCTTACTATATATAGTTTAATGTGTTCATTAACACATGGAAGTCTTGGGACTGGTATTGGGAGTGGAAGTCTAAGAGAGTGCTTAACTATTCCACAGAGTTTGTAATTGTGTTTGTTCTAGTATCAATGCAATTGACTCTTTATTTAGCTTGTGTGTTCTTGTATTCATTGTCTTGATCTTGGTACCATAGCCAGTAGACGATCACCTACGCGTTTTATAAGTGGTATCAGAGTTGTTGGCTACTTCCGGCTTAAATTTATGGATCAAATCTTGATTTTGGACGTTAAAACAGGAAGTTAGGTGCAGATAAGTGTGTCTCCGACCTAACAATATTGTTTGAACAAGGAAATTCGATTATAGGATGAATTTGGATTGATTTGAGCTTAAAAGACCTCTGGTTGCAGTTTCAACAAACTCAATGTGTGTTACATGTACCTTCATCGAACGAACTGAAATATTCATAATCTTCAACGAACAAAGTGGCATCTTTAACAAACGAACGAGGGACGTTCGTTGGGTTTCTTATTCGTTGACTTGTTCGTTAAGGGTGATTCGTTGACTTTTCTTGGTTCGTTGACAACTGGTTCATTGCACCTTGGTTCGTCGGCTGGTACGTTGACATGTTATCTTTGTTGAGTTTTTGTTCATTGAGCCATTCATTGATTGGAATTACAATGAGATATACAAAGTTACCTGAATTGCCCCTTAATTCTGTAACTTTAGTTTGTTTTGATGGTTATTTTTATAAAGCAAGAGAAATGAATAATTTGAAGAATTTTATTCCAGATACCAGTGTTTCTCATGAGTTAGATGTCGAATTCCAGATATGTTTATGGGGTAATTATGGTTTTTGATGTTAGGCATGGATTCAAAAACTGGGTTATTACTATGGAACAATTCTCGGAGAATTACTTTTCACCACGACAAAAGATTAAAGATAATTCAGGATTCTGTTTGCGGGGCACATGAGTTTATCATTCCATGAAAGACGATGTTCTTGCGGGGTTGGAATCAAGAATTGAGGATTATATTCTTGACGATTTTGTTGACTAATTGTGAATAAGATTAAAATTTCTGATGATTTGTTCGCTTTTTGGGGGCGTACGAAATAGTGAATTTCCAAGATCTTGATGCTTGTTAAATCTATCAAGAAAATTGAATATTTTAGTTGTTTAGGGGGAAATATGAGGGCTCTAAAACTTAAAAGAGTTTTATGTTTGAAAAAAGTGAATATTCAATGGGAAAGCAATCATTTCACGGGTATTGAGTGATAGTGTTTTTCTAGTCTACATGAAGAGGTTGTGTATTCTTATATTCATGGGAGTTGATATATTTGAAGTTTTCAGTTATGGATTGGATCTCTTTGTCATATGCCTAACACTTTCTTGAGTCGTGAGATGCAATAGGCAATCCACAAACAAAATGTGCTTGATCCGGGATATGCATTAGGAGGGAGTTAACTCTGAGGGGGAATTTCTATGATTGAAGATTTTGGCATGTTGGTTTTCATGAAGATCAGTGTGTATTACAATTCAGGAAGATGAAGTCAAAGCTGTCTATACCGATGCAGTGATGTTCGTTAGATGTATTTAGATTGCCTGGATGATTTATGAAGTGAAACATTATCATATTCCAGTCAGAAGTTGGAAGTACTTCCCGAAGTTGCTTTATCCGAGGGGGAACTTTATTGGTTGTGGTAATTGTACAAGATTATGAACTGTTTCCTGCATACTCGAAGTTCAGTCGCATGGGGAATTTGCTGGAAACTGTGATATCAAGTAGTAGCAAATTGACTGAAGATTGCAAAGTGTGAAGATCAACATTCAACAGTAACATCCAGGGGGGTCTGTTAGAGCAAGTTCCTAGTATGGCCGTAACCGTTCGAATATCAGACACATGTTACGAGCAAAGATACTATGTTTATTGAGTTAACAAACTGGCCAACGAATTGCCAATGAACTTTTGGTTCGTTGGTTGTCCATTTCGTTGGTTATCCAGTTCGTTGTCAGTTTCCTATAAATAGGTCCTAGTTCGTTGGATAATATAAATTTGTGAGTTTTGTTCTGTTCTAATATGTTTGAGAGGAGAGGTCATGCCCGACCTCTTCTAGATCTTAAATGATGTATACTCCTTCGGTTGTAATCATTCGACACATATTAATGAAACCATTTGAGTATTACATTAGACAAAATTCCGTCTATAATCTGTATTGACATGGAAACGATCCCTTAAACATATTTACAATAAATCCTTCAGCAATAACTGTAATATCGATTGTATCCTCACTATGGAACGAAATCACGAATAAAAGTTTGATTATTCTTCTAGAATTCAATCGAACTGAAGATCTACATGAGAAAAATGACATGAATGTGCGATTCAAAGATTCTGTGTATGGAGAACTTACAAAATGAGAGAAAATTATGATCTTGACCTGCTACGACACCTACTTCTCCAAAACTTTGAATCAAAACTCTAGAAATCAACAATCAATACATAAGTTAAATAATAAAAATCCAACTAGAAACAAGACGATTAACAAACGAATTAACTTAAGATAAACAAGATTAAAAAAATGATCTAGAACTCACCACATGTTCTTTAAATCCGCAATCAGCGTATGAAAGCATCAACAAAACTATAAAGAAATGGATGATCTAAATACGAAGAATAATAAAAAGATCAAGAACTCACCAGATTTTGTTTCCGAGAGATAATCAAGAACAAATATGTCGCTATGTACTTCTGTTGAGCTAATCAATTGTGATTAAATGAATTACTTTTTACACAATACCATAATTTTTAACGGATCAACAAAATTTGTAGTGGCTCTCATGTATAGATGGCATATTTTAGAGTCACAGATGGAGAATATTGTTAGGTTAACTCACAATATAGTGATTCGATTAATCATTTACATTGAACCATAAAAATGAATACCTTTCGATCAATTTCCATCTTTGACACTTTGATTGTTGCTACCCAGCCTCCCCAATTCATCATCATTCTCCTATGGAAGACAAATGCAGCGAGATTCAGGTTAGGAAAGAGAACCACATCGATGATAGACCTACATACGGAGATAGACGAGAATGTACCTCAAATGGATGTTTTCTGTGAGTGTCTGAGAGGGAGAAGTGTCAACTTGTAGAACCAATTTCAATTTCATTTGAAATTGAGCGTCATTTCATTTTATGTATTCTCTGTGCCGATTTCGAAGATGCACCTCAAATGGATGTTTTCAATGATTGACGAATTTGAAGATCAAAAGAAAGAGAAGAATCTCTCTCAAAGAGGAGATTCTTTGCTTTCTCTAAGAAAAAAAAGACGAATCATTTGTTGCTTTTCTGAAATCAGGTCCCTACAAGTCTGGTGTTTCAGATTGATTTTGAATTAAGACTACATTTGGGATGCGAGGTTGAAGAAGAGGTAGAGCGGATTTGAACCGATAGCTAAGAAGAAGGGGTAAGCGGATGCAAGTCTGCTTTAGTCACTTCTACATGTTGTCAAGTACTTATACGCTGCTTAATTTTAAGACATTTTAAAATGACAAAATTACCCTTATACCAATACTCATTATATAGTAGTATAGATAGAGACCATAGGAGTTGTTTGAGGGATACATGGTGTCTCATATCGTCCAGAGGCCTTAATATTAATTTATTAGAGATTATATGTCGTATATGGTTGTACATGAAGGAAGTACGGGCCATGCTCCCGTACTTTTTGGATTGATTTTTGACCTTCGGCAGAACCCACGATTCACGACAAGCACATGTATTAAAAACTAGCGGATTTTGTGAGTTACTAGTTAACTTATTGCTCACCAACAACTTATGTTGTTGAAGTGTTTCAGTTCATATTGCAGGTAGTAGCCAATGTAGTAAAAGGTGGTGTTACACACGAAAGGATAGGCGTGGAATAGCTAGTTCTGGTGTGATCCAACACTAGCAATTTGGGGAACAAATAGACTGATGTTTAGTTCTATTGATCTCTGGGGTTTAGTTTATGTATTATGTTATGTAAAGTTTTGTTGGTTTCCAGTCTTAGGGTCATCTAGGACCTTGTTCGGATAACGCGACAATCACGATACACTTTTAAAGACATCGCTTGAGGCGTTTGTATTATTACAGCTGGAACGGTTGGCCCCTGTTGTTTTAAGTTAAATTTTTGCTTTCACGTGTTATGATACAGAAGGTCGGTCCCACACCCTCCCCGCATACCGACGGGGCTGCGGCGGAGGTGTGACAGGTTGGTATCAGAGCCTAAGGTTGTAGTAGATTAGGAGTTCAGGTAAATCCCCGGAGCTCGAACCGATATGGACTCTAAGACTAGTAAGTAGATAAGTCTCGGATCTAGGTGGATATATGGATGTTAGGTAGCTATCAAGGATTAATGTAAGGTCGGTATAGATTTCAGCCTTCAAAACTGCCATGCCTACCCACTAAGATTTGATGAACCCAACTAGACATATAAATGTTGATAGTCTGTAGGGTGTGCATATCGAAATAGGACACATAGTCATTAGTGTGAATTAGGGTTTAGATTCCCTAGATGTGAGTTGCATTGGGTTTTTCTACACCTGTTGTGCTCTAGGTGTGTATAAAAATATATGACAATTGTGGGTCAAATTTCAACACCACTTTTACAAATAAGCTTTAAATTATGATAACAAACAATCACTATACACCACATGCATGGGCAAGGACACCCATCATGGCGTAGTACAACGAAGGTAAGATACTGAGGTCGTCCAAGGATACAATGTATAGAAATGAGAGCTCTTGATACTTCACCTTTGTTGACATCTATCCATACCAAATTTAAGAGTTAATGTTTATGTATAAGTAAAATAAGAAAAGATAAAATAAAGATAAAGCGGATTTTCGTCGATTCAGTCAAAAATAGTATCAATTAGGAGGACTCGTCGATGACAGTGTTGGTAATCTATTTATTTATAATTTATTTATAATCTTCCTTTAAAATTCTTACTAGCATGTGAGGGGGACCGCCTTTCAACCTCAAATCCCATCTTTCGTTTCTCCCAATTTATCCAAATATATAACTAACGCAAAACCGTTTTGTTAGTAAAATATAGTGTGTGCGAATGTCCTTTAATTGTAGAGCCTTGTGGTCAAAGTACCATTACACTCGAATATGTTGTCATGAAGCAGCAGGGGAACAACCCACGCATCGGATTAATTTATTATGAAATTATATTTATAAGGGACTAAGTTCCATTTCTTCCATACACTGGTCTTGCACATGCATGGGCAGTCGTAACCAAAGCCAAGTCCACTAACGCATACTGTCGCGTCTACGCAGTGGTAAAATATTACCAACCCTTCATCCCAACCAATACCTTTAGACCGCACATGTGTGTTATGTCCGTAGTTTGACTAGAAACACTATTCCAGTTTTTTGTTTGTGTAAACATGGTTTTCATTATTCATTTAAAAATGATAACATTTTAGCTTATTTTAATAATATGTTTTATTTTGAGGCTCGACCTCATTATATAATTTATGAGACTGAAGTAAGTAGTTCACGTGAAAGTTCAATTTATACTGTTAATGCCAAACGACCAAAGTCAAACTTTAATCAAACGTATCTGCGACATTATTTGCTTACCCACATAAGCAATAAGTGCATATCTATATCACAAACTGATGGAATTCTAGATACTACCGGTGCAAGATGATGAAGTCTCCGTTCTCTCCATGAACTAGCTTTCAACCTACAAGGACTGATACATAGTGATATATGCAGACCTTTTAGAACAATGTCTAGATCTGCTTAGAGGTACTTCAAGACATTTACTAGTGATTAAAGTAGATATGTTATGTTTACCTGCTGAAACATAAGAAGGAAGCGTTTGAAGTGTTCAAAACATTTCCGAATGAAGTATGTAACCAGTGCGACAAAATGATAAAAGCTATTTGATCTGATCGCGAAGGAGAATACCTGAGTTATGAACTTGATGAGCATCTAAAGAACTATGGATCTTGAAGAAATTTTATCTAACTTTTTCTAAGGTTGAAACCACTGAGCAATTGGATGTTGCTCCTAGGCCTTGTCAGTTCGGGAATCGGTTGTAAAACTAAGCGTCTATATTTACTGTTAAAGTTATGTAACAGGACTCATGTTAGGAAAATCCGGATAATGGTTGGATATAACCATATGAGCACGCACGCTTCCGCTAACTTGATTTGTTTTAAAGCCCACATACAAATCTCAACACATTATTTAAAGACGAAATGAATGGTACCGCCCCCGAGGTGTTCATTTCATGGTAGCGAGAGACTATGACTTAGCTACTATCTTGTTGATGGAATTTACCTAGATTGGTTTGTTTTTGTGAAATCTTTTGCTTGGTGGACTGAAGGTAAAGAAATAAAACGTCTAAGAAGGTGTAAGAGTCAAAAAAACCTTCGTAGACGGTGTAAGTGTTGGAACTAAAATCTATGTGACTGACGCCATCAAATCTGTTTACCGAAGCATTTGACTGAAGAATCCATGTGAATTGATTCAGAGACACGGGTTGTGATGATCAAGGCTTGCGAGATTGGACCGAAGACCGTTTTCTAGAAAAGTCAACCGTTCGGGTCAACAGTCAACATAAAAGTCAACATAAGATCGGTTCGAGCGAGTCAAGCTTCGGATTAATTAAATCAACTTTGATTTAATTAATATTTATGTTTATCTGCTTTACTTGTAGTTTTGTTCATTTTGTTATTTTTTTCAGTTGTCAGTCATCCTCACTATATATAGTGAGGGTGCCTATTACAAGAAAGAGAGTCTCTGAATGTGGAGATGATGATTTTCTTGTAGAGTGTGAGATTTCCATTCTAGAGAGAGAGAGTGAGTCATGGATTCTAGAGAGAGATTGTGTGTTTGTCATGATTTCGTTGTTATAATCATTCGACTAATAAAATCATTCGACTTTGATCATCATCTTTTTCTTGTTTTTGATTATCCTAGATTCATCTTCATCATCATCTTCTTTCGGGTTTTCGAATCTGAACCTCGTTCTCGCTCAAAGTCATGATTCTTGATGTGAAATCGGTCCTGACAGTAAGAGTCTAGCTAATCTATCGGCGTGGGCAATGAAGCGCAAGAAGATAGTGAATGAGATGTACGGATGTATTGTATTGCACAATTTGATTATAAAAGATGACAGGAAAACGATAACAATATAGTACGAGATGAATACTCAAATTAATCAAGTCATAATATCATTTTGGCATTGCAGAATCAAGAAACACACTTGTAAAACACATTACAACTCTACAAAACTTGAACATTCCAGATTTGAACCACGAGTAGTTTAAGTTAATGTTTGATAATTTTTTTTCCTTTGTTATTTTATTGTATTTTATTTTACTTAATAAAAGTGTCATTTTATTTATTCATATATATATATGTATATATATATATATATATATATATATATATATATATATATATATATAGGGTTAGGTTCAAATGAGAACTTTTTATTTTGAGAACTTTTGACAACTAAATCTCAACCACAAATATCAGGGGGGACCACTACAATTCATGGGAGGGGGGATACATGTAAATAAACTTGTGGCTCAAATTAGTTCTTTTTAGTTCTCAAATCAAATTGGTTCTCAAATGATCATCTCCCTATATATATATACATATATATATTTTAGTGCTATAGTTTAAATAAGAGTTATGTAACCCTTTAAGACCCACATGATTTCAAATGAAGTGATATACTATCATCAATTAGTGAGGAGGATAGTTATGAATTCATTTAGAAATGCCTCCTTGCTAACTAGGATTTGTCCTAGTGGTATTGGTGACGATGTGAGACCAATTTACAGAGAGGTTACTAGATTCTTGAGCCCGACATGTTTTAACACCCGACCATTCGTGAAGGTCAATATATCCTGAAATGGGCTACACTAATGGTCTAGGTCGCAGCGTGTCGTGAGTAACACCGTTATGCCAGATGTTCATCCTCGAATGGCCTAGTTGAAATTCAATGACATAAAAAAAAACTAGGAATGCCCCCTCCAATATAAGATATAATTCATTATCAAGATAGAGCACCACTTCTCAACCACATCTATATAAGAGAATTTTTCATTTCACTTGTTTAGTACCCTATGTTTTTATAGGTCCATGATTATTTGTATTGAACATCCAACTTTGACCGACTTAAAAAGAATATAGTTCAAAGTTGGTGGGTCTTTTCTTTTTATTATAATGCTGTAACACCCTAACCCGGATAGGGCTGATGTGTCACTATCATAGTAATCAAAACATAAGACATAATTCCATAATTTATACATTACGATGCATCACCAAAAGTACGCTTAAAGGCCATAGATTATAGTATTTATTACATATTATTTAAATATCCAGAACTAGACAAACTAGATTATGCTACAAAAGTAGCCAACGTCATAAATCCTAGAGTTCAGTCTTCGCTCTTCACAACCCCACCCAAAGTAACCTGTGAACCTGTTGTAAACAATATTAACGGAATGAGCTGAATGCCTAGTACGGATATATAAAAGAAAGAGGCTCAAGTAACAAAGAGGCAAACATAACAAGATCAAAGGGTTAACACATGATAAAATGATACGATACAAAATATGCAAGTCAATAAAGTAAGTCGTATCATATGGATGATACCCATGAGCCGAAACCATACCAATAGAGCTACATGGGCTGTGACCTATGTGACCAACTAGTGTAACGGGGTGTTGGCATACACACAACCATCCAATCATCCACAAAATTACACACACACACACACATATATATATATATATATATATATATATATATATATATATATTCTAGGAACGATCCATACACCTCCTATGTGGCCAATGTAACTCACTAGTACTAATGGAGACGTCGTGGTCTAATCTCACCACCACGGGTGGTGCACATGCCATCGATGCCGCAATGTCGTGCATGTGGGACACTCCACAGGAAGCATAGAACTCAGGGTACCGGAGTACAAGTGATCTACATCGTATATCTAATAATAAAAACAACAATGTTATACATGGTATGATAAGTCTCGGAAGATGCGATAATGTGTACAACAAATAATTTCTATCGCACGCTACATATTAGTAACAATAGTAATTTGGAACCGAAATGAACGAAATCCAATAGAATCACCTTGATATGCAAAGAACGTAAAAGAACTCCAAATCAAAAATGTTTCGCAACGAAGTCAAATATCACAACAATAAATAGGGGGTAAGATATCCGTACCTTTGGAAGTTTGGCAATTTTGAAATACTCGTCTACGGTGTTTGAAATAACCTTTGTCACGAGAATCGGTGTGCGGGAACTGATGTAGTGAGTCGCAGGTCACACTGTGTGTCATCGGAGTTCTTGGATACTTCGAGTGCTCTGAGATTGAAGGTAGCAGCGGAGGTGGCGAACTGTCGTGTCAGTTTTGTATGTCACGCAACAGAGGTCGCCGAAAGTATCTACGGTCACCGGAAAAAAAAAACAAGGAAACGTGGAGACAGAGGGGAGCGAGGTGATCAGTCAGGGGTGAACGCGGTGGGGGCGGTTACTGGTGGTGTAATTTTAGGTGTTGGGGTGGTGATTCTTCCTTGCCGGAGTTCCGTTCTTCACCGGAAAACTAGTAAAACAGGGTTATAGAGGGAGAGATGGGAAGAGTGAGAGGTGCGGAGATGGGTTTTCCCGCTGGTGAAGACGTCTATTTATAGTCAGAAGTTGCGACATGAAGATCGGTTGCAGAGATTTGTCCGATCGATGGTTCGTCGGAGTTGGCGGCCATATCTCTTCACAAGATTTTTTCCTTATCTTTGATTTACCCAGAGATACGCACGTGATTCTTATGTCATTTATTTATTATTTATTTTAATTTAAAAAAGGACTTGTATGTGCAATAGATTTCCTTTATTATTATTCTTTTCTTTTATTTATATATTTATTTTTTTTACTAGTACGTCTTATTTATTTGTATGTATAAATTTCATTCTTTTCTAATGTGTTTATTATTATCATTATATAAAGGTGTTTATTTTTTGGATATTTCAACTATTACCCCCTTTAAGAAATTTCGTTCTCGAAATTTATTGACTGTGTAAAGATTGATCACCAAAGTAATGGTAGAGAAATTTCGTAAGATAGATGACTGAAAGTGACTGAACGTGGATCGGATTGGTCGAATTGATCGAATACAATCGTAAACAAGTGAGAAATCAACACACAAACGTAAATAAAACTCAATCTCGTATTAACAGAGAATCAGAGTTACACAGAGAAAAATCACAGACAAAGTTCGCTCTCTCTCTCAAAAAACTTGACAATTACAAAGACATAAACATATATATATAGCCATCGGGTGTCCGAACTCCCTGGCTTGTCCGAACCTCAGGTTCGGCCAAGGCTCGGCCAGGGTTCGGCCAGAGTTCGGCCACCAGACCAAAAACCTAAATCTTCATGTCTTCGTTTGATCCAGCTCATTTTCATATCGTGTATCAACAAACTCCCCCTTGGCAATAGCTGGACCGTTCTTCATCAGCTTTGAACATTTGTAGCATCCCCATCTTCCTTCCAAACCAACTCATGGTTATTTCCAGCAAAGATGTTGAACGCAAAACAAACCCTTATCACCCTTTGGAACTTCAGCGCTTGATCCATGTAATCAGGGTGATACAGGATTGGATTGTGATACAACTCGTCAATATCAGCCTTTGACAAGTTAATCAGCCACATCGGATCGTAAATCTTCACAACCCGGTTATCTTCTCTCAGTACAATCACTGCTTTACCTGTGTTCTCATTATAATACCACCAACGCAAATCTTTGATGAAATCTTGTTGCATCTTCATCAATGGTATTTTCTTCATCACCTCAGGCTTCTTTGGAAATACCAAGATAATCAGCCTCTTGCCAGTTCTTTGATGTACTCTTATTCGGGATCGCCGTCTTTTTGGCTTTTGAGGATCCAAGAACTAAAACCCCTCATTACATTCCCTCTCAAGAGTCTTTTTGAAATGCATACCCAACCAATCATTGCCATAATAGCAAAATGGTTTTCTCGTCAGCTCACGAATATCCCAGATCGGCAAACTGCTGAAATCTTTGGCGCACTTAATGTACTGGATTCCATGTTCACGTTTAATCCCATAGCACTTCAAGCTTGATGCATACATCCAACTTATAATCTCCCCTGACACCTGACCCTTGAACTTGAAAGACGATCTTTGCTTGACTGGTTTTGGAGGCGGCACATAATTAGCATGAAATGCTTTCATGAATTCTTTAAAACTCTGATTCTGTCTCTGAATCTTTGCCTCCTTAACCACAGGGTCTTCAGGTTTCTCAGATTCTTTCTTTT
The DNA here is from genome assembly GCA_039602395.1 of Deinandra increscens subsp. villosa. NCBI lineage: Eukaryota > Viridiplantae > Streptophyta > Magnoliopsida > Asterales > Asteraceae > Deinandra > Deinandra increscens. The sequence goes on from JBCNJP010000006.1 coordinate 43,069,824, forward strand.
TCAAAATCTCCTCAACTTCAGCATCTTTCTTTTTTGGAAACACCTCAAACTCATCACCACCAGATTGATCGAAGTTGGAATACAAATCCGGATACTCTTCTTCTGTAATATCCTCAATTTCAATTTCTTCATCAAAAATACCTTCCACATCTTCGTCAGACTCTGGTTCTGGATCTTTGAATTTTTCAGGAGCTTTCTCAGATGCTTTCTTCATTTCCTCATCGTTTAAATCAAACACCCGTTGTAACTCTTCGGCCGTTAAATCTCCAACAAATTCCCCTTCTTCAAGCGTTTGTAGCATATCAGCAAATTCACTCATTGACTTTGCAGCTTGATTGGATGGAATTGAAGTAATTGGCACCGCTTCTCTAGAATCTTTTTCCATCTGGGAAGATGATGTTCCAGCACCCGAACCTGCGGTTCCAGATGGGCCTGGTCCACCATCTACATTCCCTTCAGGATCATCCTGATCAGGATCATCATTCAAAAATCTCAACAGATCTTCATTACAGCCCATACCGTCTCCAATCTCCCCCTGAGCATTAAACTTCTCGATCAAGAATTTTAACTGCTCATTCATTTCCAGAAGCATCTTGGATTGGTTCTGACTAACCCGTTTCAATCTTATAATCTCCTGATCTTAGTCCGAACTCCCTCCGAGACAAGATTCTCACCGAACTCTCTCCGATAGAACTCCGAACTCTCACCGAATCAGGAAAACTGACCGAACTTCACTCCGAACTCTGGCTTCGGAGCGGTTTCACCGAACTTGGAGTTCGGCCGAACGTAAAATTCGAAAAAACTTTTGTATCTCACCAGAAACCACTCAGAACTGACCTTTAACACTCAAACGAACACAAGCAATCAGAAACAAAGAGTTTTGACGCAAAACATGATGTTTTTCACGTAAAATTCTAGAGAGCAACACGAAAAACGAACTTTGAGTAAACGATTTGCAACAATTCGAACCAAACAGCACCAGAAAGCTCTGATACCACTTGAAAGTGACTGAACGTGGATCGGTTTGGTCGAATTGATCGAATACAATCGTAAACAAGTGAGAAATCAACACACAAACGTAAATAAAACTCAATCTCATATTAACAGAGAATCAGAGTTACACAGAGAAAAATCACAGACAAAGTTCGCTCTCTCTCTCAAAAAGCTTGACAATTACAAAGACATAAACATATATATATATATATATATATATATATATATATATATATATATAGCCATCGGGTGTCCGAACTCCCTGGCTTGTCCGAACCTCAGGTTCGGCCAAGGCTCGGCCAGGGTTCGGCCAGAGTTCGGACATCAGACCAAAAACCTAAATCTTCATGTCTTCGTTTGATCCAGCTCATTGCCATATCGTGTATCAACAGTGACGAAACAAGGTTCATACTTACTTAGATGACCGACTTATTTCCCAACAACTAGGATATGGCTCTAAAGAAAGTTTATAACACGTATGGCAAACTAAGGTACACATTTACTTATGTGACGGATCCTAATCTTCCAATAGAGTAGGGTACAACGAACGAATCGGTTCCTCGGTTTCCCAAGCCGCTTCTCGCTCAGAATGATTATTCCATAGGACCTTAACGAATGGAATCACTCTCTTCCTCATATCCCTCTCTTGTCGGTCTAATATCTCTTCGGCTTCTTCTTCATATGATGAATCCTCCTGTATAGTCTACAATGTGTAATTAATGACGTGTAATGGGTGGTAGTTGTATCCCCTTAGAAAGGACACGTGAAAGGCATTGTAAACATGAGCAAGTTGAGGCGGTAGTGCTAGTCGGTATGAAACTTCTCCAACTCTCTCTAGAATCTCAAATGGACCGATGAAACGAGGACTAAGCTTTCCTTTAATTCCAAACCTACGGACACCACGACATGGTGAAACTTTTAAGAATACATGGTCTCCGATTTTGAATTCTAGTTCTCGTCTATGTCGATCAGCATAACTCTTTTGCCTGCTCTGTGCCTCCTTTAACTTTTCACGAGCAATAGCAACTTTTTCATTTGTAATTTGTACCAATTCCGGACCTTGGATTATTTTCTCCCCAACTTCGTTCCAACATATTGGTGCCCTACACTTTCAGCCATATAAGAGCTCGAACGGAGCCATGTTGATGCTTGCTTGCTAGCTATTATTATAAGCAAACTCGACAAGGCATAAATATTCATCCCAGTTTCCCGTCCACTCAAGTGCACATGCTTTAAGCATGTCTTCTAGAGTTTGAATTGTGCACTCCGATTGCCCGTCCGTTTGCGGATGAAAAACGGTGTTGAATTTCAACCGTATACCCCAAGCACCTTGGAAGCCCTTCCAAAATCGTGAAGTAAACCTCGAATCCCTATCAGAAACAATTGAGGCTAGAGTACCATGCAACCGAATAATCTCTTGTAAAAACACCTATGATAACTTTCTGACCGAATATCCCTGTTGTATTGCTAGAAAGTGAGCCGACTTGGACAATCTATCAACAATAACACAAATAGCATCATTCTTCTTGACGGTCTTAGGCAATCCCGTAATAAAATCAATCAAGATCTCATCCCATTTCCATACCGGAATGTCTAATGGTTGCAAAAGTCCGCTAGCTCGTTGGTGTTCAATTTTCACTTGCTGGCACGTGAGACATCTACTCATGTCTTTCGCAACATCTTCTTTCATCCCATTCCACCAGAAGTTTTGATGAAGATCTCGATACATCTTTGTTGATCCTGGGTGGATAGAAAATGGTGAGTTGTGTGTCTCGGCTAGCAATGCCTCACGGATAGTGGAATCATCGGGCACACATAATATTTTGCCACACCAAATTACCCCATGCTCAACAACATGAAACTCAGACTGCTTCCCGACCTCAATGTTCTCTAATATGGCCCATAATTCTCCATCATCCCTCTGTGCTTCTTTAATACGAGAGATAAAGTAAGGCACAATTTGCATTTTTCCAAGTAGCCATCGGACTTCCGGACCTGAATACCAACACCCATTTTATCGAGGTCTGAGATAATTGTCACACCCCAACCGACGGCAGAATACGTCGGGGCGCGAAGATTGTCCAGAAGCTCACAACACTAGATTAGGTTGCGATAATCATAACAGTTACCCATTTCATAGAAAATAAACAAACATAACATCCAAGTCATAACATACGATAAACAACATAATAACATAATCTAAGTTTGAGAGTTCATTATTTAATTTGGTCTCTCTAAAGCCGATGCAATCCTATGGTGATGATATCCAAGTCAAACTGCATTACCTGCAACATGTTATAAATAAAGACAACTAAAATAGTTGGTGAGAATTCATAGGTTTAGTGATAACGTTCAAAGCATGCGTATAAGTTTAAATAAATGATTAATGATAAAATGATTAATGATAAAAATGATAAGTTAACGTAATCCAACCCTTGACAATTAGGCTTTCAATCACAAGGCGCCACACGCAAGGCAGGCCAAGTGGGCTTGTCAGGCCAATAGATCTATTATCATAACCCCGGCATGTTTAATGTTAATAATTACGTTCATCGTTCAATCGTTCATCGTTCCATCGTTCAATTGTTCATCGATCAACCAAACATTCAAAACAATCATACAAGTTTCAAGTAATAATCGAACATAGAATACGCATGCGAAAATAGAATTTGATAAAATGATACATGTTGCACCCCAAAAACATTTAAGTAAAAAGGGCTATGAAAACTCACATGATAGCTAAAGTGTCGAGAGTAAAACCGAAGAATAGGGGCCGAATCAAACCCGGAGATCACCTTTACGATCGATCGTGATGGAGAAAATACCGACAAAAGATAAATAACTAAATAAGTATTCGAATGAATAAAACGTGCGACTAACCATGACACGATGGACTCGATCGGATGCGCGACTCGTTGGTGGAGTATTTAAGTAATAATATGAGAATATAAATAATCATGTGGTCAAACTTATATCTAGGACAAATGTTAAGCAAATAATTATATATTTTGTCACACCCTGTAAAAATTTGTGTCGGGATGTGAACCAGCGTTATCACAGTCAAGGTCAAGAACGTACTCTGGATGATTCAACAACTAGAGCCATTTGGAATTGATATTTGTTTGGAGTAAATTGGAGTTTTCAAATCATTACGCAGCGGAATTTAAGTAATGAGTTACACAAATTGTTTTAAGTTTACAATACATTAGTTTTCAAAAGATTTTTAAGACATGACATCGTCAGATGTTATGCCAAGAAAATCTCCAACGGCTACTACCATACTCCAGTATTTATTGAAAGATCCTAAATGCAACAGTCATCATGCAGGTCCAGATGGATAACAGCAGTAAAGATTTAAGCACCTGAGAATTCACAGAAGAAAATGGTCAACAAATAATTTTGTTGGTGAGTCACACAGGTTTAAAGTTGCTAGCCTTGAAAAGTATACAAAAGTTGTTATGAAAATTTGTTTATGCTATTCGTTGACAACATCAGATAAGACTTGTTGAAATGTTACCATATACCCTGAATTCCGAAACTAACTGATTACCCACTCTTGGCATCTTTTTCCAGCGGATACCGCAAAAGAAAGACATAACAATTTGTACTCTTTGACTAATAAAACGGAGTCATGATTGGAGCGACCAAATCAGAGCAGGGGCGTTAAACCAATAGATTTATCCAAACGTTACCATTTCATATGATAATTAATCGGATTCAGTTAATAGTGGGGTTTGCTTATCACATGAATAAACATGAAATAATAGATGTGGACGGCCGAAAGGCACATGTAACAGATAGGGTAACAATGTCTAATTGTCTAGCATAGTAAAAGTAATATGAATTCTCCCCCAAGTAATTGAAAACAGTTAAAGAGAAAAGGGGCCGTGAAGACTCACATGTTTCAGAAATTACAGTCGGAAATGTGATCAACGGAAATGCAAGCCTAGATAATTATAAGACATGCAATAACAATAAGTAATTGGGTTGACATTAATGTCACTCCAATTTGGTAGGTCAAGTCTTGACGTCATGGTAGCCTTAGGGTCAATTAATTTGAAGTGTCAAAGTGAAAATGTCCGTTTATGCATTTATTTAGAAAATGTAAATTATATATATATTTTAATTAAATAAAATATACAAAATTTCCCAAATAATATTTAATGGTGATAAATATTTATAGAAATAAATATTAAGTCAAAATAAGGGTTTTCATATAGGAAATTGGTTATTTTGACGAATTGGTTGAAAACCGGGCGAATTCACGGTAACCACCGGTAACACGATATTTATCCGTCTAAGTTAGAAATCAATCAAGTAAGATAAAATATGATGATTTTCTGTCCAAAACGAGTATATAAATATTCCAAGTGCCGGTTTTCATTAGTTTGCCGGTTTTGTGGATTTTGTGCCGGTTTTGCCATTTTGGTCCCGTTTGCCCGATTAATGACACCGTTAGGTTCCTAAATTCACCATATGTGTTTGTAAACAGTTTTTACTATTAAAATAACCCTATGAGTTCATTTGGACCAGATTTGGATTTTCTTACAAAAATGATGTTTCCGGGCCCGTCGGGTGTCGGTTTTAGTCCTGGTTTGTGCTCAAATTCAAGTAAATTGTTAAGGGATCTTCTGGCCATGTCCTAAGGTCATTTCAACCATAAAATCTTACTGTTTAAAGGCCCTAACTTTCTGGTGAAAACGAATTTGTATTTTAATGAATTTTTCTAGTGTTTTTAAATGTACTTTTTGTTCATAAAAGCCCTTATGGTGATTTTAAGCACAAGTAACCTTCCTAATGTTCAAAGTAATATATTTTGACTACGTTGGGGAGTTCAAAACGTGTCATAGGCATCAATGGGTCCAAAATCATATCTAGGCAACAAAATACACATCATGTTCCAAGTAACCTACTCATTTTGGTTTCTAGGCAAAAAGGTGTGTGATAACTTCTACATACTAAGGTTTGTACATAATATGGCAAGAAAATTACTAACATAAAGATGTGGTAGTATTATACGTGGCATAACATGGAGATAGTTACAAGTAAGTAAGCTTTTATGACCTTAAAGTGAGTTTAGGCACCAATGTATGTCAAGACTTGTAGTAAGAGTGATCTAGACATAAAAGGAGCCTAGAAATATGAACTAGAACATGATTTCTCAAGGAAAAGTGAAGATTAAAACTCACTAGGAGGTAGTGTGGTCCGAAAATGTGGTGATGGTGGAACTTGAATCTTCTTGCTTCCTAGTGCCATGAAACTTTAAGAGTTTAGTTATTTGAGTAAGAAATTTAGAGAGAGAGTAGAGAGAGAGAAGCTTACGGTTTGGAGGAGGGAGAGAGCAAGAGGTGTTCTTGAGAGAAAAGTGAAGTATGGGGGCTAGGTTAAGAATAAGATGAATATATATGAGTGCTTAAGAAATTTGGAGTGTTTAGGAATGGTTGGGTGGTGGGTTACGGTTCAAGAGAACCGAGAGAGATAGAGAGAGAGACGAGGTAGAGAGATGGAGAGAATTAGGAGGTGTTTGGGTCTTTAAAATGAAGTAAATATCTAGTAAGTAATGAGATTAAATAAAACACTAGGTGTTTAGGTGTATGTGGGTTGTTGTGGACCGAAAAGAAGAAGAAGGACGGGACGGGTTCGGTTCCCTTGAACCGACTCACATAAGCTCACACACACATGGATGGTTTAAGCTCCAATTTGAAATGAAAGCATGTGTGCATGCTTGTGATATTTTCAATCAAATGAGGGGGAAAATGGGAGAAAATGGAGGGAGTTTATGATCCTTTGGTTAATAGAATTGTTGGGACATGGGGACAAGATCCACCTACATTTTGTAGGTGTGAAAGGGAGTTGGACATGATGTGTTTGGCATCATTTAAAGTCAACAAGGGGGTAGCAAACTAACCAAAAGGTGGTGGTTTGGTTTGGTTCATGTAACCGGCGAGAAAGAGAGGGGAGACGGGTCACGGGTTCGAACCCGGGTGGCGGTGGTTCACGAGGAAAGAAGAAAAGAAGAGGAGAAAGGTCGCGGGTTCGAGCCATGGGGGTGACCAGTTTGAAGAGGGGAAGAAAGGGGAAATGGAGGCGGGTCTTGGTTTTTTAAAACATTTATCACGACGTTAGAAAATGTTAAAAACGACTCGATTTGAATTAAAAATACTCGAGGTTTAATAACATTGAAAAAAATACGTTGCATGTGTATATACATTGTATGCATGTAAAGTTTATCCGTCATGAACGTTAACGAAGTTAAATAAAATGTCTCGGACGTAAAATAAATAAATATTTACGTAAGGAATGGATCACAAGTCCTGATAACGATACTGGTGTCTAAACATGTATATACATTGTGTCATGTTTGATAATAATATAATTCGTTTCGTAAATAAATACGTTGGAATTTTCTCGTGATGAAATAGTTTTACGTATAAAATGCAAACGTTAAATAATTAACTAAAATCATATGCATGAAGGTGAATAAAATAACACGAAATCCCAAGATGATGGGATCATGAGTATTTATTTTATTGTAAAGGTGACATAAATCAGTTAGTGTTTCTGGTTGGTTGCCTTTTGTTATTAAAGTTCCAGCGACCATTCCGTGTAAAGAAGTCATCATGTTCAAGTATCGTTTAGATCATAAATTAAGCTACGTCAAGACTACGACTACGTTGCATGAAAAAGGGTAAAGTACACTATTTTATCACATTGTAGGTAAATAGATACATGATACAGTTAGCACATAGGTATACATTAACGTTTAGGTTGACAGAAACTTACGGGATGTCACATACTCCTACAGTTGGGAGAATTTCGTCCCGAAATTCAGCTGGACGCTAGGGCTGGACAACGGCGGCCGGGAAAAGGTGAGGATACTTGGCGCGAAACTGATCTTCGCGTTCCCAAGTGAACTCAGAACCACGTCGAGAGTTCCAACGAACTTTGACAAGAGGTATTCGACTACGATTTAACTTCTTGACGGCGCGGTATACAATCTCAGCAGGTTCTTCAATGAATTGTAGCGTTTCATTAAGATGAATTTCTTCGAGAGGCATAACGAGTGATTCATCGGCAATGCACTTCTTCAGATTGCAAACATGGAAGACGTTGTGAACGTTGCTAAGCTCGGGAGGTAATAGTAATCTGTACACGACATGTCTAATTGTTTCGATGATTTCGAATGGCCCTATGTACCGGGGATTTAACTTACCACGCTTACTAAATCGAATCACGCCCTTCCATGGTGACACCTTTAGCATAACCTTGTCACCTTTCTCGAAAGATAGAGGTTTTCGGCGGTTATCCGCATAGCTCTTTTGACGATTGCGGGCAGCCTTCAGACGGTTACGGATTTGAGAGATTCGTTCGGTTGTTTCGATTACAACTTCCGGGCCTGTCAGTTGGCTGTCACCAACTTCAAACCAAGAAATTGGTGAACGGCACTTTCTCCCATAGAGTTCCTCAAACGGTGCACACTGAATACTGGTGTGGTAGCTGTTGTTGTACAAAAATTCACACAGGGGCAAATGATCGTCCCAATTTCTACCAAAGTCGATAACGCATGCAATTTCTACCAAAGTCGATAACACAGGTGCACAATGAATACTGGTGTGGTAGCTGTTGTTGATACCTGATATGTGCGTCGTGTGAAGTATCAAGCAAGTTCAAAGATCAAGTCAACTAGGTCTGGCCGAACTAGGTCCGAACCTGAAGTTCGGACTGGCCGAACCTGAGGTTCGGCCGAAGCTCGGCCAGCTGGGTATAAATATGATGTTTGGTCTTTGTATTTGTAAGACTTCTGAGCGTGAGAGATCTGTTTAGTGTGTGTTTCTGAGTGTGTATTCTCTGAGACTATTTCTGAGTGTTTACTGGTTGTAATTGTTCTTTGTTGATCAATAAAACAATCGGTTAATTACGTTTCGATGTCCGATTAGCTAGATCGAGTAGACGATCCGATGCTCACGCATTTTCAAGTGGTATCGGAGCTTTCTAGTTCACTCTACTGGTCTGTGGTTGCTATTTTTGGATTTTTGAAGCGTTTTTCGTGTTTCTCGAGATTGTTTTCGTGTTGTTCATCAATTCTATCGAGTTTTTGGTGTCAAAATTGTTCCTAAATCACTTTCTTTTGGTTTTACTGATCCACAGTAACGAGTTTCGTCAAAATCAGTCATTTTTCGCATGTTTTTGAAAAATGAGTTCGAAGTTCGGAGTTTCCTGATCAGGTTCGGAGTAACTGCTCCAAACTTGAAGTTCGGTCCATCTTCGGTGAGAGTTCGGTGTTAATTCGGTCAAAGTTCGGAGTTTTCTGTGTTCGGACACTAGTTCGGACAAGGTTCGGAGTTAAATCAAGGTTCGGAGGTAGTTCGGTGCTAGATCGGAGTCTTTTAGGAGTTCGGTCTGTTGATTTTGACTCGGAGCAAGTTCGGACGAAGTTCGGAAGTTGGTTTTAGGTTCGGACAGAGTTCGGAGCTTAGTCATAAGTTCGGAGAGAGTTCGGAGCGGCAGAATCTTATTTTTTCGAACGATGTCGGAATTTCACGCGTTTGCTGCAATGCAAAGTGCCATGCAAACCATGCTGAATTTTGATAATGAAATTGGAACAAGCCAGAAAGTTCCCAAATTATTGAAGCTGGAAGATTATCAAAATTGGAAGAAACGATTTTCTGCTTATATTAGCACAAATGACATTGATTTATGGATTTCAATTCGAAAGTTGTATGAACGACCAATGGAAGATGGAGATCTTAAAGAAATTCAAGATTTCGATGGTGATGAAAGAAAAAGTTATGAGATTGAAAAGGAAGTTTATGGTTATCTTACTATGGCTTTACCTACTGAATTGTTACATCAATTCAGCACTTGTAAGAAATCAAAGCAATTGTGGGATGCTCTCTCAGCAAGATGTGTAGGAAATGCTGATTATAAGAAAAGTCGGAAGAAAGTCTTGAACAAAGAATTTGATAATTTTCAAAACTATGATAATGAGAACATTACTGCTCTCGTTTCACGGTTTTCACATCTAATGAGTAAATTAAAAATAGTTGGCATTGAGAAATCTGATGCTGATTTGAAAGAGAAGATTTTGGAAGCTTTACCCGAAAAGTGGGAGAATTATGTTTTGCTGCTCACTCATGACAAGGATTATTCTACAATGACATTTCACGGGCTTACTGGAAAACTTCATGCTCGAGAAATGGAAATGTTAAACTCAAAGAAATCAACTGCTACATTGCAACATCCTGAGTTGTATCATGGTGAAAATACGGCAAGCATGAATGCTAAAGCTAAACGAAGTCTGAGTTCTGCACCAAGTACATCCTTCTTGACTGGAATTTTTGATAATTCGGAAAGCAAGTCTTCACAGGGTTGTAGTTTTACAATTCCAAATTTTTCAAATCAGAATGCCTTTTCTGCTGAATCAACAGAAGATTGTGCTAAAATGATTTCGGCGTTGATTTCATCATCTTTTTGTTCGATTATTAAAAATGTTGCTGATGCAAAGTTAACCAGTGAAGATCTTGATGCTCTTGATGATGATCAACTAACTGAATTGGATATTTCTTGGCAGTATGCTATGTTATGTCAAAGATCGAAGAGATTCTTCAAGAAACATGGAAGAAACCTTTCTGGTGATAAATTGGGTTTTGATAAGTCTAAGCTAAAATGTTATAAATGCTCATAGCTTGGACATTTTGCCAAGGAATGTCATCAGGCACATGCAAATAAGTCTGGTGTTCCTCTATCACCAAAGCCTGGTTTTACTCAACCATCTACTAGTAACACAAGCAAGACCACAGCTTTGATGGCTCAAAATGATGGTGTGTATGATTGGGGTCAACAGTTTGGGTATGATTCATCTGCTTTGATAGTTACTCATGATCAACAAGAAGATTTTTGTTCAGAAACTAGTTCCGATACTAATTCAAATCCGAGTTCTTCTGAATCTGCTGAGAATATGGAGAGTCTGATGAAAGAAAATACTTCATTATTGCATGAAATTCAAACTCTTTCTAAGGAATTCAAGGCTGTAAAGGCAGAGTTAGAGGTGTCTAAAAACAGTGAGAAGAAGTTGACATTGAAAAATGAATCTTTGTTAAACGATGTGAGTATGCTTAACACAAATCTTTATTCTGTCAAAGAAAATGAACAGATGCTTGCTGATAGAATTGACATTTTAGAAGAAGAGAAGGAGGATTTGTTCAATCAAATAAAGAAATGGAAGAATGCGGCTGAAGATACTGCTAATGATTTTCAGAATTTGTTTGATAAATCAAAGGTCAAACTTAATCTGCTTACAAAGAATGTTGAAGAATCAACTGCTAAGATTGAAGCATATCAAGTTGACATGGGAAAGTTGTTGGATGAGAAGCGGGAGTTAGTTCGTGTCAATAAAGTTCAAGCCTTTCTGGTGATGTAAAAGCGCAAAGAGGATAAATTGAAGAAGGAGTTACATGAAGGACTTGATAATCTGCGTTTGCAAAAATTTGAAACTCACTAGGTTGCGAAGCGATTGATTGCTAAAGAAAAAGAATTTGCTGAGGCTCGACAGAAAATTTCTGATCTGAAGGTTCAAGTTGTTAATGCTAATCGATTGCTTAATAATGTTTCAAATTCTCAAGTCTTCACAAGCTTTCTAGCTAATGATGAAAATTTTGAAAAGATGTTTGATAAGACTGCTTCACCCCCTGCCCATATCAAAGAAGCTGTCAAAGAAGTGAAGGAACAAGTTGACGACTTTGATTATTCAAAGGTTTCGTCATCTACTGCTGAGGATGAGAAAGTTATGCCAAAGAAGAAGAACAGGAAGAATAAGAAAAAGAAGGAAAAGAACTCTACAGTTTCTCCTGCACCTAAGTTTGTATATGGTTCATCGTCTGCTGATAATAAGAAGTCAGTTACTTCTAGTGACAAGCTTCAATCTCAAACTGAGTTTGATGAAAAGAACTTTTATGATCAAAAGAATGTCACCGAAGTAAAAGCTGAATTTTCTCGATTAGCAAAGAATGGACATTTTACACTTGAGGAGAAGATTTCTGGAAAGCATGAAGGATTGGGTTTTCACAGGATGCAAAATAAAGCTGAGAAGGTTCCAGTATCTTCATCTCCAGATTTGAAGAAGTTAAAGATGAAGCAAGTAAAGAAGGAAGTTTTTCAAGCTGATAAAATTCAACCCGAGCGGTTTTACAAATCAATTATTTTCTGACAAAGAATTTCCTCTTCATTGTGTTGATGCTCGGAAGATTGCTGAGGTCTTTGTGAAAGCTACTATTTCTTCTGAAATTTCTCATTCTCGAAGCCCTACATCCAAATGGGTACATGATCACAGGCATCAGGTATATGATTCCAATTCTGATCATGTTCGTGATATTCATGTGTGTTCTTCGCAGGTACATCAAAGATGGGATAAAAAGACAAGAATTTGTTATATTTTTCGTCGCCCAGGGCATATGGCAAAAGACTGTCCATCATCTGCTGATTCACCCCAAAGATTTCACAAGAAATCAGTGTTTAGTAAACCTGCCACACCAAAGTTCTTTGATGAACAAGGCAGAGTTTTTGATGAAGTTGAGCCTACATTTTATCATAAACAAAAGCGTTTTGTTCCAATGTTTCCAAAAGCTCAAAATGTAGGTTCTCCATCATAGTCACCTGTGATTGTTTCATCAAAAACTGAATTACCAAAACAACAGCAATGGAAACCTAAGGTGGTTTCTAAGCAAAACAAGGACACTGGTCGACCAGAAGCGATTCGCTTCGGGTCATTTTTGGACTAATTAGTTTGTCCAGTGTGCAGGTACTTCTAGAAGACCTATCGACGTTTGCAACGTTGTTGATGGAGGAGTATTCTGCTTAAGTTAAATTTCATGATAAATCTTTCTAACCTGCAAATTTTCTGAATTCTAAATCTGCAAATTATCCGTGTTGATTGATCACTTTTTTTTGTTTACAAGTTTTTCTCAAAAAATACCAAAAATAGAGTCTTGTTTTTTGTGTAAAATGAAAATCCAAAAATAGAGTTTTCATTTTAAGGGGGAGAATTGTAAGTAAGGGGGGGTAATTGAGAAAAAGCATGTTATGGGGAGAAGGTGAATACATGTCAAATATATAATGAAGGAAGGTGAATACATGCAAAATATAAAATTGTGAGAAATTGATCATTGGGAAATGATGGTACATTGGCTTACGTATCTGACTCATGGATAGAGTAGATGAAAGGGCCATAAGATCATTGTTTGATATGCTTGGTAGGCTCGGCAAATCAGAAAGTATTCAGATGTGATATACACTAAATACTAATGCTTGACCATGTGGATAACATCTTGATGCATAGTTCATGACACAAAAGAAAATAAGTGTGAATTTCAAAATGAGAAGTCACTGTGCATACATGTGTTCATTTTGCAAAGATTTAAACTTGTTTGATTTTCTTTATTTTGTCAAACGATCGGACTTTCTCTGCGTATCGAAAGATCGACCTGATTGTTGTTCGTTTGACATTCTGCTTTATTTTCTTTGGTGTTTCGTATAACTCATCGGACTTTCTCTGCGTGTACGGGAGTACCGACCTGATTGTTGTTGGGTTATACAATTTCAACTTGTTTTATTTTCTTATTTTGTTAAATCCGAGGCCTTATCTGCGTATCGAAAGATCGACCTTAAGGTAGACGATTTAACGTTCTTATTTCTTTTTGCATGAAACACAGTTGACGATATCATGAAAATACTATGCATTGTGAAAAATCACATATGCTGTCACACAAAAGGAAAAAGAAACGAAAAGCTGAAAAATGTCTGATTATGTCTGATAGTGTGGGATACACTGGTCAATGCAAATCTAATCAATACCTTAACATATCCAGATGTTATGAGTATGATTTTGCCTGAGTTTAAGTTGGGCAAATTATACCGGCAATCAACATGACTTATGTGTTTCGATTAATTGAAATTGAAATGCAGTTCAGTGCGTTATGTTCAATATGATCCCATATAAGTGATCTTTCTCATACCAAAAATAGTGTTTGATTCTGTATTGTGATTTCATTTCATTTCAGAAAAGAACAAAAAGATTTTCGGTATGTTTTAGCATAAACTTTGAAAAACCAAAAAGATTTTGTTTCTGCGTTATTTTCGATCTGATCAACACGTGATACAAATCATTTTCAAATTCATATCTTGGAGTCTCGAAGAGACGTTTTGCGCCAGGATTATTTTAAATGATTGAGCAGGTTGCTATGTGCAAGATATCACAACTTCAAGTCTTCTGAACTACGATCGAGTTGAGGAGGAGTTTGTTTGAAGATTTATTTCATTGAACGAACGGATTCTACACTTGAGGGGGAGCGTGATTGAAGATACAATGTTGATGATGTTGAAGAGATACTGCACACGACGAGGGGGAGTTTGTTGATACCTGATATGTGCGTCGTGTGAAGTATCAAGCAAGTTCAAAGATCAAGTCAACTAGGTCTTGCCGAACTAGGTCCGAACCTGAAGTTCGGACTGGCCGAACCTGAGGTTCGGCCGAAGCTCGGCCAGCTGGGTATAAATATGATGTTTGGTCTTTGTATTTGTAAGACTTCTGAGTGTGAGAGATCTGTTAAGTGTGTGTTTCTGAGTGTGTATTCTCTGAGTCTATTTCTGAGTGTTTACTAGTTGTAATTGTTCTTTGTTGATCAATAAAACAATCGCTTAATTACGTTTCGATGTCCGATTAGCTAGATCGAGTAGACGATCCGATGCTCACGCATTTTCAAAAGATCTTGCACTCAGTGCCGTATAGGTAGTGTCTCCAAATCTTAAGGTCAAAGATAACAGCTCCAAGTTCCAAATCGTGAGTAGTGTAATTCTTCTCGTGAACTTTTAACTGTCGGGACGCATAGGCGATGACCTTGTCACGTTGCATGAGTACGCAACCGAGACCTTGGTGAGAGGCGTCACAGAAAACACAGAAATCGTTACTTCCTTCCGGTAAGGCCAGTATGGGCGTGTTACACAGCTTCTGTTTTAGCGTCTGGATGGCTTGGTCGGCTTTAGCATCCCAAATGAATTTCTTATTTTTCTGGGTCAAGGTGGTCAACGGTTGGGCTATTTTGGAGAAGTTTTCGATAAATCATCGATAGTAGCCGGCGAGACCAAGAAATTGTCGAATCTCAGAGGGGTTTGAAGGCGGACTCCAATTCCTGATGGCTTCCATTTTTGTGGGATCCACGTGTATTCCGGCGGCGTTGATGACGTGTGCTAAGAAATGCACTTCTCGTAACCAGAATTCGCATTTGGAAAATTTTGCGTATAACTTCTCGTTCTTTAGTAGCTCGAGAATAAGTTTTAGATGTTTCTCATGCTCATCCTTACCTACGCGAGTAGATTAGGATGCCGTCGATGAACACGATCACAAATTTGTCGAGGTAAGGTTTACAAACACGATTCATAAGATCCATGAAAACAGCGGGTGCGTTAGTCAAACCGAACGGCATAACGAGGAACTCGTAATGTCCATATCGTGTTCTGAAGGCAGTTTTGGCTACGTCCTCCTCACGAACCCTGAGTTGGTGATATCCGGAACGAAGATCTATTTTTGAATAGTAGCTTGATCCTTGCAACTGATCGAATAGGTCATCAATCCGGGGAAGTGGATATCGGTTCTTCACTGTAAGTTTATTCAACTCACGGTAATCGATACACATGCGGAAAGATCCATCCTTTTTCTTGACAAAAAGAACAGGAGCGCCCCAAGGAGAGAAACTTGGTCTAACAAAACCTTTGTCAAGCAATTCTTGTAACTGATTTGACAGTTCCTTCATCTCGGATGGGGCTAAGCGGTATGGAGCCTTTGCAATTGGTGCAGCTCCGGGCACAAGATCGATATGGAATTCCACTTGCCTTGCGGGAGGCAAACCTGGAAGATCATCGGGAAACACATCAGGATAATCTCGTGTGACGGGCACATCGGCTAACTTCTTTTCCTCGGGTTCCGTAGCGGTTATGTGTGCCAGGAGAGCAGGGTAGCCCTTGCGCATGAACTTCTGAGCTTTCATACAGGAAATGATGTCCAACTTAGCTCCACTACGATCTCCTTGGATTGTCAGAACTTCGCCGTTTGGGAGGGGTATTTTGACTCTCGTGATAAATGATTTCCGCACGGTTTTTAGTCAACCAGTCCATTCCAACAACTACGTCGAAACTTCCTAATTGGACAGGCAATAGATCGATAGAAAAGGGATGACCGGATAGGTCCAACGAACAATTTGGGAAGAGTTCATCAGTTCCAATTTGCTTACCATTGGCTAGCTCAACTATATACTTAGTGTCCAATCTAGTCGGGGTGACATTAAGAAAGTCTCTAAACTCGCTAGCCACAAAGCTTTTGTCAGCACCGGTGTCAAATAGTATAGAAGCATAATGATCATTGAGTAAGAACGTCCCCGTTACTGTGTGTGGGTCCTGACGAGCTTCAGCAGCATTGAGGACAAATGCTCGTCCCCGGGAAAGTTCATTTCCAGATTTCTTTAGTTTTGGGCATTCATTCCTGAAATGACCAGTACTGCCACATTCGAAACAGGTACCTACGGGATGCGTCTTGTTCGAGCGGTTGGGACAGTCGCGGTAGATATGACCCTTTGCCTTGCAGTTCCTGCAGTAAATGTTCCTACACTCCAAAGTGTGGTGCAAGTTACATTTTCCACACAGGGGTAGGTTCCCTGTGTACCCAGACTTCCTCGCATCAGGTGCGGGTGCGGTCACAGCGTAAGCCTTTATGACTTCAGATGACTTTCCAGCAGAATCAGATGGTTTCCTCCCCTTTCCATCATAACCACGTCGGCGTTTGCGGTCGGATCTATGCTGACCAGAGGGAACAGGGGATGAGAGTACAGCTTTGGGTTCAACGGTCTTTCGGGCAAAAGACAAACCCTGACGATTTGCTTGGTATGTCAGATTGTGAGCCAAGCGAACAGTATCTTGAAGTGTCACGGGGTTGGACGCCATGACGCTTCCTTGGATGGCAGGTGAAAGACCCCAAATGTATCTTTCGATCTTTTTGTGAAGCGGGGTCACCATGGAGGAACATAGATGGGCCAACTCATGGAATCGTCGTGTGTAAGCGGCGATGTCAGAACCAATCATAACTAAATTCCAGAATTCGACTTCCAGTCTTTACAGTTCTTCACGTGGGCAGTACTCATCTCGCATGAGTATTTTCAGTTCGTCCCATGACATTCCATAAGCCAGTTTTTGACCAAGAGATTTGGCGTGGGAATTCCACCAAGTGAGGACGCCTTCTCCGAAGACGTTGGTGGCGTACTTGACTTTGTAGTACTCTGGACAGTTGCACATGCGAAACACAGATTTCTATTTTCTCGGACCATCGGATCAAACCAACTGCCCCTTCGGTGCCCTTGAAGTGCAGTGGTTTGCAGTTCATGAAGTCTTTGTACAAGCACTCTCGAACACCTGAAAATCATGTCAAAACCTTGAAAGCAATTCTCCGTGATTGCCATCATATTCATTCGTTTGTAGGACAAAGTCTTAGTCTTACCACCAGGGGATCCAGCTCGTCTCCCATTGGAGGCGGATGCACGGTCAGCTTCAGCGGCTGCAAGAGCGTCAGCTACGCGTTGATTGACTAGGGCTTCGATCGCGGCAGCATCCATGGTCGGAGGGTTGAAAGAGTTACGGTTGATTCTAACTCGCGGCGCACGTCTCGACATACTACTTACATTTACAAGGTAAAATAAGAGTAAGACAACACACATAACAAATATAATTCAACACAGAACGACATATATATATGCAATCACATCATACCATAACACATTCTAACATAACATTACATCACGTCAAACAGTAGAGTCACAAGTAGCATACACACCTACAACATACGATACTTGTCCTACAATAGTTCATACATGATTACAAACATTGTCGGGGTGATATCACATTTTTCACCAAATACAAGTTACAATACATCATAAACATATAACTAGGGGCTATAGTTCCCCAACTACCACAACTCCACCAGAATGGTCCTCGCTTAATCAGGTCAAGTATGTCGCGAATCTGGATGATGGTAGAGAGCAGCAACCGGATGATCTGCGCGAAATCCTCTACAGTAGGGGTACCAGCAGCAAGAGTCTGGACGGCCCGATGTACCGCAGTCGCAGCGCCAACTGCATCTGACAAGTGTACGTGCAGGGTATCAAGGGCATGGTCCTGTGACATGACACGACTCTTTAGAATGGTCAGGCGAGTCTCCAAGGCAGTGACAGTAGCAGGAGGTGCAAGACTGTGAACAGTGTCGTTGAGGCGACGAATCTCCTCGTCACGACGTGCAATATAGGCAAACAGTGATGAAACCAGGGACTCAACAGGGACACCAGACAGAATAGGTGAAGGCACACTGACTCGAACAGGTGGGGGTGAGAGGGGTGGAGTGTCAGACGCGACCGAACTAGCAGGAGTGCGAGGGGTAACCGGTATCTCAAAGGTGTCAGTGACGGTGGACGACTCACCGATCTCAAATGTGCTATCAGAAAACCTCACCCGTTTCTTGGGTGGGAGAGACTCAGACTCAACTGGTGCATCACAAGGCTCGAGGGACCGGGACCGTTTGCGGGACGGTTCCGAGTCGCGTGCTGGCTCCACGGTATGCTGACGACTACGAAGGATCGACTTACGCGGGGTAAGCATACCAAGAGGGCCGGTCGGGGTGGTACAATAGGGGCGAAAGGACGGTACGCGCTCAGGTGAAGGAGGGTCAGATGCAGTAAGCGTAACGACTAGCGAATCTCCGATTCCCGTCGGGGTCCGTCTCAGTGATGTCGACCGTGTAGGGTGCGTCCTCTTCTTCAGGGTCCTCCTCTGTCTCTGAATCCTCCTCATCGGGGCCTTCGAGCACACTGGTGAGCGAACGCGGGGATGTCGGGGCTTCAGTGGTACCGGGTGACGCGGGCTGCTCAAGGTCGATGTCGAACTCCACCTCAGAATCGGACGACAAGTCAATGGATTTGTTAGTTGCCATGATGCGACAAAGTTTCCAAGTTATGGTGATAATATATGTATACGGTGCCATGTATAGTATAGTAATGGTTGGGGCATGCAAGTTGTAATGAATGCAAGTATGTTTGGCAGAGCTTAGGTTATAATCTAGACTCTAAACATGCAATCTAGTTCTATAACCTTGGCTCTGATACCACTCTTTCACACCCTGTAAAAATTTGTGTCGGGATGTGAACCAGCGTTATCACAGTCAAGGTCAAGAACGTACTCTGGATGATTCAACAACTAGAGCCGTTTGGAATTGATATTTGTTTGGAGTAAATTGGAGTTTTCAAATCATTACGCAGCGGAATTTAAGTAATGAGTTACACAAATTGTTTTAAGTTTACAAAACATTAGTTTTCAAAAGATTTTTAAGACATGACATCGTCAGATGTTATGCCAAGAAAATCTCCAACGGCTACTACCATACTCCAGAATTTATTGAAAGATCCTGAAATGCAACAGTCATCATGCAGGTCCAGATGGATAACAGCAGTAAAGATTTAAGCACCTGAGAATTCACGGAAGAAAACGGTCAACAAATTTTTTTGTTGGTGAGTCACACAGGTTTAAAGTTGCTAGCCTTGAAAAGTATACAAAAGTTGTTATGAAAATTTGTTTATGCTATTCGTTGAAAAAATCAGATAAGACTTGTTGGAATGTTACCATATACCCTGATTTCCGAAACTGACTGATTACCCACTCTTGGCATCTTTGTCCAGCGGATACCGCAAAAGCAAGACATAACAATTTGTACTCTTTGACTAATAAAACGGAGTCATGATTGGAGCGACCAAATCAGAGCAGGGGCGTTAACCCAATAGATCTATCCAAACGTTACCGTTTCATATGATAATTAATCGGATTCAGTTAATAGTGGGGTTTGGTTATCACATGAATAAACATGAAATAATAGATGTGGACGGCCGAAAGGCACATGTAACAGATAGGGTAACAATGTCTAATTGTCTAGCATAGTAAAAGTAATATGAATTCTCCCCCAAGTAATTGAAAACAGTTAAAAAGAAAAGGGGCCGTGAAGACTCACATGTTTCAGAAATTGCAGTCGGAAATGTGATCAACGGAAATGCAAGCCTTGATAATTATAAGACATGCAATAACAATAAGTAATTGGGTTGACATTAATATCACTCCAATTAGGTAGGTCAAGTCTTGACGTCATGGTAGCCTTAGGTCAATTGATTTGAAGTGTCAAAGTGAAAATGTCCGTTTATGCATTTATTTGGTAAATGTAAATTATATATATTTTAATTAAATAAAATATACAATATTTCCCAAATAATGTTTAAAGGTGATAAATATTTATAGAAATAAATATTAAGTCAAAATAAGGGTTTTCATATAGGAAATTGGTTATTTTGACGAATTGGTTGAAAACCGGGCGATTTCACGGTAACCACGATATTTATCCGTCTAAGTTAGAAATCAATCAAGTAAGATAAAATATGATGATTTTCTGTCCAAAATGAGTATATAAATATTCCAAGTGTCGGTTTTCATTAGTTTGCCGGTTTTGTGGATTTTGTGCCGATTTTGCCGTTTTGGTCCCGTTTGCCCGATTAATGACATCGTTAGGTTCCTAAAATTCACCATATGTGTTTGTAAACATGTTTTTACCATTAAAATAACCCTATGAGTTCATTTGGACCAGATTTGGATTTTCTTACAAAAATGATGTTTCCGGGCCCGTCGATTGTCGGTTTTAGTCCCGGTTTGTGCTCAAACTCAAGTAATTTGTTAAGGGATCTTTTGGCCATGTCCTAAGGTCATTTCAACCATCAAATATTACTGTTTAAAGGCCCTAAATTTCTGGTCTAAACGAATTTGTATTTAAATGGATTTTTCTAGTGTTTTTAAATGTACTTTTTGTTCATAAAAGCCCTTATGGTGATTTTAAGCACAAGTAACCTTCCTAATGTTCAAAGTAATATATTTTGACTACGTTGGGGAGTTCAAAACGTGTCATAGGCATCAACGGGTCCAAAATCACATCTAGGCAACAAAATACACATCATGTTTCAAGTAACCTACTCATTTTGGTTTCTAGGCAAAAAGGTGTGTGATAACTTCTACATACTAAGTTTTGTACATAATATGGCAAGAAAATTACTAACATAAAGATGTGGTAGTATTATACGTGGCATAACATGGAGATAGTTACAAGTAAGTAAGCTTTTATGACCTTAAAGTGAGTTTAGGCACCAATGTATGTCAAGACTTGTAGTAAGAGTGATCTAGACATGAAAGGAGACTAGAAATATGAACTAGAACATGATTTCTCAAGGAAAAGTGAAGATTAAAACTCACTAGGAGGTGAGTGTGGTCCGAAAATGAGGATGGTGATGGTGGAACTTGAATCTTCTTGCTTCCTAGTGCCATGAAACTTCAAGAGTTTAGTTATTTGAGTAAGAAATTTAGAGAGAGAGTAGAGAGAGAGAAGCTTACGGTTTGGAGGAGGGAGAGAGCAAGAGGTGTTCTTGAGAGAAAAGTGAAGTATGGGGGCTAGGTTAAGAATAAGATGAATATATATGAGTGCTTAAGAAATTTGGAGTGTTTGGGAATGGTTGGGTGGTGGGTTACGATTCAAGAAAACCGAGAGAGATAGAGAGAGAGACGAGGTAGAGAGATAGAGAGAATTAGGAGGTGTTTGGGTCTTTAAATGAAGTAAATATCTAGTAAGTGATGAGATTAAATAAAACACTAGGTGTTTAGGTGTTTGTGGGTTGTTGTGGACCGAAAAGAAGAAGAAGGAGGGGACGGGTTCGGTTCCCTTGAACCGACTCACATAAGCGCACACACACATGGATGGTTCAAGCTCTAATTTAAAATGAAAGCATGTGTGCATGCTTGTGATATTTTCGGTCAAATGAGGGGGAAAATGGGAGAAAATTGAGGGAGTTTATGATCCTTTGGTTAATAGAATTGTTAGGACATGGGGACAAGATCCACCTACATCTTGTAGTTGTGTAAGGGAGTTGGACATGATGTGTTTGGCATCATTAAAAGTCAACAAGGGGGTAGCAAACTAACCAAAAGGTGGTGGTTTGGTTTGGTTCATGTAACCGGCGAGAAAGAGAGGGGAGACGGGTCACGGGTTCGAACCCCGGTGGCGGTGGTTCGCGAGGAAAGAAGAAAAGAAGAGGAGAAAGGTCGCGGGTTCGAGCCATGGGGGTGACCAGTTCGAGGAGGGGAAGAAAGGGGAAACGGAGGCAGGTCTTGGTTGTTTAAAACATTTATCACGACGTTAGAAAATATTAAAACGACTCGATTTGAATTAAAAAATACTCGAGGTTTAATAACATTGAAACAAATACGTTGCATGTGTATATACAATGCATGCATGTAAAGTTTATCCGTCGTGAACGTTAACGAAGTTAAATAAAATGTCTCGGACGTAAAATAAATAAATATTTACGTAAGGAATGGATCACAAGTCCTGATAACGATATTGGTGTCTAAACATGTATATACATTGTGTCATGTTTGATAATAATATAATTCGTTTCGTAAATAAATACGTTGGAATTTTCTCGTGATGAAATAGTTTTACGTATAAAATGCAAACGTTAAATGATTAACTAAAATCATATGCATGAAGGTGAATAAAATAACACGAAATCCCAAAATGATGGGATCATGAGTATTTATTTTATTGTAAAGGTGACATAAATCAGTTTGTGTTTCTGGTTGGTTGCCTTTTGTTATTAAAGTTCCAGTGACCATTTCGTGTAAAGAAGTCATCATGTTCAAGTATCGTTTAGATCATAAATTAGGCTACGTCAAGACTACGACTACGTTGCATGAAAAAGGGTAAAGTACACTATTTTATCACATTGTAGGTAAATAGATACATGATACAGTTAGCACATAGGTATACATTAACGTTTAGGTTGGCGGGAAACTTACGGGATGTCACATATTTAACCATAAAACTTTACGACGTCTCAAACCTTGATTATTTTCCATAAACTCAACCGAACCAAATTTAGTCTTCAAAATTTAATTTGGGGCTGATCTAAATATATATAATTAACAAATAAAATTTCAAGACATAATTCCAATTTTAGCCTAATGATTTACTCAAAATGATTTATTTTTAAATCCCAAAAATACTAGTTATTCTAATTAAAATAACTAAACATCCAAGATTTATTCTAGACATGGCCTAAGCCTAGATCTGGGTCCAAAATCATGCTTCATACAAGAATCAATACACTAGTTTAACAATTTCCATGGTCTAATCAAGATCTAGCATGAGAAATAAAGAAAAACACATAAAAATCGTCTTTTTACTTCATGAAATCCTAGATCTATAATCATGGTGATTATTCCTTCATCCCAAACCCTAGATCTATCATTGTAATGGTGTTCATGTCTGAAAACACGATTCGTCCCGATCTAGTGATTTGTACACCGAAATTGAGATCGAAAGTTCACCGAAACTCAAGAACACAAAATTTAAATTAAACTCGGTTTATAGCTCAGATTCAACAACAATTACATGATTTGAGCTCGTTTACAGCCTCGAATCACGATCTAGAATACAAAACTCTCTAAAAACAAGATCGAAAACTCCTCCCCTTGAAATTGAACTCGGTGAAAAACGGTTGGTATCAGAGCTTCTAGGCCGTGATTCTACACTGTTTCGGATCGAAATCTGTATTCAAATTGATTGACTTGGATCGATTTTGACTTTTTTGAGTCAAACCTGTTCATCACTGACTTCAGATTCGAGTTGTATGATATTGATTGTTGCTCACTCATTTTGTTATCATCATATTCGGTTTACAATTGCGAATCTAATGATAAAATCCATTTTGATTTTGGTACAACTTCGAAGTAGATCGCAAAATCACAGTCATTCTTCACGTTCTTCTTTCGAGTTCATCAATGGCAGAATTTTTGGAACTCGTCTTTTCAATTTGAAGTTGATATTATAAGTTTCGGTTTGTGATTCTGAATCTAGTAGTACAATCAATTTCGATTTTCGTTCAGGTTTAGGATCAAATTGAACTCACAGTTCATCATCTTCATCGTCTTTGTTGTTCATTACATTCAGATTCTTAAAATTGGATCAACTCACATCAAATCTGGTTCTATTCCGTTCGTTTCTTGATTACGAGTTCACTGAAGCTTTCAGATTCAAATTTTGTTGAAAATTGATTGATTTGTGAACTTTCAGATTGTAATAAACTCAATCTCATTATGTCCATTCGTTCATTCGAATAATTTTTCCGATCTCATTCACTCGCATATGATAAATCTAATTGGTTTACCAAGATTCATTAGCAAACCAAATTAATTCGATTTCAATACCATATTCGTCATTTGGTTCTCTGATTATATTTTTGATGTAGTCTTCATCCTTTTTGATCATCGATTACGCATATAGCAAAATCGTTAAGTTGATATACATACATGTTTGTGATGATTCTGATGTGAACTTGAAGTCAGCGAGAGCATTCTTACACATCTGGTTATCAAAATTCTGGTTCCAATCAAGTCTAGATCAAATCTGATTTACAGTTCATTAGCTTCATCATCTTGTTCCGTGTTCGGTATCGGTTTTTTCAAATCTTCATCGAAACATATCAACAATGCATCTAGTTTGGATCGTCTTTCAATTTCACACACAACTGTGTTCTCAATTTCGTATTTCGTTGAGAATTGAGGATGTTATGATCGATCAAAGCTTGGTTTGAATGAAATTTCATATATTATGTACGAGTAATTGAACTTTCATTTTAAACCCTCATATAATTGGAATTATCGTCTTAAACCTTGGGATAATTGAATATTTAATTTCAAACCCTATAAAAGTTGGATCAAATTTTACGGTTAAAGGTTCGAGTTTGTTA
The DNA here is from genome assembly GCA_039602395.1 of Deinandra increscens subsp. villosa. Taxonomy (NCBI): domain Eukaryota; kingdom Viridiplantae; phylum Streptophyta; class Magnoliopsida; order Asterales; family Asteraceae; genus Deinandra; species Deinandra increscens. The sequence goes on from JBCNJP010000006.1 coordinate 43,094,735, forward strand.
TTCAAAAAAAAAAGTTGGGTGACTTCATCAAAGTGTTACAAGATTAGTTTGACGAGTTTTCAAAGGGGTTACTTAAAGGTGATTTGAAAGATTTGAGATTGTACTCCAAGATCTTGTAACACGTTGGGGAGATATTTTGTAAGATTGATCTTTTGGTTATTAAAAAAAGATCCGGGTTGTTTTATCACAAAGATTGTGACACAAAGGGTTTCATATTTAACGAGGTGTTTATAATTTTGGTGATTTTAAAAGATTCAAGGTCTTAATTCAAAGAGTTTTTGAAATTTGTGTGATTAAGAGAAGATGGCAGGTTATTACAATTATGATTTCTCTTGGACTTTGAGAACATTCCCAAAGATTGAAAATGAAGTTCAAATGCTTATTCATTTTGATGATTACTGCAAGTGGAAATGTCAATTTGAAGAGTTCTTGGTTGGTTTAGACAAATGTCTCTAGAACCCAATTCGAGATGGATATGAGTTCCCAGTTATAAAAAATATGAGTCTAAGAATACCACCACCGATGATATTATCAAAATGGAACCAATATGGGGTTATAGATCATGATAGAGAAAAGATAGCTTATTATGTTTTGATAATGGCATTATCTAAAGAGATCATCTGTCATTTCAAACAGTTTAAGACTTCGAAAGAGTTATGGGATGCACTTGCTCAGAAATTTGTTGAATTGAATGCATCTGGAAAGGAAGTTGATAGTGAGGAGTCTACATCTTTTGCAAATTATGAAATGTTTGATAAAGGTTGTTTTGCAGTTATGGAAGAAGTTCAAAAAGATGGGTCTTCACAATGTGAAGCTACTGAGAATGAATTAAAGCTTCAGCATGAGAATGCCGAGTTAATTGCAAAAGTTTCAAAGCTGACTGAAACAAATGATGACTTGATGAAGGATGTTAAAAAATGGAAGAAAGAAGCGAATGACATAACGACTGTTTTTGATGATTTGTTTGCAAAATCAAAGATCAAACTTGAAGGTCTAGAAAAGGAAGTTGCTGATCTTACTGCTAAAGTATTAAGTCATCAAGAGGAAAACACGAAGCTGTTAGATGCTAAAGCTGAATTGCTTCGTGAAAACAAGCTTTTGAAGCAGAATGTTGAGACTTATAAACAAAAATGGGAAAAGGTTGTTCAAGAAACATATGATGCTCATGATCAGTTGAGGAGAGACAGGTTTACTCTGAATATAACAACAGAAGAACTTATTGCAACACAAAAAGAGTTGGCTGAATCGCAAAAGAAAATTGCAGACATGAAGATTGAGGTTCGTGATTTCAAAAGACAGTTGCATAATCTCAATAATTCATTGTCTTTCACAAATTTTTTGTGCAAAAAGGAGAATTTTCAACAGATTTTCTGTGATGATACTCTGAAAAGTGTTCCACCTCCTGTGGTTATTGAAAATTCTATCAATACTTTGAAAGAAACGGAAGAAGTTCATGATTATTCAAAGTTTGCTGATACAAAGTCCGAAAACAAGAAGAAGTTGAAATTTCAGAAGAATAAGGATGAAGAAAAGCTTAATCCAAGAAAAGCACCAAAGCTTGACTCAAGGTCTACATTTCTCGATAAGGAAAAGGTGTTTGAAGGCAATCCAGGACATGTTAAAGTTCAAAAAATTTTCAGAGATTATGATTGATGAATCTTTGCTTTCCAATAAAGACGACTTGAATGCCATCAAGGATGAGTTTTCTCGACTTGCTTCACAAGGTCATGAAAAACCTAAGTCGGTACTAGATAAATCTAAAAAGAATGGCGGTCTGGGATATGAAAGCAAAGACGAGAACGTAAATGTTGGAAATGATTTCCAAGATGTGCTTGAGATAGAAGAAATTATGGAGGGTATCAAGGTTTACAAAGAAAAGGAGATTCAACTTGAGAATCATATCTTGTGTGAACCTGATGCTGATTTTCTGTCAACGAATTCTAAGTTAGAGCGTCAAGAGAGTGATTATTCTCAACATTCTGCAATGTCAACAGAATCCATGTCATCTCCTAAGTTGGCTGATGTGAGAGCTTGCTTTTATTGCAACAAGACGGGACATGTGATTCGTGATTGTGCTACTCGAAAAAGGTTTTCACGTGGTTCATATCGATCGTCATCATCTGATTCAATGATTCTCAATGAGGTACCTGTTAGACAAAATCAGAAAAACCAACGAAAGCCAGCTTATAAGAAGCCGGTTGTTGGTAAAACCTCAAATTATGATGATTGGTCACCACAATTTTCAAAACAAAAACAATTTTTCCAAAATGAGTTTAAAATGCCTTACTAAAATGATCTTTCTTACTATGGGCCTAGACAACATCACCAACGTCATTCAAAATCTGAGAAAATGTTAGTTGGTGAGTTGTTAAATGTTGTTTCCAACTTGTCACGGTATGTCAATGGTTCTGATTCGCATAGGGCAAAATCGTCTAAACCATTTCGTTCTTGGAAACAGAAAATGGCAACCTCGGCGGGAAACGATTTTGTTGAGGATACGAGACGACCCAAGACGGTTTGGGTTCCCGTATTTAACTAAAAATTGTTTGAGGTTGTGTGCAGGTACTTCAAGATGGCCTATTAGTGATTGCAAAGTTGCTGATAGTGGAGTATTTTGCTTAAGTTAGCGCTTCACGGAGTTGATATTTCCCAAACATTTTTGAGAATCTTTTTTTTTCAAAATCTAAAAATCTGAGGTATCCGTGTTGATCGATCAATTTTATTTTCTTTACTTTTGCTTTCTTTCATATCTTTAGGGGGAGAAATTTTGGAAAATTCAAAAATAGAGTTTGTTGAATTTTAGGGGGAGAAATATTAAAAAAAATGAAAAATCTCAAAAAGAAAAATTGATCCAACCATGTGAGAAATGATGGTACTTCAGCATACATTATCTGCCATGAATAAAGTAGAAAGAAAGGCTGTAGGTACTTGCTTGACTTGACTGAATGCGCTGAGTAGTCTGATATATGCAAGTATAATATAAAGATAACGCTTGCTTTATAATTGTGGTTACAAATCATGATGGGTACTGTGCATATCTGGCAAAATAAAATGAGAAAAAACCAAAAACAGAATAAAGAGATGTTCTGGTGTACGTTTGCGTTATTTTGAAAAATTTCAACTTGTTTGATTTTCTTTATTTTTTCAAACGATCGGACTTTCTCTGCGTATCGAAAGATCGACCTGATCGTTGTTCGTTTGACGTTCTGCGTTATTTTATTTGGTGTTTCATATAATCCATCAGACTTTCTCTGCGTGTGCGTGAGCACCGACCTGATTGTTGTTGGATTATACAATTTCTGCTTTATTTTCTCTTTCTTATTTTCCTTAACAATCGGACTTTCTCTGCGTGCCTACTGGCCGACCTGATTGTTGTTTGTTTAGGGTTCTGCTTTCTTTTTGCAAGAAACACCATGAACTTGATATCTCTATGGCATTTGATTCTGTATAAGCAAGTTTACAATATCAGTATGAGAAATCCGCTGCGAGTAACTTGGCTTGAATAAAAGAAAAATTCAAAGAAAAATATGAAATAAGCGGATTGCCAGTATTTCCTGATTGTGTGGGTATCATGTTATCAATGCTCGATAAATACACTAAATTTCATATCAGAAAGCTATAGACAATGGCCTGCTTTAGCTGAAATAAACCAAATGGTTGTATTCTCAGTCAGCTTGGCTTGCATGCTTAGTATTTTGAAATTGCAGTGTGTATGATGCGTTATGTGTGATATGATCTCATGTTGTGATCTTTCTCACCAAAAACAAAATTAGAGTTTAATTCTATATTGCATTTATGTTTCAGTTTATCAAAAATCAAAAAGATTTTCAGTGTGTTTTGATATAAACTTTGTAAAATCCAAAAAGATTTTCTTTCTTCTTTGTTTTTTATTTGATCGACACAGGATACAAAAAATTTCCAAAACTAAATGTCTTGGTTTCTCCATAGGAGAAGTTTTGTTTCCAAGATTAAAGTTATGTTTGGAAAAGAGAAACCGCATTTTTGTCTTCTAAAGATTGCAGGTTGAAATCATCAAAGTCTTTCAGATAAAGATCTCAGAATGGATTGCAAGCATGGTTTTGAAGTTGTCAAAGAGTTTATCACTTTCAGAAATGGTTCAGTTGACTTAGTCCTGTTCCAGTCATGTCTACCCTACATCAACTAACAACTGATTAAAAGCGTTTGAAGATCTGATACAGCACACGCCAAGGGGGAATTGAAAACTCATATAGCATCGGATCTAGTGATTTGTACACCGAATTTGGACCGAAACAACACCAAAAATAACCGAAACGAAGAACACGAATCAAGTAAATATAAACTCTGTTTATAGCACGAATTCGACCAATGATTACAATGAATAAACTCGATATAGTATACATAATCTAAAGATCAAGATCATAAGCTCTCCCCTCTTGAAATCTGCTTAGAAAGACGGTTACGGAGCCGCTATCTTTCGTCCGAACTCAAAACTCTAACTTATATAAGGAAATCAACTCCTTTGATCAAGTTCGGATGATTTTTTTTATGCTAAACCCTCAACTATTTGATAAAAACAGTATCTACCCTCTAACAAGATATAACTAATCTAACTAAATCAACTAACAAAGCTAACGTGACTAACTGATACACACATGACACATATATTTTGCACCAACAATGTCAAGATCCAACAAGTTAATTAGGTAAAACTTAGATCCATGAATATCCATGGAAGAAAATCAAGAAAAAAGTGGACTTTTTAATCATAAAAACCATGTTTTTATCAAAAGAACCCTAGATCTACATGTTAAGATGAATCTACATGGCAAATCATGTCTAAATATAGGTTCTTTTCCAGCCATAACTTAGATCTAGCAAGATCAATAAAGATCTAACAAGAAGCGTCTTAAACATTCATAAAAATTGATAAAAATCTATTATGTTTGTTCAAAATCACTAGATCTAGCCTTGGAATGCAAGATCTAGGTTTAAGAAGGCATAAAGGTTGGATCTTGATGATGGGGGATGAAAGAATCAAGAAGATGGAGGTTTGGTTTGAAGACTCTAACCTTTTAGGATGAAAACCGACACTAATCGAGGCTCGAAATCACCAAACTTTACTCACAAATCTTCAAGGATCTTGCTCTAGACTCACCTCAGCCGTTTTAGGGTTTTATGTGTGTGAGAAATGAGAGTATGGAGGCCAAAACGAGTTTAGGAACTTAAATACCGAAAATTTAGGGCGAAACTCGGAAATCCCGACTGGTTTTCGGTGGGCGGTACGCGACGGCCCCCAGAAGAACCGTCGCGATACGCGGCGTTTTCTGGGGCGCCGCGCGCGCTTCGTTTTGCTCCAATTTTCGCGTATAAACTCCGATTCGACCCCCGTTTTCACCTAAATTCATTATTTTAAGTCTACCATCATGTCAACCACATTTAATCCACTAAATTTGATATATGATATGTCCCTTAATGATTAACGGTTGATAAATTATCACAAAAAGTGTATTTTTGGTCGGTTTTGTCGTTTTTCTCGATTTTAAGCAATTCACCAACGTTTTGCGATCCGATCAAGTGTTTGATGACTCATGACATGGTAAGTGATCATTTGTCTTATAAACATGATAATATTGATATACGAAACTCAACAAATGTGATCTCCCGGTTAAAATCGAAATCGCGTGGTATTTACCGAACTTTCACCGTTTTCGTTCTAGAGCTTGAATTCGCACCAACCTTCACTTGTATTCACTTGTGTGTGTGTAACTAGTATTACACAAAAGAGTCATACACGTTTAGATTGATCAAATTCCCGATTGAACGTAATTCAGTGACATGTTCGCGTAACATCCAAATTAAAGGCAAATCGAACATCAAGTCGATCAATAAACATGATAATGGAACTAATAACATGAAATTAGGTTGATAAACATCGAAATCTGTGACGACCCTAAAACTTTTGCTTTCTTTCCCCAGCAAATATAGCAACGACGACAGCTGAGGCTGCGAACGCTACGACGCAAGAATAATTTTCGGGACGAAAATTCCAATTACAAGGGGATGATGTGACATCCGAGAATTTCAAGGTTTACTTCCGTTAGACAATTCCGTTAGTTACGTTATAAGTATTAACTTAGTATCTAATGCATAACTAGGCCGAATACGTCCACGACCTTTGGTTGATCACCGAACCCGCCCTTATGTGCTATGTGTTCATTTATTAATGTCATTATGTGCAATGTGATTTAAACGCATGATTTAATATTATGAATAGCATGACAAATTGTAAATCCTTGATTATGTGAAAATTGCCTAAGTTGTGCAGCCAGTGAAACTACTGGGCGAAACTGTAGTGTCGCCCGGTAGCCAGCTAAGCTAATCAATTAAAACGTGACCAGAGCCAGTTTCGCCTGGCCAGCGAAACTGCCAGCGAAACTAGCCTCTGATATAAATAATCTTAATAAACCCTAGTTCTCCCATTTTGCCTCATTTACACAAAAACACACACACTCTCCTGAAACTTCTGGACCAGCTGATTCCAGTCGAGAACCACCAAGAATCAGCTATCATTCCGAGTTGTGAAGATCATCCATCGATCCTAGATCAACCGTGAGTCCCAAAACCACCATTTTTATGCTTTTCTATGTGTTTCTTCATAAAGCATGCCTAAATCCCTGTGTTATCGTTAGATCTTCTGTAGGAATGCTTAGGAATGCTAGATCTATCATAAAGTTTGCAACTTTACGTTTGAAATCCAACCATGATAGAGATTTATGCTATTTAGGTCACTTTAGGGTTTTAAATGCATTTTGGTGATTTGATGATGAATATGCATGAATAAGATGTTAAAACTTGTTGTTTGATGTTGGTAAATGCCTATGTATGCTAAACAATGAATTGCATGAAGTATGGAAGCTGTTAGGTTGATTTTTAGGCTGATCCGTAAGTTTTTCGCGACCAGCGAAACTGTCATGTTCTCTGGGCGAAACTGTCCAGCGAAATTATGCATATCTTCAACCAGCGACACTATGCAGCGAAACTGCAGTGTCGCCGGGTAAACCAACCAGACCAGCTCGAGCGAATCTACCGAGCGAAATTCCCTGAACGAAAGTTCAAACCAGTTTCGGGCGAAACTAGGCTAGCGAAACTGTGCCAACAGTTTCGAGCGAAACTAGCCTAGCGAAACTGTGTCATCGGGTATTGCCTAGCGAAAGTGCTGCCCGTGCACACAGCGAAACTGACTAGCGAAACTGCTAGCGAAACTGAGACCAGAATCCAAACTTGTGCAATTTACTTGAATGTTATGCCATGACTTACATGATTATGCTATGATGAAACATGCTATGATTTATGTAATATGTGAACCCTTATTTATGATCAACCATCGGTGTCGTGTGTCTGTATGTCGAGTCATAGTTCCAACGTGCTATGTTATGGGCCATAGTGACGTTAAGTAAAGATTAGACACAAAACTAATACTTAAGACCTAAACGTGTTCATAGGTCTTCGTTAAGCAAACTTGGATTATATAGCAAGTGTAGCAGTGCAACCCAAGGTGAGTGTCACTAACTCAATTACCGTGAACCCGTTTGGGTCACACCGAATAACTAAAAGTAAAACAATGCTGACAAACTCGAGAGTGCTAGGCACCTCCCTGATGAACGTGAAAACTTGGAGTGCTCGGCACCCACTTGATGAACTTGAAGTGCTTTATGGGAAGCACTTGTGAATTACTTAAACAACTATTTCTGAAACGAAACTGAAAACACTTTTGAGATTCATGAGAATCCAGTAAACCTTTTTAATATGGCTAGTGTAGGTTAAAGTCTAAACCACATGATATCACATGATTTCTAAGGATGCCTCGAAAACTTAAAAGTCCTCAACTAAATTGTACCATTAATTGTAAAGCGAGAGGATGTTGGGTAGATCTACTGGAGTTTGACAAACTCCGCCCCGTGGCACGGGGAGTGCACGGAGGTACAATATCAGCCTATCTGACCGTGATCCCGAGAGGACACGGGGGAGGCAAATCCGCGATGACGTAGGTCCGCAGTACTGATGGCACGACCACTACAATAATTTATGGTCAGCTTTGGTACAAACTTCCTTAGTGCATGGAACAACGGATTAGCTACCCGCGATATCGGTTGAGCACTTTAACTATACAAAACTAGTACATACCCGATAACGTAGGTTACGGACAATATTTTTACTAAACCACAATATTATGATTTGAGTATCACAAGCATTGCTTTTCACAAATAAATTGTACGTGAGAATACGTTTACACGATTATGATTTATGAGACCGGGCCGCTGCATGACAAGCCCACTGTGAACTCACCAACCGTTAGGTTGACACTTGCGTGGTTTAAACTTTTGCAGATCGCTGAAGAGTATCCGGAGCAGGTTGACATGGCACAAGAAGATGTTTACTTTTATTTAAATTAAACTTGAGAATTTAAAACAATGTTTATGTAAAGCACGTGGTTAGTGCTAAAGATAATGTTTTCCGCTGCGTACTGTTAAACTGCTTTTGTTATTAATGTTTGGACTTTACTCTGATTCGTTTAGTATTTGTAACTAATGGTTGTGGTCCTGGTCTGGTCGCACCCCTTAACGGTATAAACTCCGTTAGTGGTTAATTTGGGGGGTGTGACAAAATCGATCAATACCCATAAATTCGATTATCAATCAACGGATCAGGTTACAATACGGATAAAATCAGACAATCGGAAAACCCGGAATGTTACAGTCTCCCCTACTTTAGGAAATTTCGTCCTGAAATTAAAATCAAGAAGACTGAACGAACAACTGAGGGTATTTGGCTTTCATCTGGTCCTCACGCTCCCAAGTAAACTCTGGTCCACGTTTAGACTCCCAACGAACCTTGACGATCGGGATCCGGCTGCGCTTGAGTTGTTTGATTTCTCGATACATAATCTCAACTGGTTTCTCGACGAAGTGCATAGACTCATCGATCAGAACATCCTCTAGCGGAACATGAAGGTTCTCGTCAGCCAGACAGTTTCGAAGATTCGACACATGGAATGTAGGGTGGACATTGGCTAGCTTAGGAGGAAGAGCAAGTCGATAAGCTACTCTACCAATCTTTTCAAGAATTTTGAACGGGCCAACATATCGAGGTGCTAGTTTTCCCTTCTTTCCAAACCGAACGACGCCTTTCCAAGGTGATACTTTTAAGAGGATAAGGTCGCCTTCTTTGAATTCAAGGGGCTTTCGTCGTCTATCAGCATAACTTTTCTGACGACTCCTAGCAGCGAGAAAGTGATCACGAATCTGAGAGATTTTGTCAGTAGTCTCCTAAATCAGTTCGGGACCGGTGATTTGAGTTTCACCGACCTCGCTCCAACATATAGGTGACCGACACTTTCGACCATAAAGAGCTTTGAATGGGGCCAAACCATTGCTCGAATGATAAATGTTATTATAAGAAAACTCGATCAATAGTAAAAGAGTATCCCAACTGCCACCGAAATCGATCACACAAGCACGGAGCATATCCTTGAGAGTCTGAATGGTGCGCTCAGACTGACCATCAGTCTGCGGATGGTAAGCAGTGCTGAGATCCAAACGAGTTCCCAAGGTGGATTGAAGTGATTGCTAAAAATGGGAGGTAAAACGGCCATCACGATCAGAAATGATAGTCAAAGGAGTGCCATGACGTTTAACGATCTCGTTCAGATAAAGTTTACCCAACTTATCAGCCTTATCATTCTCATTGATAGAAAGAAAATGAGCAGATTTGGTCAAACGGTCGAAAATGACCCAAATGCTTTCGTGACCTCTAGGGGTTTTTGGAAGTGTCGTGACAAAGTCCATCGAAATGTCCTCCCACTTCCAAACTAGGATTCTCGGCTGCTCGAGCAATCTGGAGGGTCGTTGGTGCTCGGCCTTGAATTTTAAGCAAGTCAGACACTTTGTCACATAGAGTGCAATGTCTTTCTTCATACCGGGCCACCAATAAAGCTTTCAAAGATCAAGATACATCTTATCCGAACCAGGATGAACAGAATAACGAGATTTGTGAGCCTCGTCCATGATAAACGCTCCGAGATCGTCTCGATCGGGAATCCAGAGACGATCCAAGAAATAGAGAAGACCATCCGAATTGGTCACAAATTGAAGTTCAACGCTACATGATAACTCATTATGCAGATTACCTTCATTGAACGATGTGTGTTGAGCTTCAAGAATACGAGCTTTAAGATTGGTCATATGATGAGAGCTCTGAAAGAGGATAAGTTTGGCATGTTCTTTTCGACTCAAGGCATCGGCCACGACATTCACTTTACCAGGATGGTAACGAATCTTGCAATCATAGTCGTTTAAGAGCTCCACCCAACGACGCTGGCGCATATTAAGACCCCTCTGATTGAAAATATGCTGAAGGCTTTTGTGATCGGTAAAGACCACAAACTCGGTACTGTATAGGTAATGCCTCCAGAGTTTTAGAGCAAACATGACCGCACCAAACTCGAGATCATGCGTCGTGTAATTTTTCTCGTTTTCTTAAGCTGCCTCGATCCATATGCGATTACCTTTCCTCGTTGCATGAGAACGCAATGGAGGCCTTGATGAGAAGCATCACAATAAACCACGAAATCATCTGTCCCGTCAGGAAGGGTTAAGATAGGGGCTTCACACAACATTTGCTTAAGTGTCTGAAATGCGCTTTCCCTGAGGGGACCCCACTCAAAGGGTTGACTTTTCTGAGTCAAGGAAGTAAGAGGCACGGTGATGCGAGAGAAATTAGCAATAAAGCACCGATAATAGCCCACTAACCCAAGAAACGAGCGGACTTCGGTCGTTGACAATGTGTCCCAAATATTGAACCTCTTTTCGCCAAAATTCACACTTAGAGAACTTGGCGTAAAGTTGCTCGTTCTTCAGGAGTTCAAGTACTAGACGTAGGTGAGTCTCATGTTCGGCCTTGGACTTTGAGTAGATCAAGATATCATCAATGAATACGATAACGAATTTATCAAGATAGGGTTTACAAACACGATTCATGAGGTCCATGAATATAGCTGAGTGTTTGTCAACCCGAAAGGCATAACAGTGAACTCAAAGTGGCCGTAACGAGTGCGAAAGGCGGTTTTGTGAACATCCTCCTCCGCGACTCGAAGCTGATGATAACCTGAACGAAGATCGATTTTTGAAAAGCAAGTGGCTCCCTGAAGCTGATCGAAGAGGTCATCAATACGAGGCAACGGATAACGGTTTTTTTATGGTAAGTTTGTTAAGCTCACAATAATCGATGCACATACGAAGAGAACCATCCTTCTTCTTGACAAACAGAATGGGTGCTCCCCATGGTGAGGAACTCGGTCGAATGAAACCCTTGTCAGAAAGCTCTTGGAGTTATTTAGCCAACTCTTGCATTTCTGAGGGTGCGAGGCGATATGGCGACTTAGCTACCGGAGTAGCTCCTGGAACAAGGTCGATACGGAAGTCAACTTGGCGAACGGGAGGAAGACCCGTAATGTCATCGGGAAAAACTTCCAGAAAGTCTCTCACGATCGGATGTCTTCGATTCCCCTTTCTTTTTCTCGGACCTCCATAACATGTGCCAGAAAAGCTGAATACTCCTTGCGTAAGTACTTATGGGCCTTTGTACAAGACATAAGCTTGAGCCCACATGATGGTTTCATCGCCATGAATAATCAGAAACTGGCCATCCGGAAGAGGAATGCGAATGATTTTATTGAAACAAACGAGCTCGGCGCGATGATGAGATAACCAATCAATACAAACAATGATATCAAAACTCCCGAGATGCATTGGAATAAGATCGATAGGGAAGATATGGTCCTTGAAATCCAACTTGCAACCGCGAACAATAGAGTCTAGAGCAATAGGTTTTCCATCCGCGATCTCAACCATGAATGGAAATCGAGTGCAGTACGTGGTGTGTCAAGTAAAGGTTCAAACTCTAATGATACAAAACTACGATCGGCACCAGAATCAAATAATATAGAGGCATAACGTTTGTTCACAAGAAACGTACCATTGACGACCTCTTGGTTCGCCTGAGCCTGATTAATATACATCGAAAAGATATATGAGAATAAAATTGATAACAGAAACAGATTACAAGTATAAAGAGACATGATCGCAAACCTGATTAGCATTGATGACAAAGGCACGGGCTGGAGCACCACGATTAACATTAGCAGTAGGCGGGTTAGCAACTGCGAGAGTAGGGCAAGCGTTCCTCAGATGGGTGGTGGATCCACAATTGTAGCAAGCCCGAACCTGAACCTGAACATTAGGAGCTTGGGCTATCAAAGGTTGGGCCGGATACTGGGCCAAAGGCTGGGCTCGAAAAGGCATGCGACAAGCATGAGTGGGATGACCAAAGCGCCCACAATTGGTGCACTGCCAACACTGGGCCTGCACAGGATGATGATGGTTACACCGGGCACAAAGAGGATGGGTACCCGTGTAAGGTTTCTTGGCTAGAGGTGCACCAGGAGCCCCATTGTGCAACAGGGGTGGCAGGAATAGCAGGTGCAGGAGTAGCAGTAACCGCAAAGTTTTGCCCCTTACGTTTCTTTTTGTTACTTTTAGCAGCAGATGACTCGGTTTTGTACTCCTTTTCAGACGTGGTTTCGGCCTTTTCAGTACCCGATTCCCTCTTAGAACTCCTTCTTTTCAGTTTGCCCGCTTTTACATGGTTATCGGTCAGACGAGCAGCAAGAGGAACAACGCTGTCAAGTGTCACAGGATTACTGGCCCAGATAGAATCCTGTATGTCCTCGGGTAACCCACCAGTATAGCATTCAATAGCTCGAAATTCAGGAGTGACAATTTCAGGCATAAGGATTTTCAATTCATAGAAACGATCGGTATACTCCTGATTTTCCCCACTATATTGTTTCAGCGCCCGAAATTCATCCTCAAGTTTCTTTAACTCAGAACGGGGACATTATTTTTATCTCATAACCTCCTTCAGCTCATCCCATGATAGAGCTAAAGCCTCATCGGATCCACGAATCCGTTTCTCACCGTTCCACCATGTAAGAGCCTTTTCAGTGAGAGTGCTGGTGGCACGCGGGACTTTCAGATGATCAGGACAGTCACTTTTATCGAAGGTGTTTTCCATCCCCTCGAACCACTAAAGTAAACCAATAGGACCCTCGGTCCCCTTGAATTTGGGAGGGTTGCAGGAGTTGAAATGCTTGAATGAGCAAGTAGCCATAACAGCAACATTAGCAGGGTTAGCATTCACACCCTGGTGGATTTGAGCCACGATACCGGGAAGAACCTCAGCCATCTGTTTGGCTATCACCGAGGCCATTTTACGGCCGCTATCGCCCTTTCGGCGTCCCTTGAAATGGATCGACATGCTAAGATTCAAGAACAACAATGATGAGTCATGATGTGATGTGATGTGATTGATAATCAAAATTTTAAGGGTAAAATTGTTAAGTGTAAAACTGGATTGTGTTATCGAACTGTGATACCGTGTAACTCATGATCATAGTTTATCAAAAATCATTTGTTTAAACATAATCGTGCTTCAAAACGTGAAATCGAGCATTTGAGATAAAACATAACGGAGTGGTTCTCACCTCCCGATTGGAAGGCTACAACCGAGACTAATCAGATCAAGATCCTAGTGGTAGAGACATGTTTTGGCCTAATAGGTTTCATCACTCTCATCGGGGCGTCCCAGGTGAGTGTCCGAGTCCAACGGTTGATAGGGCTTATATGCAACGCTTTTCTTGACAGAGACCCCAACTACCGGTGTTTTCACCCTTCTAGTTACTGCATGTCTACCACTGAAACCCTAATTCCGATGAGATTTGAAAATCGTGAAAATCACATTTTTCCTAAATGGTACGTAAGGCACCATTTTCTAAGGAAAAGGCTAGGAAGCCTTAGTGATTCGTGCTCAAGTGTGTGCTGATTTACGGGAACAAGGCATTTGGAATAGGCAACAATTAAGAAGCAATTTACTGGACAAAATAAGCAATTAGGCACATTGCGCATGAGGCACTCATGCAGGACACCTAAGGCGATAGTCTAGGTCAACCCAGTTCTAATAACCTAGATCCCTAAAGCCGTGACTCTGATACCAATCTGTCACACCCCAACTGATGGCGGAATACGTCGGGGCGCGAAGATTGTCCAGAAGCTCACAACACTAGATTAGGTTGCGATAATCATAATAGTTACCCATTTCATAGAAAATAAAAAAACATAACATCTAAGTCATAACATACGATAAACAACATAAAAATATAATCTAAGTTTGAGAGTTCATTATTTAATTTGGTCTCTCTAAAGCCGATGCAATCCTATGGTGACGATATCCAAGTCAAACTGCATTACGTGCAACATGTTATAAATAAAGTCAACTAAAATAGTTGGTGAGAATTCATAGGTTTAGTGATAACGTTCAAAGCATGCGTACAAGTTTAAATAAATGATTAATGATAAAAATGATAAGTTAACGTAATCCAACCCTTGACAATTAGGCTTTCAATCACAAGGCGCCACACGCAAGGCAGGCCAAGTGGGCTTGTCAGGCCAATAGATCTATTATCGTAACCCCGGCATGTTTAATGTTAATAATTACGTTCATCGTTCAATCGTTCATCGTTCCATCGTTCAATCGTTCATCGATCAACCAAACATTCAAAACAATCATACAAGTTTCAAGTAATAATGGAACATAGAATACGCATGTGAAAATAGAATTTGATAAAATGATACATGTTGCACCACAAAAACATTTAAGTAAAAAGGGCTATGAAAACTCACATGATAGATAAAGCGTCGAGAGTAAAACCGAAGAATAGCGGCGCGAATCAAACCCGGAGATCACCTTTACGATCGATCGTGATGGAGAAAATACAGGCAAAAGATAAATAACTAAATAAGTATTCGAATGAATAAAACGTGCGTCTAGCCATGACACGACGGACTCGATCGGATACGCAACTCGTTGGTGGAGTATTTAAGTAATAATATAAGAATATAAATAATCAAGTGGTCAAACTTATATCTAGGTCAAATGTTAAGCAAATAATTATATATTTAACCATAAAACTTTACGACGTCTCAAACCTTGATTATTTTCCATAAACTCAACCGAACCAAATTTAGTCTTCAGAAAATAATTTAGGGCTGATCTAAATATATATAATTAACAAATATATATAATTAACAAATAAATTTCAAGACATAATTCCAATTTTAGCCTAATGATTTACTCAAAATGATTTATTTTTAAATCCCAAAAATACTAGTTATTCTAATTAAAATAACTGAACATCCAAGATTTATTCTAGACATGGCCTAACCCTAGATCTGGGTCCAAAATCATGCTTCATACAAGAATCAATACACTAGTTTAACAATTTCCATGGTCTAATCACGATCTAGCATGAGAAATAAAGAAAAACACATAAAAATCGTCTTTTTACTTCATGAAACCCTAGATCTATAATCATGGTGATTATTCCTTCATCCCAAATCCTAGATCTATCATTGTAATGGTGTTCATGTCAAGATCCAACAAGTTAATTAGGTAAAACTTAGATCCATGAAGATCCATGGAAGAAAGTCAAGAAAAAAGTAGACTTTTTTTTATCATAAAAACCATGTTTTTATCAAAAGAACCCTAGATCTACATGTTAAGATGAATCTACATGGAAAATCATGTTTAAAAATAGGTTCTTTTCCATCCATAACTTAGATCTAGCAAGATCTATAAAGATCTAACAAGAAGCGTCTTAAACATTCATAAAAATTGATAAAAATCTATTATGTTTGTTCAAAATCACTAGATCTAGCCTTGGAATGCAAGATCTAGGTTTAAGAAGGCATAAAGGTTGGATCTTGATGATGGGGGATGAAAGAATCAAGAAGATGGAGGTTTAGTTTGAAGACTCTAACCTTTTAGGATGAAAACCGACACTAATCGAGGCTCGAAATCACCAAACTTTACTAAAAAAATCTTCAAGGATCTTGCTCTAGACTCACCTCAGTCGTTTTAGGGTTTTATGTGTGTGAGAAATGAGAGTATGGAGGCCAAAAACGAGTTTAGGAGCTTAAATACCGAAACTTTAGGGCAAAACTCGGAAATCTCGACTGGTGGTCGGTGGGCGGTACGCGACGGCCCCCAGAAGAACCGTCGTGATACACGACGTTTTCTAGGGCACCGCGCGCGCTTTGTTTTGCTCCAATTTTTGCGTATAAACTCCGATTCGACCCCCATTTTCGCCCAAATTCATTATTTGAATTCTACCATCATGTCAACCACATTTAATACACTAAATTTGATAGATGATATGTCCCTTAACGATTAATGGTTGATAAATTATCACAAAAAGTGTATTTTTGGTCGGTTTTATCGTTTTTCTCGATTTTAAGCAATTCACCAACGTTTTGCGATCCCATCAAGTGTGTGATGACTCATGACATGGTAAGTGATCATTTGTCTTATAAACATAATAATATTGATATACGAAACTCAAAAATGTGATCTCCCAGTTAAAATCGAAATTGCGCGGGATTTACCGAACTTTCACCGTTTTCGTTCTAGACCTTGAATTCACACCAACCTTCACTTGTATTCACTTGTGTGTGTAACTAGTATTACACACAAGGGTCATACACGTTTAGATTGATCATATTCCCGGTTGAACGTAATTCAGTGACATGTTCGCGTAACATCCAAATTAAAGGCAAATCGAACATCAAATCAATCAATAAATATGATAATGGAACCAATAACATGAAATTAGGTTAACAAACATCAAAATCGATCAATACCCATAAATTCGATAATCAATTAATGGATCGGGTTACAATACGGATAAAATCAGACAATCGAAAAACCCGGAATGTTACATGTCTCCCCGTACAGGTAATAACGCCAAAATTTTAACGCAAAGACTACTGCTGCTAACTCTAAGTCAGGTGTTGGATAATTAACTTCATAAGGCTTCAACTGGCGTGAAGCATAGGCGATAACCATCCCATGTTGCATCAACACAAAACCAAGGCCCTTCTTCGATGCATCACTATAAATCTAGTAGCCACCTAAACCAGAAGGGAGTGTGAGTATCGGAGCAGACACGAGTTGTTTCTTTAATTATTTAAAACTCTTCTCTCGCTCTTCATTCCACGAATACTTCACCCATTTTCTCAGAAGTTGAGTGAGAGGTAAAGCAATGACAGAAAATCATTCTATAAACCTTCGATAGTAGCCAGCTAGACCTAAGAAGCTTCGAACTTCCGTGGCAGAGGTGGGTCTAGGCCATTTTGTAATTGCTTCAACCTTGGGGGGATCCATCATGATTCCTTCTGCTGATACTACGTGGCCAAGGAATGCAACCTGGTTGAGCCAAAAGTCGCATTTTGAAAACTTTGCGTATAACTTATTTTGTCGCAAAGTCTTAAGTACCTTTTTTTTTGGGTAAAGGGTTACCCCGGTGATTTTGTATATATATACCACAGAAAAAGAACAAGTAGTAAGGAGAGTCCTTACTAGTTCATACTCGGGACATGCTCCAGAGCATGCAAAACCACACAAAACTAAACAAACAAACCACCAAAACAGAACCAGTGCAAAACAACGCCACCTAGAACACAAAAACTAGGAAAACCCAAAAAAAAAAACAAAGTAGGCTACGTAGCGCCCGTGATGTCTCCCAACATTCCAATCTTCCACAAACTCAAAACCTACTCCACCCTAGGGGACCTCTTGTATTTCAAGCCCATCAAACGACAACGAACCACATCAATAGTCCTGCCCGCAACAGTGTCAGGAGGGCGAGCATGAATATTAAAAATCCGGTTATTTCTTTCTTCCCAAAAAAATAAGCCGTAGCATGGACCACCAACTTATCCATAAAGATCTGAATCGACTTCACCGATCACCGACAAAAAAACCAGAAACATCAGCCCAAGCATTAGAGACCCCAGTCATACTCGTGTAAGGCTGAACTAGCTTCTAAACCCGAGAAGCAAAGGGGCACTCATAGAATAGATGATCACGAGAGTCATAATCCTTGTAACAGAGTAGACAACACATCATATTCATATTTTTACGTCTCGAGATATCCCAACCCGTAATCTTATCCTGGGTAAGCAGACGATCATGCATAATCAACCAAACAATAAAGGCATGATATGGAACACACTAAGCAAACCAAACAAACTTAACCCAAGAGACCTCCACATCTCTACATCGAATAGACTCCCAAACAATAGACGAAGAGAAAGCATAACATCTATCATCCATTCGCCATTGCAGACTGTCATTACCATTAGCTGATAAACGAATATGCATGGGCTCATTTAAAACAGGAAACAGATCAAGCCAAGCAGTTGAGGTAAAGCCTGCATAATACCTAATGCGAGGGGAAATGTGATGACATAACGAACCCGAAGGCGTCCATTTATCAAACCAAACATATGTGGACCTTCCATTACCAATGCACGACCACACAAACTGACGAATAAGAGGCCGAATGGCCAAAATCTTCCTCCAACTCCAACAGCAAATAGACGGGCATTTATACTCCCAGAAGTTCTGGTTTTTTAACCGATAAGCATACACCCAGGCGACCCAAAGCGAATTACGTCTGATGAGGATACTCCAAGCATGATTAGCCATTAAGGATTTGTTCATTTCATCAATCAGTCTAATACCCAGACCACCTTCAGACTTTGGGACACACACGTACTTCTAAGCAACTTTTACCATCCCTTTCTTAAAGGCACCTTGACACCAAAGAAAATCACGCATCTTCTTCTCAAGAGAGGAGATAACACTAGTCGGGAGGATAAAGACCGAAGACCAGAAAATATGAAGTGAGGAAAGAACAGAGATAATAAGTTGAACTCTACCCGCGAATGATAGAAATCTGTTTTTCCAGTTCACAATTCTGTTCACAAGGCCATCAATAAGGGAAGCATAATCTTTAGCCGAGAGCCTAGACGACATAAGAGGCACCCCTAAGTACCGAACCGGAAGAGCTCCCTCCACCATACACATAGTTGCCAGAATATCAGCCTTAACCTGATCCGGGACATTGCAAAAGAAGGCATTACTTTTCTGGGGACTAGGATGCAAACCTGTAGTCTTGGAAAACTTAGAGAGCACCCGAAAAATAACTCTAGAAGAAGCAACATCACCCCGAGTAAAAATAAATAATTCATCAGCAAAACACAAGTTGATGATCTTTAGCTTCTCACAATAGTGATGGAACCTAAAAGACTTATCAATGCTAGCAGGAGCCTGCTGAAACATGAGAGTAAGCACCTCCATGACCAACGTAAAAAGGTAAGGGGAGAGTGGATCCCCTTGTCTTAGCCCCCGTTTCCCACGAAAATACTCGTAAAGATTACCACTGATACAAATGGAATAAGAGGGAGAAGAGACACAAACCATAATCCACTTTATAAACCTCGGGTGGAAACCAAAACTAGACAACGCAGCTTCAAGGAAGCCTCAATCAACAGTAACTCAAGTACCTTATGCAAGTGTCCTTCATGTTCTTCTCGGCTCTTGGAATATACCAAGATATCATCAATGAAGATAATAACAAACTTATCTAGAAGTTCATGGAATACACGATTCATCAAGTCCATGAATACCGCGGGAGCATTGGTTAGTCCAAAGGGCATAACCAAGAACTCGTAGTGGCCATAGCGAGTACGGAATGCAGACATAGGAATATCTTCCTCCCTGATCTTCAATTGATGTAAGCAGGACCTTAGCACCTTGAAGCTGGTCGAAAAGATCATCAATGCAGGGTAAAGGATACTGATTTCGAATTGTAATCTTATTCAACTCTAGGTAGTCGATGCATAACCGCAAACTACCATCCTTCTTCTTAACAAATAGGACTGGAGCACCCCAAGGCAAAACACTTGTCCTTATGAATCCAAGGTCCAGTAGCTCCTGCAATTGCTCCTTTAACTCCTTCAGTTCAAACGGGGCCATACGATGTGGTGCTTTGGATATGGGCTCGGCTGATGTATCTCTAATTGATGCTAAGAATCCAGCACAACCATGTGATATCAACTTTCGTGCTTTAAGGGCTAAGATAATCTTAGGAGATTTATGAGGTTGGATCCCTTGATATATAAACTCGGGATGATGTATATCACCAAATATGACTCGTCGAGAGTGACAATCAATAGTTACACGGTGTTGCGTTAGCCAATCCATTCCGAGAATAACATCAAAGTCACCCATTTGTATGGGTAAGAGATCTGCTTTTCGCACCATGGAGTTGATACGTAGAGGACAATCTCTATAAATGTGTGTGATAATAATCGAGTTGCCCATAGGAGTAGAGATAGACAAGGTGTGCTCTAATGGTAACGGTTCAATCATAAGGTATCTAGTAAACGAGTGACACACTATACAATGTGTAGCCCCAATATTAAATAATACATAAGCATCACGTTCACCATGTTGAACGGTTCCAGAAACAGTACCTGGGGCACTAGCAGCATCAGTAGCAGAAAGTGGGAAAACTCTTCCTTTAGCGTTGGATGGTGCGCCATTTCCTCCTGCGGCTTTCTTTGTATCCTGCTTAGGGAAATTCTTTCGCATATGAACCATCTGTCCACATCCAAAACATGCCCCCGTATTCTGACGGCAGGCTCCCCAATGTTTCTTGCCACAGGTGTTGCATGATGGAATTGCCTGTTGGCCCTGGTTTCCATACTGATTCAGTGGTTCTACTCTGATAGGTCCTTCATACACTTGTATCTAGTTCTGGATCGCTTTTGAGTTTTGGGGTTTGTAGTTCCATATTTGCATTTGGTTTCCAGTGTTCCGGTTGGCTTAAACTCTTCAATCATGTTGGTGCGTAGTGGTGGATGACTGTCTTGTTGGTTGGCTGCGTTGTCCATCCCTATCCCTCTTCTTGTTTTCCGTCGTACGAGAGAGGAATTCTTTTCTTTCAAACTCGAAGATCTTGATTGCATCAGCCACTTCTGTGAGATCCTTGAACTTCATGAACATGATTGACTTGCAGATCCGATCAAACAATGCCCATTTACATTTCTCAGCCTGAACTTCCACGGATCCTACTACATCCCCTACAATACTAGCCAACCTTGCAAAACGAGCAATAAACTCCAATGCTAGTTCGTCATTCCCTTGTCTGATCGCAGCGTACTCTCTATTATAAGCTTCTCGATCAGCTACAGAGAAGAACTGGTTATAAAAGATGGGACAAAACTCATCCCAAGGGAGAGCAGTTGCATAAGCCTCTCCTCCTTTAGCCCGTTTGAGTGCTTCCCACCAAGTTTGTGCATCGTCTTCCAACTTGTATGTGGCCAAACTGACTTTGTACTGATTTGCAACACCTAACACTTCAAAAATCTTCTCAACATGCGCTATCCAGTTTCTAGATTCGATAGGAGTGGCTGCATGACTGAAAGATCTTGGCTTTTCCTTTTCGAACCTCTAGATCCATACGTGTATGCCTTCAACAACGTTAGCCTCATTGTTTTCATTACTTCCAGTCTCTTGGTCCGGGTTAGTACGTCCCTCGGAATGAATTAGGTTTCGAACTGCTTCCACAGTTTCAGTAACAAGGTCTGGTAACAATTCAGCAATTGCTTGATTGATGGCAGAAACCATGTTCGGGTCAGCAGGGGTCTCGTTTGAAGCAGCATCACCGTGCGTACGGTTTTTCCATACGAGTTGCCCTATGTGGTTGGCGATGAGGAGGCATCTATAGGAAGAAAGTGAAGGTTAGAATTCAGAAGTGGTCACGACCTTTTTGTGAAGTCCTGGCCCAACGTCTACCCGTTAGCCATCCTCACGTGTTCTAATTATTCTTTTGTTTAAGTTTTTCACAGGAAAGAGCCTTTGCTCTGATACCATAACTGTAAAACCCCAACCCGGATAGGGCTGATGTGTCACTATCATAGTAATCAAAAGACATAATTCCATAATTTACACATTACGATGCATCACCAAAAGTACGCTTAAAGGCCCTAGATTAAAGTACTTATTACATATTATTTAAATATCCAGAACTAGACAAACTAGATTATGCTACAAAAGTGGCCATCCTCATAAATCCTAGAGTGTAATCTTCGCTCTTCACAACCCCACCCAAAGTAACCTGTGAACCTGTTGTAAACAATATTAACGGAATGAGCCGAATGCCCAGTACGGATATATAAAAGAAAGAGGCTCAAGTAACAAAGAGGCAAACATAACAAGATCAAAGGTTAACACAAGATAAAATGATACGATACAAAATATGCAAGTCAATAAAGTAAGTCGTATCATATGGATGATACCCATGAGCCGAAAGTAAAACCATACCAATAGAGCTACATAGGCTGTAGACCTATGTGCCCAACTAGTGCAACGGGGGGTTGGCATACACACAACCATCCACAAAATTACACACACACACACACACACACACACACACACAATATATATATATATATATATATATATATTCTAGGATCGATCCATACGCCTCTTATGCGGCCAATGTACCTCACTAGTACTAATGGAGACGTCGTGGTCTAATCTCACCGCCACGGGTGGTGCACACGCCGTCGATGCCGCAATGTCGTGCCTGTGGGACACTCCACATGAAGCATAGAACTCAGGGTACCGGAGTACAAGTGATCTAAGTCATATGTCCAATAATAACAATAACAATGTTATACACAGTATGATAAGTCTCGGAACATGCGATAATGAGTACAAAAAATAATTCCTATCACACGCTACATATTAGTAAAAATAGTAATTCGCAACAGAAACTAACAACATCCAATAGAATCACCTTGATATGCAAAGGACGTAAAAGAACTCCAAATCAAAAGGGTTTCGCAACGAAGTCAAATATCACAACAGTATATAGGGGGTAAGATATCCATACCTTTGGAAGTTCGGCAATTTTTGAAATACTTGTCTACGGTGTTTGAAATACCTTAGTCACGAGACTCGGTGTGCGGGAACTGATGTGGTGAGCCGCATGTCACACCGTGTGTCGTCGGAGTTCTTGGATACTTCGAGTGCTCTGAGATGGAAGGTAGCAGCGGAGGTGGCGAACTGTCGTGTTGGTTTTATATGTCATGCAACGGAGGTCGCCAGAAGTATCTACGGTCACCGGAAAAAAAAGGAAACATGAAGACAGAGGGGAACGAGGTGATCAGTCCACGGCGAACGCGGTGGGGGCGGTTACTGGTGGTGTAAGTTTAGGTGTTGGGGTGGTGATTCTTCCTCGCCGGAGTTCCGTTCTTCGCCGAAAACCTAGTAAAATAGGTTTATAATGGGAGAGACGGGAAGAGTGAGAGGTGCGGAGATGAGGTTTCCCGCTGGTGAAGACGTCTATTTATAGACGGAAGTTGCGTCATGAAGATCGGTTGCAGAGATTTGTCCGATCGATGGTTCATCGAAGTTGGCGGCCATATCTCTTCACAAGATTTTTTTTCCTTATCTTTGATTTAACCAGAGATACGCACGTGATTCTTATTTCATTTATTTATTTATTTATTTTAAAAAGGACTTGTATATGTAATAGATTTTCTTTTTATTATTCTTTTCTTTTCTCTATTTATTTATTATTTATTTTTTACTAGTACGTCTTATTTATTTGTATGTATAAATTTCATTCTTTTTTAATGTGTTTATTATTATCATTATATAAAGGTGTTTATTTTTCGGATATTTCAAATGCCTTGCAGGTTAATTGTTTCTAAAGCTTAGTCTATATTTAGGTTTTCGGAAAGTGAGTTTGTAGTTCGCTTTGATAAGAATATTAGTTTTGAAAAATTAAAGTTTAGACCGTAGGTCTGCAATCGATGTATGGAATTGATAACTCGATGTTATTTAAAGGTTATCCTTACTTTAAATTGGCTGGCGGCGTAGTTTGTTGCTCGCCTCCCTTATACTTCATGTTAAGTTGTAACCGCTTGGTGTTATAATAGGAATGAATTTCACTTTTCATAAAAAAATAAAACAATTAAAAAAAAATATATTGACTTTAATCCATAAACTAAACTCTTCACTCCTATCAATTACTTAACATATCATTTTCTGTTATTAAATTTGACTTTTTGTTAATCAAATAAAACTCTTTCCTTTTTGTGGTCAAACTTTTTTTTTCATTTCCGAATCAAACCATTTCAACAGATATCAAACAATCTCAGTTTGCTTTGAATGTTTTTCCTTTCAGGTAAGATTCTTTTTCAAAATCCTTATTTTCTTCTTCTATCTTGTATGCATATCATAACAATTTTGACTTTTCATGATCATCAAAAACACATTTTTCTCTTTATTGGTCAAAAGTTTTTTCCCATGTCCAATTCATTCAATTTACCCTGAAATTTTTTCTTCAAGCCTAACAAAATGCGGAGATTCAACAAGATTCTATATAATTCTCGATTGAATAACCTCATTTTGGTGGTATCTATCCTCTGTTTGATCCTCTATCTACCATCCTTTTTGTCATCAATTCTTTCCAACGGCAGAATCTCCATGAAAGATGATTTTTCATCCTCCGAACCCACTTCGGTTGAGCACATTGTTTTTGGAATCGCATCAACCGCCAAATCATGGTCAAGAAGAAAGGAATACGTCAACATGTGGTGGAACCATGGTAAGATGCGAGGTTGCATCTTTCTTGATGCTCCATTAGACAATGACACCTTCCTCGATTACGATTCTATCATGCCCCCGATTTGCATCTCCAATGACACCTCCCGGTTTGGTTACACATGGGGCGGTGGACTCCGGTCAGCGATTCGGGTTGCTCGTGTGGTATCCGAGACGGTAGCGTTAAACCATTCAAATGCTAGGTATATATTTTTATTTAATGCCATAATAAAAGAGTCTTTTTTTATGTTTTCTTGGTTATGCTTCAGGTGGTTTGTGTTTGGGGACGATGATACCTTATTCTTTCCGGAGAACCTCGTTAAAACATTGTCAAAATATGATCATAATCTATGGTACTATATAGGGTCGAATTCGGAGAGTTACGTACAAAACCGGCATTTTTCATTTTCTATGGCGTATGGTGGCGCTGGGTTTGCTATAAGTTATCCATTAGCTAAAGTTTTGGCAAAGGTTCTTGACTCGTGTTTGGAGAGATATACACATCTGTATGGCAGTGATGGCCGGATTTCATCGTGTTTAGCCGAGCTTGGTGTCGCGTTCACTAATGAGCCCGGTTTTCACCAAGTAATTTCGTGGATCACTACGAATAACCATCTTTTTTCCTTTCTTTTGTTGGTTTTTATTAACAAAAAAGGATAAACTGTACCAAATGCTCCATCTGTACGTTTTGATCTAACTGCATGTTCGGTCCTCGAAATAAAAATATAAAATAAAAACTTAGTCCAAATATTTATAGTAAGCACGTTTACGTTGTGTTCCCGAGTTTACTTAAAAAGGGAAAGGAAGAGAAATGAAGAGAAGGGGAGTGTTTCATTTCCTTCCAAATCATTCCGAATTGGAAGGAAAGAAAAACAATAGAAAATGACCTAACGTTTTTTTGTTTCCTTCCCTTTCCCTCCTTAAGTGAAACTCAGGAACACAATTTCTTTTACACTTCCTTCCCCTTCCATTCTCTCATTTTTCTCTCCTTAAGTGAACTCGGGAAAACAGCACCCCCACCCCCACCTTAATTCCAGTCAGTTGTTAACGACAAATGTTATCACGTGCTGTCTGTACTTCAGTCTTTTCAAATTATAAATCCTAATAAAACATTTATTTCCTCCATGAACGTTAACGCTTTTTGTATATAGTATACTACAACAATCTTCATGCACTTTACGATTTTGGATCGAGTAAAGGGCCATTTTGGATTCAGTAAGGGGCTGTTTGATAACCTTTTATCGGGTCCGGTAAAAACTGACTACTGAACCGGTAAGTAGTCCGCTTGTTTGATGTCGTTCAATATAAGCCCTGACTAGGTCCTAGCCTCTGACCGCATCTTTCACCACCTTTTACCCATGCTCTGACTCGGTCCCAACATTTTATTAGGGTTTGTAAAATGAAAAAGATTGATGTACCCTCATCTGTATCACACATGACATCATTTGTCATTAAAAAGTGAAGGGGATTAACAAAGGGGACTAAACGTGTAACATTTTCACAAATGTTCGGACAAAGTTATTTTTTTTTATTTGTAGGGACCAAACATTCAGTTTGATCAAGGTACATGCACCATTTGTGTAATCTTCTGCCTTTTTAAAAATATTCTTTAATTTCATTTAGTTGTTTCACCTTAATCATGAGTTAGGAGAGACAGACCCCATGGAATTGCTTTTGTCCAACATTATGTCAATATGATTACAAGGATTAGTTTTTTTACCTCTAAATGTTAATTTTGTACTTAACTAGATGGATGTTACCGGAGATGCGTTTGGATTATTGAAGACACATCCATTGAGTCCATTGGTATCTCTCCATCACCCGGATCGCATTGATCCGATTTTCCCAAACATGACGGAATCAAACGCATTACGTCATTTATACGAAGCTGCAAACGTAGATCCTCATCGGATCTTACAGCAAACCGTGTGTTATGACCGTTGGTATTCTTGGACGGTTTCAATTTCATGGGGCTATGCCATTGAAGTTTTTGGGGTCCATGTTCTTCTACCAGATGTGCTTCGTATTCCGGTTACATTTCAACCATGGCTAAAGAATCGTGTTTTTAATACGTTTTTTAACTTTGACATGAGGCGACACCACCACGAACCTTGTAGAAGACCGGTTGTGTTTCATTTGGATCGAGTGGAGTCCACGAAAGATGGGATTACTAGCCTTTATAGAATCATGGATGAACAAAATTGCACATTTGGTATGTCATCTCCAAGACGAATCCAAGAGATCAAAGTATATTCTCAAAAATTAAATCTTAACTTAAAACAGGTAACATGATTCATTATCAGCTGCCTTATTTGCGGTGACCTTTTGTTATATTCATCAGGGGAGAGGGTGGCAATTTAACATGACTATAAACGACATAAAGAAATCTTACTTAAAATGAGAGACCCACGACATTCACATCAGATGCTTCATCTTCATCCCTATAGTTTATAAGATTTATCATTACTTTTTCTTTTTTCTTTAACTCAAAACGACAATTAAATAATACTTTTTTTATATATTTATTAGTACTTTTTCTCTCTCTTTCATTAACATCAAAACTCAAATTGTAGGTAATCAACGGTTTTTTATCATATATACTCTCTCCGCTATTCAGAAGCACTCATAACCAACCTTAAATTTTAAAGTTTATAATCACACATATTTATGGGGAACCTGAGATGAATGCTTAGAAAGTTGGTATGTTGCTATTGCGTGTCAACATGAGAATTTCACTATTTTCTTTTATGAGACCCTTAAATGACAAGATAAAAATAATAAATGTTTGACTAACTTGTTTAAGAAAATGTTGGTAAGTGACAACACGAAATAAGCTGAACTTTTAATTTTATATTTTCTAACAAAATCTACTACATTTTTTATTTTTCAAATAATCGTAATCTATACCTTATAAAAGTTACTTATGGTTGTGGGTTATTTGTGAACAGCTGCAGTCCCCTAGACGGCAATGTTGTGATATAATACCTTCATCATCATACAAATTAATGGAAATCAACATCAGGGGGTGTAATGAAGACGAGCTAATACATAAGAAACCATAGCGCATGGGTCAGATTGTATCTTCTTTGTTTGTGGCCCTACCTCAAAGACCGATCATCAATTAATTATATATAGGTCGTGTATACATGGAAGGATAGAGAATTTGTACTCGCACTTAACAAGGAACGCTAAGCAGTGTACACTAAAAAGAGTTCGTCTACACACTGATTGGGTTTAGGTTGAAAATTCCGGGTTAGGTCACGTTTTGTATCGGCTTATTCACTAGTTTAGTTTGATCTACAACACATTCATATACAAATTATTAATTAGCTTATAGTTTTAGTTAATAGGTGGCTTAGAATTAATCTAAATGTCAGAAATAGTGTTTTTTAGTAAAT
>JBCNJP010000006.1:43123250-43177558 GCA_039602395.1 Deinandra increscens subsp. villosa
TTTATTGATCAACAAAGAACAATTACAACTAGTAAACACTCAGAAATAGACTCAGAGAATACACACTCAGAAACACACACTAAACAGATCTCTCACGCTCAGAAGTCTTACAAATACAAAGACCAAACATCATATTTATACCCAGCTGGCCGAGCTTCGGCCGAACCTCAGGTTCGGCCAGTCCGAACTTCAGGTTCGGACCTAGTTCGGCCAGACCTAGTTGACTTGATCTTTGAACTTGCTTGATACTTCACACGATGCACATATCAGGTATCAACATCTTTACCGATCACAAGAGTCTTCAACATATCTTAAATCAGAAGGAATTGAACATGCGACAACATCGTTGGATCGAATTGCTTAGTGATTACGATTGTGAGATCTTGTACCACCCTAGAAAGGCAAACGTTATGGCAGATGCTCTAAGCAGGAAAGAGCGTGTTAAACCCCTTCGTGTGCGATCTCTTGCCCTGACCGTTCATACCAACCTTACCACTCTTGTCCTAGCTGCACAAACCGAAGCTCTCCGCGATGAAAACATTCAAAACGAAGGCCTCCGTGGCATGGAGCAACAACTGGAAGCTAAGGGCGACGGATTGCGACATTTCATGAACCGACTATAGATACCAGTGTATGGAGAACTTAGGGGGCTTAGTACTTGACGAAGCCCATAAGACCCGATATTCCATCACCCCGGAGCCGATACACTATACCACGACTTGCGTATGTTTTACTAGTGGCCCAACATGAAAGCCGAGATTGCCAAGTATGTCGGTAAGTGTTGAACCTGTGCCAAGGTTAAGGCCGAATATCAGAGACCCTCCGGCCTACTCGTTCAACCAATCATTCCTGAATGGAAATAGGAATGTATCGCTATGGATTTTATCACTAAATTACCCAAGAGCCATAACGGAAACGATTCCATCTGGGTTATCATCGACCGTCTGACGAAATCCGCTCATTTCCTTCCTATCAAAGAGAAAGATTCCATGGACCGATTGACAAGGATTTACATGAAGGAAATATTCTCGTGACACGGAGCCCCGATCTCCATTATCTCTGACAGAGATGGTCGTTTCACTTGTCACTTCTGGAAGACTTTGAACAAAGCCATGGGCACTCGACTTGACATGAGCACGGCCTATCACCCGCAAACTGAAGATCAAAGCGAGCGTACGATTCAAAACCTCGAAGACATGCTCCGTGCATGCGTCATCGACTTTGGTAGAAATTGGGACGATCATTTGCCCCTGTGTGAATTTTTGTACAACAACAGCTACCACACCAGTATTCAGTGTGC
Source organism: Deinandra increscens subsp. villosa (assembly GCA_039602395.1). Classification (NCBI taxonomy): domain Eukaryota; kingdom Viridiplantae; phylum Streptophyta; class Magnoliopsida; order Asterales; family Asteraceae; genus Deinandra; species Deinandra increscens. Next base: position 43,124,551 of record JBCNJP010000006.1, read on the forward strand.
ACCGTTTGAGGAACTCTATGGGAGAAAGTGCCGTTCACCAATTTCTTGGTTTGAAGTTGGTGACAGCCAACTGACAGGCCCGGAAGTTGTAATCAAAACAACCGAACGAATCTCTCAAATCCGTAACCGCCTGAAGGCTGCCCACGATCGTCAAAAGAGCTATGCGGATAACCGCCGAAAACCTCTATCTTTCGAGAAAGGTGACAAGGTTATGCTAAAGGTGTCCCCATGGAAGGGCGTGATTCGATTTAGTAAGCGTGGTAAGTTAAATCCCCGGTACATAGTGCCATTCGAAATCATCGAAACAATTAGACATATCGCGTACAGATTACTATTGCCTCCCGAGCTTAGCAACGTTCACAACGTCTTCCATGTTTGCAATCTGAAGAAGTGCATTGCCGATGAATCACTCGTTATGCCTCTCGAAGAAATTCATCTTAATGAAACGCTACAATTCGTTGAAGAACCTGCTGAGATTGTAGACCGCGCCGTCAAGAAGTTAAAGCGTAGTCGAATACCTCTTGTCAAAGTTCGTTGGAACTCTCGACGTGGTTCTGAGTTCACTTGGGAACGCGAAGATCAGTTTCGCGCCAAGTATCCTCACCTTTTCCCGGCCGCCGTTGTCCAGCCCTAGCGTCCAGCTGAATTTCGGGACGAAATTCTCCCAACTGTAGGAGTATGTGACATCCCGTAAGTTTCTGTCAACCTAAACATTAATGTATACCTATGTGCTAACTGTATCATGTATCTATTTACCTACAATGTGATAAAATAGTGTACTTTACCCTTTTTCATGCAACGTAGTCGTAGTCTTGACGTAGCCTAATTTATGATCTAAACGATACTTGAACATGATGACTTCTTTACACGGAATGGTCGCTGGAACTTTAATAACAAAAGGCAACCAACCAGAAACACTAACTGATTTATGTCACCTTTACAATAAAATAAATACTCATGATCCCATCATCTTGGGATTTCGTGTTATTTTATTCACCTTCATGCATATGATTTTAGTTAATTATTTAACGTTTGCATTTTATACGTAAAACTATTTCATCACGAGAAAATTCCAACGTATTTATTTACGAAACGAATTATAATATTATCAAACATGACACAATGTATATACATGTTTAGACACCAGTATCGTTATCAGGACTTGTGATCCATTCCTTACGTAAATATTTATTTATTTTACGTCCGAGACATTTTATTTAACTTCGTTAACGTTCACGACGGATAAACTTTACATTCATGCAATGTATATACACATGCAACGTATTTTTTTCAATGTTATTAAACCTCGAGTATTTTTAATTCAAATCGAGTCGTTTTTAACATTTTCTAACGTCGTGATAAATGTTTTAAAAAACCAAGACCCGCCTCCGTTTCCCCTTTCTTCCCCTCTTCGAACTGGTCACCCCCATGGCTCGAACCCGCGACCTTTCTCCTCTTCTTTTCTTCTTTCCTCGTGAACCACCGCCACCCGGGTTCGAACCCGTGACCCGTCTACCCTCTCTTTCTCGCCGGTTACATGAACCAAACCAAACCACCACCTTTTGGTTAGTTTGCTACCCCCTTGTTGACTTTAAATGATGCCAAACACATCATGTCCATCTCCCTTTCACACCTACAAAATGTAGGTGGATCTTGTCCCCATGTCCCAACAATTCTATTAACCAAAGGATCATAATCTCCCTCCATTTTCTCCCATTTTCCCCCTCATTTGATCGAAAATATCACAAGCATGCACACATGCTTTCATTTCAAATTGGAGCTTAAACCATCCATGTGTGTGTGAGCCCACGTGAGCCGGTCCAAGCGCAAGGCTCGAACCCGTCCCCTCCTTCTTCTTCTTTTCGTTCCACAACAACCCACATACACCTAAACACCTAGTGTTTTATTTAATCTCATCACTTACTAGATATTTACTTCATTTTAAAGACCCAAACACCTCCTAATTCTCTCCATCTCTCTACCTCGTCTCTCTCTCTATCTCTCTCGGTTCTCTTGAACCGTAACCCACCACCCAACCATTCCCAAACACTCCAAATTTCTTAAACACTCATATATATTCATCTTATTCTTAACCTAGCCCCCATACTTCACTTTTCTCTCAAGAACACCTCTTGCTCTCTCCCTCCTCCAAACCGTAAGCTTCTCTCTCTACTCTCTCTCTAAATTTCTTACTCAAATAACTAAACTCTTGAAGTTTCATGGCACTAGGAAGCAAGAAGATTCAAGTTCCACCATCACCATCCTCATTTTCGGACCACACTACCTCCTAGTGAGTTTTAATCTTCACTTTTCCTTGAGAAATCATGTTCTAGTTCATATTTCTAGTCTCCTTTCATGTCTAGATCACTCTTACTACAAGTCTTGACATACATTGGTGCCTAAACTCACTTTAAGGTCATAAAAGCTTACTTACTTGTAACTATCTCCATGTTATGCCACGTATAATACTACCACATCTTTATGTTAGTAATTTTCTTGCCATATTATGTACAAAACTTAGTATGTAGAAGTTATCACACACCTTTTTGCCTAGAAACCAAAATGAGTAGGTTACTTGGAACATGATGTGTATTTTGTTGCCTAGATATGATTTTGGACCCATTGATGCCTATGACACGTTTTGAACTCCCCAACGTAGTCAAAATATATTACTTTGAACATTAGGAAGGTTACTTGTGCTTAAAATCACCATAAGGGCTTTTATGAACAAAAAGTACATTTAAAAACACTAGAAAAATCCATTTAAATACATGTTCGTTTTCACCAGAAAGTTAGGGCCTTTAAACAGTAAGATTTGATGGTTGAAATGACCTTAGGACATGTCCAGAAGATCCCTTAACAATTTACTTGAATTTGAGCACAAACCAGGACTAAAACCGACACCCGACGGGCCCGGAAACATCATTTTTGTAGGAAAATCCAAATCTGGTCCAAATGAACTCATAGGATTATTTTAATGGTAAAAACATGTTTACAAACACATATGGTGAATTTAGGAACCTAACGGTGTCATTAATCGGGCAAACGGGACCAAAATGGCAAAATCGGCACAAAATCCACAAAACCGGCAAACTAATGAAAACCGACACTTGGAATATTTATATACTCGTTTTGGACAGAAAATCATCATATTTTATCTTACTTGATTGATTTCTAACTTAGACGGATAAATATCGTGTTACCGGTGGTTACCGTGAATTCGCCCGGTTTTCAACCAATTCGTCAAAATAACCAATTTCCTATATGAAAACCCTTATTTTGACTTAATATTTATTTCTATAAATATTTATCACCTTTAAATATTATTTGGGAAATTTTGTATATTTTATTTAATTAAAATATATATATAATTTACATTTTCCAAATAAATGCATAAACGGACATTTTCACTTTGACACTTCAAATTAATTGACCCTAAGGCTACCATGACGTCAAGACTTGACCTACCAAATTGGAGTGACATTAATGTCAACCCAATTACTTATTGTTATTGCATGTCTTATAATTATCTAGGCTTGCATTTCCGTTGATCACATTTCTGACTGTAATTTCTGAAACATGTGAGTCTTCACGGCCCCTTTTCTCTTTAACTGTTTTCAATTACTTGGGGGAGAATTCATATTACTTTTACTATGCTAGAAAATTAGACATTGTTACCCTATCTGTTACGTGTGCCTTTCGGCGGTCCACATCTATTATTTCATGTTTATTCATGTGATAACCAAACCCCACTATTAACTGAATCCGATTAATTATCATATGAAATGGTAACGTTTGGATAGATCTATTGGGTTAACGCCCCTGCTCTGATTTGGTCGCTCCAATCATGACTCCGTTTTATTAGTCAAAGAGTACAAATTGTTATGTCTTGCTTTTGCGGTATCCGCTGGACAAAGATGCCAAGAGTGGGTAATCAGTTAGTTTCGGAATTCAGGGTATATGGTAACATTTCAACAAGTCTTATCTGATTTTGTCAACGAATAGCATAAACAAATTTTCATAACAACTTTTGTATACTTTTCAAGGCTAGCAACTTTAAACATGTGTGACTCACCAACTAAATTATTTGTTGACCGTTTTCTTCTGTGAATTCTCAGGTGCTTAAATCGTTACTGCTGTTATCCATCTGGACCTGCATGATGACTGTTGCATTTAGGATCTTTCAATAAATACTGGAGTATGGTAGTAGCCGTTGGAGATTTTCTTGGCATAACATCTGACGATGTCATGTCTTAAAAATCTTTTGAAAACTAATGTATTGTAAACTTAAAACAATTTGTGTAACTCATTACTTAAATTCCACTGCGTAATGATTTGAAAACTCCAATTTACTCCAAACAAATATCAATTCCAAATGGCTCTAGTTGTTGAATCATCCAGAGTACGTTCTTGACCTTGACTGTGATAACGCTGATTCACATCCCGACACAAATTTTACAGGGTGTGACAAAATGTATAATTATTTGCTTAACATTTGACCTAGATATAAGTTTGACCACTTGATTATTTATATTCTCATATTATTACTTAAATACTCCACCAACAAGTCGCGTATCCGATCGAGTCCATCGTGTCATGGCTAGTCGCACGTTTTATTCGTTCGAATACTTATTTAGTTATTTATCTTTTGTCGGTATTTTCTCCATCACGATCGATCGTAAAGGTGATCTCCGGGTTTGATTCGGCCCCTATTCTTCGGTTTTACTCTTGACACTTTAGCTATCATGTGAGTTTTCATAGCCCTTTTTACTTGAATGTTTTTGGGGTGCAACATGTATCATTTTATCAAATTCTATATTCGCATGCGTATTCTATGTTCGATTATTACTTGAAACTTGTATGATTGTTTTGAATGTTTGGTTGATCGATGAACGATTGAACGATGGAACGATGAACGATTGAACGATGAACGTAATTATTAACATTAAACATGCCGGGGTTATGATAATAGATCTATTGGCCTGACAAGCCCACTTGGCCTGCCTTGCGTGTGGCGCCTTGTGATTGAAAGCCTAATTGTCAAGGGTTGGACAATCTAATCTAGTGTTGTGAGCTTCTGGACAATCTTCGCGCCCCGACGTATTCTGCCGTCGGTTGGGGTGTGACAATTATCTCAGACCTCGATAAAATGGGTGTTGGTATTCAGGTCCGGAAGTCCGATGGCTACTTGGCAAAATGCAAATTGTGCCTAACCTTATCTCTCGTATTAAAGAAGCACAGAGGGATGATGGAGAATTATGGGCCATATTAGAGAACATTGAGGTCAGGAAGCAGTCTGAGTTTCATGTTGTTGAGCATGGGGTAATTTGGTGTGGCAAAAGATTATGTGTGCCCGATGATTCCACTATCCGTGAGACGTTGCTAGCCGAGACACACAACTCACCATTTTCTATCCACCCAGGATCAACAAAGATGTATCGAGATCTTCATCAAAACTTCTGGTGGAATGGGATGAAAGAAGATGTTGCGAAAGACATGAGTAGATGTCTCACGTGCCAGCAAGTGAAAATCGAACACCAACGAGCTAGCGGACTTTTGCAACCATTAGACATTCCGGTATGGAAATGGGATGAGATCTCGATTGATTTTATTACGGGATTGCCTAAGACCGTCAAGAAGAATGATGCTATTTGTGTTATTGTTGATAGATTGTCCAAGTCGGCTCACTTTCTAGCAATACAACAGGGATATTCGGTCAGAAAGTTATCATAGGTGTTTTTACAAGAGATTATTCGGTTGCATGGTACTCCAGCCTCAATTGTTTCTGATAGGGATTCGAGGTTTACTTCACGATTTTGGAAGGGCTTCCAAGGTGCTTAGGGTATACGATTGAAATTCAACGTCGTTTTTCATCCGCAAACGGACGGGCAATCGGAGTGCACAATTCAAACTCTAGAAGACATGCTTAAAGCATGTGCACTTGAGTGGACGGGAAACTGGGATGAATATTTATGCCTTGTCGAGTTTGCTTATAATAATAGCTAGCAAGCAAGCATCAACATGGCTCCGTTCGAGCTCTTATATGGCTGAAAGTGTAGGGCACCAATATGTTGGAACGAAGTTGGGGAGAAAATAATCCAAGGTCCGGAATTGGTACAAATTACAAATGAAAAAGTTGCTATTGCTCGTGAAAAGTTAAAGGAGGCACAGAGCAGGCAAAAGAGTTATGCTGATCGACATAGACGAGAACTAGAATTCAAAATTGGAGACCATGTATTCTTAAAAGTTTCACCATGTCGTGGTGTCCGTAGGTTTGGAATTAAAGGAAAGCTTAGTCCTCGTTTCATCGGTCCATTTGAGATTCTGGAGAGAGTTGGAGAAGTTTTGTACCGACTAGCACTACCGCCTCAACTTGCTCATGTTTACAATGCCTTTCACGTGTCCTTTCTAAGGGGATACAACTACCACCCATTACACGTCATTAATTACACATTGTACACTATACAGGAGGATTCATCATATGAAGAAGAAGCCGAAGTGATATTAGACCGACAAGAGAGGGATATGAGGAAGAGAGTGATTCCATTCGTTAAGGTCCTATGGAATAATCATTCTGAGCGAGAAGCGGCTTGGGAAACCGAGGAACCGATTCGTTCGTTGTACCCTACTCTATTGGAAGATTAGGATCCGTCACATAAGTAAATGTGTACCTTAGTTTGCCATACGTGTTATAAACTTTCTTTAGAGCCATATCCTAGTTGTTGGGAAATAAGTCAGTCATCTAAGTAAGTATGAACCTTGTTTCGTCATTGTTGATACACGATATGGCAATGAGCTGGATCAAACGAAGACATGAAGATTTAGGTTTTTGGTCTGGTGGCCGAACTCTGGCCAAACCCTGGCCGAGCCTTGGCCGAACCTGAGGTTCGGACAAGCCAGGGAGTTCGGACACCCGATGGCTATATATATATATATGTTTATGTCTTTGTAATTGTCAAGCTTTTTGAGAGAGAGAGCGAACTTTGTCTGTGATTTTTCTCTGTGTAACTCTGATTCTCTGTTAATATGAGATTGAGTTTTATTTACGTTTGTGTGTTGATTTCTCACTTGTTTACGATTGTATTCGATCAATTCGACCAAACCGATCCACGTTCAGTCACTTTCAAGTGGTATTAGAGCTTTACGGTGCTGTTTGGTTCGAATTGTTGCAAATCGTTTACTCAAAGTTCGTTTTTCGTGTTGCTCTCTGGAATTTTACGTGAAAAACATCATGTTTTGCGTCAAAACTCTTTGTTTCTGATTGCTTGTGTTCGTTTGAGTGTTAGAGGTCAGTTCTGAGTGGTTTCTAGTGAGATCCAAATTTTTTTTCGAATTTTACGTTCGGCCGAACTCCAAGTTCGGTGAAACCGCTCCGAAGCCAGAGTTCGGAGTGAAGTTCGGTCAGTTTTCCTGATTCGGTGAGAGTTCGGAGTTCTATCGGAGAGAGTTCGGTGAGAATCTTGTCTCGGAGGGAATTCGGACTAAGATCAGGAGATTATAAGATTGAAACGGGTTAGTCAGAACCAATCCAAGATGCTTCTAGAAATGAATGAGCAGTTAAAATTCTTGATCGAGAAGTTTAATGCTCAGGGGGATATTGGAGACGGTATGGGCTGTAATGAAGATCTGTTGAGATTTTTGAATGATGATCCTGATCAGGATGATCCTGAAGGGAATGTAGGTGGTGGACCAGGCCCATCTGGAACCGCAGTTCGGGTGCTGGAACATCATCTTCCCAGATGGAAAAAGATTCTAGAGAAGCGGTGCCAATTACTTCAATTCCATCCAATCAAGCTACAAAGTCAATGAGTGAATTTGCTGATATGCTACAAACGCTTGAAGAAGGGGAATTTGTTGGCGATTTAACGGCCGAAGAGTTACAACGGGTGTTTGATTTAAACGATGAGGAAATGAAGAAAGCATCTGAGAAAGCTCCTGAAAAATTCAAAGATCCAGAACCAGAGTCTGACGAAGATGTGGAAGGTATTTTTGATGAAGAAATTGAAATTGAGGATATTACAGAAGAATATCCGGATTTGTATTCCAACTTCGATCAATCTGGTGGTGATGAGTTTGAGGTGTTTCCAAAAAAGAAAGATGCTGAAGTTGAGGAGATTTTGAAAAAGAAAGAATCTGAGAAACCTGAAGACCCTGTGGTTAAGGAGGCAAAGATTCAGAAACAGAATCAGACTTTTAAAGAATTCATGAAAGCATTTCATGCTAATTATGTGCCGCCTCCAAAACCAGTCAAGCAAAGATCGTCTTTCAAGTTCAAGGGTCAGGTGTCAGGGGAGATTATAATTTGGATGCATGCATCAAGCTTGAAGTGCTATGGGATCAAATGTGAACATGGAATCCAGTCCTTCAAGTGCGCCAAAGATTTCAGCAGTTTGCCGATCTGGGATATTCATGAGCTGACGAGAAAACCATTTTGCTATTATGGCAATGATTGGTTGGGTATGCATTTCAAAAAGACTCTTGAGAGGGAATGTAATGAGGGGTTTTAGTTCTTGGATCCTCAAAAGCCAAAAAGACGGCGATGCCGAACAAGAGTACATCAAAGAACTGGCAAGAGGCTGATTATCTTGGTATTTCCAAAGAAGCCTGAGGTGATGAAGAAAATACCATTGATGAAGATGCAACAAGATTTCATCAAAGATTTGCGTTGGTGGTATTATAATGAGTAGACAGGAGAAGCAGTGATTGTACTGAGAGAAGATAACCGGGTTGTGAAGATTTACGATCCGATGTGGCTGATTAACTTGTCAAAGGCTGATATTGACGAGTTGTATCACAATCCAATCCTGTATCACCCTGATTACATGGATCAAGCGCTAAAGTTCCAAAGGGTGATAAGGGTTTGTTTTGCGTTCAACATCTTTGCTGGAAATAACCATGAGTTGGTTTGGAAGGAAGATGGGGCTGCTACAAATGTTCAAAGCTGATGAAGAACGGTCCAGCTATTGCCAAGGGGGAGTTTGTTGATACACGATATGACAATGAGCTGGATCAAACGAAGACATGAAGATTTAGGTTTTTGGTCTGGTGGCCGAACTCTGGCCGAACCTTGGCCGAGCCTTGGCCGAACCTGAGGTTCGGACAAGCTAGGGAGTTCGAACATCCGATGGCTATATATATATGTTTATGTCTTTGTAATTGTCAAGTTTTTTGAGAGAGAGAGCGAACTTTGTCTGTGATTTTTCTCTGTGTAACTCTGATTCTCTGTTAATACGAGATTGAGTTTTATTTACGTTTGTGTGTTGATTTCTCACTTGTTTACGATTGTATTCGATCAATTCGACCAATCCGATCCACGTTCAGTCACTTTCAGTCATCTATCTTACGAAATTTCTCTACCATTACTTTGGTGATCAATCTTTACACAGTCAATAAATTTCGAGAACGAAATTTCTTAAAGGGGGTAATAGTTGAAATATCCAAAAAATAAACACCTTTATATAATGATAATAATAAACACATTAGAAAAGAATGAAATTTATACATACAAATAAATAAGACGTACTGGTAAAAAACATAAATATATAAATAAAAGAAAAAATATTTAAAGGAAATCTATTTCACATACAAGTCCTTTTTAAATTAAAATAAATAAATAAATAAATCACATTAGAATCACGTGCGTATCTCTGGGTAAATCAAAGATAAGGAAAAAATCTTGTGAAGAGATATGGCCGCCAAATCCGACGAACCATCGATCGGACAAATCTCTGCAACCGATCTTCATGTCGCAACTTCTGACTATAAATAGACGTCTTCACCAACGGGAAAACCCATCTCCGCACCTCTCACTCTTCCCATCTCTCCCTCTATAACCCTGTTTTACTAGTTTTTCCGGTGAAGAACGGAACTCCAGCAAGGAAGAATCACCACCCCAACACCTAAACTTACACCACCAGTAACCGCCCCCACCGCGTTCACCCCTGACTGATCACCTCGCTCCCCTCTGTCTCCACGTTTCCTTGTTTTTTTTTCCGGTGACCGTAGATACTTTCGGCGACCTCTGTTGCGTGACATACAAAACTGACACGACAGTTCGCCACCTCCGCTGCTACCTTTAATCTCAGAGCACTCGAAGTATCGAAGAACTCCGATGACACACAGTGTGACCTGCGGCTCACTATATCAGTTCCCGCACACCGATTCTCGTGACTAAGGTTATTTCAAACACCGTAGACGAGTATTTCAAAATTGCCAAACTTCCAAAGGTACGGATATCTTACCCCCTATTTATTGTTGTGATATTTGACTTCGTTGCGAAACATTTTTGATTTGGAGTTCTTTTACGTCCTTTGCATATCAAGGTGATTCTATTGGATTTCGTTCATTTCGGTTCCAAATTACTATTGTTACTAATATGTAGTGTGCGATAGAAATTATTTGTTGTACACATTATCGCATCTTCCGAGACTTATCATACCATGTATAACATTGTTGTTTTTATTATTAGATATACGATGTAGATCACTTGTACTCCGGTACCCTGAGTTCTATGCTTCCTGTGGAGTGTCCCACATGCACGACATTGCGGCATCGATGGCGTGTGCACCACCCGTGGTGGTGAGATTAGACCACGGCGTCTCCATTAGTACTAGTGAGGTACATTGGCCACATAGGAGGTGTATGGATCGTTCCTAGAATATATATATATATATAGTGAAAAGTTCATTGTAGACCCCTTTAAAAAGTGTAGACCCATAGACCCCTCTAATTACTGTTAGATCATCTTAAATTAAGGGCTAAGATCATTTGCTTAAGTTAATATGATTCTAATTGTAAAAACGCGGAGGGGTAATGATGTATTTTTGCATTTTACGTTTATATCTGTTGATTCCGTCAGATTTTCCCTGATCTAGTGTTTCCACGTCAAATGAAGGAAGCCAAGTCTTTAGATCCATCATCGCCATTTTTCACTGGTGGATTTTTGATGAAAATCTCGAACCTGGGCATTCTTAATTTGATCAAAACCATGAAGAGCAAAGAAGATGCCACAGAAGTGTTGAGATGGATGGTCCGATGGTGAAGCTTGATGATTTTCTGTCGTTTTCGGTATTTTTACTGGAACACGGAAATGTCGAGGCAGTTTGAAAAAAGAGTGGAATATGGTGGACTAATAATGGCGCTGAAATCAAATCTTAGGTCAATCAGTGAGAACAATCAGTAATAGGTTTATGAATGAAATCAGAGATCGACGGTTCTCCGATATTCCTCTGAAATTGGGTCTTCGATCTCCATGTGGATTCCTCATCTCTGAAGATAAAACTAGGGCATTTAGATCAGTAATTCCTCTCCATCATCGAAGTTTCTCAATCTATTCTCAGTAAGTTCTAATTTTCGGTATGTAGGGGTTTCGGTTTTTGATTTTGATGGAACAATCCTTTTTTTGGGGTTGTGATTTTGGTATATGTAACCTAGCTCGATCTATTTGTCGATCAACCTCTAATCATTTTAGTATGATGTTCCACTTGTGATTTTTACTTTTAGTGAGTTTTAAAAATCTAATCATTTCATTACACGATCCACAGAAATGGAAGGGGATAATGATCTGGAGCAGGTTTCGGGGAGTCCCACAGTTGGAGAGAACGAACTTGTTCATGTAGAGGCAGTTGATTCTGCTCAAACGGGTGATGGTTCAGTTGATCATGTGAGTCTAGTGTTTATTTAGTTTCATCTTTGTTTCAATCTGTAATAAGTTGCATCAATTCGTAGTTGTGGACTTGTAGGGTGTAGAGTGTTCTAGTATGATGTTCCATCAGTTACATGTCAAATTAGGGTTGAAAAAGAAATACTAAAATAGGTGTACTCTGACTTTTTAAAATGATTTAAGACCTAATCATCAATTGGATTTCCACTTCTGATTTTGGTATACTTCTCACCAAATGAGACCACAGCAGGCGTTTCACTCCTTGATTCATCACCATTAAAAGATAATACATCAACAACACCACGTCTTGAAGCGGCAATAACACAACTCTCGCTCCAACCCTATCACACTCATCTCTAAATTCCACGTACATATATTTAGTAAGAAAAAAGACATTGCGAAGAGACGTAATATAAAGGTTGTAAGTTAAGGAGGAGTACCTGATTTTGAAATCAATTCAACTGTGTGTTTCTTTATGTGAATGAAAAAGGAATGAAAGAATGCGAATGTCTCTTGATTTTGATGAAGTATGTGGATCCATCGATTGGATCCACTTGTGATTTTTGATGGAAGAATCCATTTTCTAGCATAAAGAAGATACATCGGAGGAAAGATTTAATGTTTTTGGGTTTGGTAAAACAGAGTAGGTGAAAGATGATTCTGATGGAGAGGAGGTTCCTAGTTTCGCCTTGAAGACTGCTGGATTTTCTGGCATAAATCAGGTAAATTTAGTTCGGCGTTTTGATTTATTTTAGTTAATTTCTGGCTGTTGGAATGCTTCTCAGCTCCCAGAGCTACAAAAACTGTTTTCTTGTTTGTATGGGAATTAGTAGTTTTAATATGGTTGTACTTAACAAAACAATTATAAATTTTAGGCTCGCATCAAATTTTCTTGCCTTATAGTTGATTCAGATTTGCTTTTGTGTCGATTGCAGGTCTATTGGGCCGCGTTTAGTGAGTTTTATGTATCAAAAACATTTTGAGTGACTTTTAACCTATTTTCTTAAAGGTAATTTTACAAACCATCTTTTATTTATAATGTTTTAAATGAGTTTTATAACCCAAGTGACTTTCCAGATGTTTTAATTTGAACCGTATCTGCAGTGAGTTTTAATATATAAACTACTAATATAAAAAAAGGAAAAAACATAAACAATATTCATGATCAATTTTTCCTCTAAACTACTTTTAAATGAGTTTCATAACTTAAGTGACTTTGTAGTAAGTTTTAATTTGAATCAAATTTTCAGTGAGTTTTAACTTGAGTTTATTACCTTTAAATGAGTTTACTACTTTTAAATGAATTTTAAATCTTAAGTGAGTTTTAAAACTCAATCTCAAGTGGGTTTTAACCAGTTGTAGTGAGTTTATTCTAATTGTTTATTTTGATTTCGCTCGGTAATCCTAAAATTCCCCAAGTCCACTAGTGAGTTTTAATTGAGTTTCAAATTTGAATAGTGGGTTTTAACATGAGTAATAGAACTAGTGATTTTTAGTTGAGTTTCAATATGAGTTCTAAATCCCATGTGAGTTTTATATGTGTTTTACTTAATCTCGTTAATAATCTATATTCTAACTGCACTGTGAGTTTTTTTATGAGTTTTGTAAGTCAATCAATTCAATGAGTTTTTAGTGAAAAAGCATTTTTAAAACTCGCGGGTCATATATGTAAAATTTGAGCCACTTTGGGTAATACCTGTTTTGTCCTAAATTATTTGTGAAATGATGCAGTAGTTTAAACAATGGTGAGCTTCAAGTACCTCAGTCATCAATGGCAACATAGTTTGTGAAACAAGATTCTGGTAAATGGGAACATCTAAGTGCCTGCAGCCATGGAGTCTAATAGGTGGTCAATTGTTTTTATCACTTCTGTATTTGTTCAAGGAAGAAAGAAATATATGTTCTAACAAGATATCTAAGATCAATGACTTATAGACTTTCCCGTGCAACCATTGGTCTTGAGCACCAACAAGAAGATTTAGATTACATTTGAAAACCGTGCTTTTCAGGCGGTTTTTATAAACTCAATAGGTTTTTTTATGCAGATTTTTTCATTTGTTTCCTTAGTCGTCTTATATAATTTTTAGAACAGTGAGTTTATAAGACTCCAAATGAGTTTTATAACAAATATAACTTCGTAGTGAGTTTTATAACAAATGTCATGATATGAGTTCAATGTACGGATAAACTTTGTAAAATCAGAGATGTTCTCTTGTTGACTTGTGTAATAGTTAAAAGAATATATGGATCTATGCTCATTTCTATCTATTTTTATTTATTCTAATATTTTTAGTGATCTTTGGTAAAATCTGGAACTCTTTTTTTTTTAGATAATATTAAGCATCTAATGCTCTCTCTCTTTTTAACTAGAAATATGAAGCACCATCAATACCAAAGACCCAAATAGAATAAAGCTTACTACCAAGCGTCATGATAAAAGACAAAAAGAGCAACAAATAACAGTTGGATTTAGTAGAAAATAATTACAAATATTTAGTTATTCATGTGTTCTAACATTACAACAAAAATGCCAAAAAATCTCAATACAGTGAAAATGCAAACCAGCAGGAATTAATTGAATAGTGCAATATATGATAAAGATAAAAAGAGTAAATATACATGAAGAATATATCAATAAGTAGGATGGTAGTATCTGTATCAGTTCACAGGCGGAACACCGTATGGCATCATGGGTGGTTGTCCCGGAGCAACATATCCACCACCATTGATCTTGGCCAAACTAACCTGACCTTGCATTCCATCTCTAGCATACTGTTGCCAAACCATCTGTTCTTGAACCAGCAACCATTGTTTGCTTTCTACATCTGTCATTTGGACATAAGCCGGTGGAGGCACACTTAACGAGGCACCAAATGGATCTCCACCAACGGGTTGAATGGACCCATTAGGAGCTGGGAGTGCCAAAACAGGTGTTGCTGTATTCCCTGGCAACGCCACGCTCTTTGCTTTCTATATCTGTCAGTTGCCCTTTGACCGTTTGTTAAGATATCAACTACTTTGGTCCAAGAGTCATGTATTAATTAAAACTCACTAATCATACCCATATCACAGCAGAAAAACAATTTAAACTCACTTAGTTGTATAAAACTCACTTCAGCTGGCCAGCCTTCTTGTTGGGCTATATTTATTGAGGCATGAACATTAGTTATTGGGCTTGCTTTAACTTTGTTTTGGGCTTATTATTTAATGGGTTATTGGGCTTAATGTAGTTTACTATTGGGCCATGTGGGCTTCATTATAGTTTACGATTTTTGTAATAGGTTTACATGAGGCACTATATAAGCCTCATGTGTTTGTGATTTTAGCAAGCTTTTCTATTTGAATTTAAGGAGTTTACGATTTCTGTGTGGATTCCCATTTACGATCAGCTTCACTTGTTGTGTTTATCATTCAAGATTCAATCTTTCTCATAGATTGAATCTATTTCTTCAACTTGTTTCTTGAATCAATCTCATTTGAGGTTTCCGCACTCATTTGAGATCGAATATCGTGTTGACGGTTTGATCTCGGACCTACAATTGGTATCAGAGCCAAGAATCTTTGATTCGAGGCTCACACGATATTGATTCAAGAAGATTTCTGGGTTATAGTTCTTGATTTTGAAGATTTGAAGGGTTTCTGGGCGTTTACGACACCTGCTGCTACTGTTCTTCGTGTTTGCGATTGAGTTTTCTGGGTTTCAGCGTGTTTACGAGTTCATCGGTTGAAGATCTGCTGTATTCTCGTGTTTACGACTTCAAGAAGTCATTTTTATTGCGTTTACGATCGAGTGTTTGGCGTTTACGACTTTGTTTGGTCGTAATCTGTGTTTACAATTCTGCTATACCGGAATCACTTGTCGTAATCGTTGTTTACGACTTGTTTAATCGTAATTGCAGTTTACGATCGCTCCTAATCGGGAATAGGTGTTTACGACTCGGCGATCGTAATCAGATATCGTAATCAGTGTTTACGATTTTTTAAGGCGGTTTGTGTTTGCGATTTTGGGTTTTATCGGAATCAGGTGTTCACGATCGTAATTAGGCGTTTACGATCGTAATCAAGTGTTTTTCATCGTAATCTCAGTTTTTGGACTTTTGGACTTTAGATTTAGGTTCCCTTTGCTATCGTAATGGATTTTGAACCAAGTATGTATCAGAAGTTGGACTTTGAGATTGGCTCTATCACTCGTCCACCTAGACTCACTTCGGCGGATAACTTTTTGGAATGGAAGTATAGGTTTGAAAACCATTTGAAGAGTGTTGACTTGAGATTGTGGAGAGCGGTAATTAACGGACCTCACATACCTACTCATGGAGAAGGAGCTAAAGCAGGAAAGGCTAAAACTGAAGACGAGTTTGAAGATGAGGACTGGGAAAGGTGTAACAAGGCTGAGAGGGCGTTTGCAATTATGACCATGGCACTAACACCTGACATCGCTCAAGGATTTAAGCATTGCAAGACAGCGAAGGAACTCTGGAATGCATTGATTGTCGCCTATGAGGGAAATCCGGACATTAAGGCGAGTCGAAAGCAAATGTTGAAACAGAAATTCAACTTGTTCAACCATATCCAAGGTGAATCTTTTGAAGCGCAAGTGCAAAGGTTTGTATCTCTGATGGCAGAAATGTCAAGCTATGGTGTGGAGCCAGAATTGGAAGAT
Source organism: Deinandra increscens subsp. villosa (assembly GCA_039602395.1). Taxonomy (NCBI): domain Eukaryota; kingdom Viridiplantae; phylum Streptophyta; class Magnoliopsida; order Asterales; family Asteraceae; genus Deinandra; species Deinandra increscens. The sequence continues at coordinate 43,140,876 of JBCNJP010000006.1, forward strand.
AAGAATTTGAAGTTGCTGAACAGTTTACCCAAGTCATGGAACACCAATATCTCTATTATTAAGGACAACAACAAGCTGAGTGAGCTTTCTCTGGATGAAATGATCAACAAATTGAAGTCCAAGCTTATTGATGACAAGCAGCGAGAGTTGAATCACATAAGCTCGCTTAGTTTGGCTGGGAAACTGAATCAAGCTTTGTTGTCAGAAGAAGTTGATGTGAAGCCGAAAGGAAAGTCTGTTGCAAGTGGATCAAGTTCTGTGACTAAAACAAATGCATTTGTGGCACAACCTCAAGCTGGATCAAGTGGAGGTGACAACTCTGAAGCAACCAATGATCCCAATTTTGCACTCGGAATGGGATTCATGAACAGCTATCATGCTTTAATGACCGGAACCCTAATCCCTACTGAGATGCTATCAGGTGAACTGAATCAGATAAATCCAGAGGATGTGGAGATGTTGGATGTCTCTTGGCAGATGGCTATGGCTGTGTTTAGGGCAAAGAAGTTCATGGCAACTACTGGAAGAAATGTTTGGAAAGACCAAGATAAGATAAGGATGGGGTTTGACAAAACCAAGCTGAGGTGCTACAATTGTGATGAATATGGGCATTTTGCAAGAGAGTGTAGCAAGCCAAGGAAAGAGAGAGCAGAGGAAAAGAAACCAGCTGATGGGAAGGCAAAAGCAGAAGCAAGTGCTTTGGTTGTGCAGGAAGGAGGAGGCTATGATTGGACGTCTCAAATGAAAGATCTGAGCCTGACACATGCTATGATGACTGCTTTGGATGATGATGAAGAAGAAGAACATGCTTTTGTTGTGACTGAAGATGAACCTGAGGAGAATGAAGCTATGGCAGCAGATCACACCAAGGTATGTTCTAACCCTGTTTGTGATCGTATAATTACTGGTCTTAGACAATTTTGCAAAAATTTTCAATTAGAATTGTTTGAGGTAAAATGTGAAAGAAGCTCATTTAAGGGTAGATGGCAAAAGAACGAAGAAAAGGTTAAAGCCCAGAAATTAGATATAGTGAAATATAAGAAACTTGCAACTGAGAACGCTTATCTGTATGACAATGCTAAGTTAGAAATAGCAGAACTTACTAAGCAGATAGATGAACTTAAGCATAAAAACAATGAGTTGCAGGTTAAGCTTGATATAAATCTTATGAGAAGCAAAAGAATGTTACAGGCTAGTAAATCTCTGGACACATGTATTACTAGAGGTTAGAATGGGCAAGGACAAAGGTGGAATAGGAATTAGCTTTGCAAACAAGAACGTTGTTCCTCAAGATAAAACTAGAGATGTAATAGGAATGATCTTAGAGGAGGATCAGATAGATAGATCTGCATCGGAAATGCATGAGGAAGGACCTCCTTTAGATAGTGTCTTGGTTGGAGTGAAACCTATGACAGAAGAGGAAATAGAAAATGAAAAACAAATGACTTATGGGTTGGGTAATAAGGATAGAGTGATGACAGACGCGTGTGAAGCAGGACCATCAAATACTTCTCTGAATAACTGTGTGAGCTCTTCTGATGTATCTATTTATTGTGCAGATGAAGTAGAAATCAAAGACATTTCTAAGGAGGATGCAGAATGTCGGAGAGTGGAAGAGAGTCACGTGTCTAGTAGTTCTAGTAGCTCTAGTTTATGTTTACCTAAGGATGATGTAATGGCACTTGTGTCAGAACTAGAAACATCCAAGTCAAAACAAATAGTTGCACCGTTGTTAAAAAAATGTTTCTGAATTAAATGAAAAAGTGTCTGGTTTTAAAATTCGTGTGCCTAACACAAAAATAGGTCGTGAGACTAAGCCCAAAGACTTTGTTGCTTATCCCCAGGTTGTGTCAGCTTTTAACAGAACAAACAAATCTAAATCAGAACAATTTTGTTTAATTACACAATCTGAAAAGGATAAACAACATGTTATACACAAATGGGATGATAAGCCAGAGTGGAAGTCGTCTTACCCAAGACGTTCATACCTCTGTAGCCATGTCAATGGGCCTAGACTCATGAACTGCTTTCGATGTGGAAAGCCAGGACATTTTGCAGCTAATTGTGTGGATAGACCTTTCCAACCATACTATCCGCAAAACCCACGGACTAGTATGTTGGAGAAAATGATGACCGGAGAGAAGCAAAAACAAAAACAGAAACAACAAGCTGTGTCTCAGGGGATGCAGTGCTTTGAACCAATGAAGACTCAACAGTCTAAGGTTTCAAACGCAAAGGCATCTGTGACAAAGCCTGTTGTTGATAAGAGGAATGTGACCAAAACTCCACAACAAACTTATGTATCTAAAGGAGTTCACCACAGAAATGATAAGATAAAACCAGAATTTGTTGAAAAACAAGTGGCTAAAGTCAAAAGAGTTGATAAACCTAATGGCAAAGCGAAAGCTGAACAACAGGTTTTGAAACAAAAAGGTGTCACTCAAGCAAAACAACTTGTGTATACTAAACTGAAACTTGAGTGGACACCGGTTAAAAAGCCAACTGGTAAAAAGGTCATTTCACCACAAAAGAAACCTGTGACTGTGAACAATTCAACAACTATGTTGAAACCAGAGAAAACCACCACATGGAAACCAAAAGTCAACATTCAAAATGAGAATGTATCTGGATCAAAGTCTGAAATGATTCTTCAATTAGTTAACTACATTGATGCAAAAGGTGTGCCCAGATCTGTTATGGCCTGGGTACCTGGATCTCACTAATTTCTGATTCTTGTAGGGACAGCCAAGAAGATCTATCAACAATCTCTGGTACGTTGATAGCGGTTGCTCCCGACACATGACCGGAGATCTGTCCCTTTTGGAAGATGTAGAGGATTTCGATGGTGGAGGAGTATCATTTGCAGGTGGTGTGGGTGGTAGAATTAGCAAGAAAGGAGTTGTGAGAAGTGGAAATTTGTCTTTTTCTGACGTACACTATGTAGAGGAACTGTCTCACAGTTTGCTGAGTGTTTCTCAGATCTGTGACAAAGACTATTCTGTGATGTTCAATCGGAAGGAATGCATTATTTTAAAGCCCGGCGTGAAGATTCCCGAGGAGTGCATACTGATGCGTACTCCAAGACGTTCAAACTCATATCTTCTCAACATGGGCAATCCTCCAACGTCAGAAGAAGCATGCCTCATCTCAAAACAAAAAGAAGATTTGGCTATGTTGTGGCATCGTCGTCTGGGGCATGCAAATATGAAGAATTTGACCAAGCTCGCAAAGGGAGAGCATGTCAGAAAGCTGCCCATCAAAGACTTCTCAACTGTGGAAAAATGTGTGGCATGTGCGAAGGGGAAGCAGCACAAGTTGCCACACCGTCCGAAGATAGCAAACTCTATGTCATCAGTTCTACAACTTCTACACATGGATCTATTTGGGCCTATGCAAGTTCAGAGCATCAGCAAATTCTCCTATTGTCTAGTGATTGTGGACGACTACTCACGGTTTACTTGGGTCTACTTTTTGTCAAACAAGTATGAAACTCCAGCCCTAGTGAAACAGTTTGTCACACTCATAGAGAATCAGCTGAACAAGAAGGTCAAAGCTATCAGATCGGATAACGGAACGGAATTCAAGAACGCTGAGTTGAATATGTTTTGTGGGGCTAAGGGAATAGAGAGACAGTTCAGTGCGCCCTACACTCCTCAACAAAATGGAGTAGCTGAGAGAAGAAATAGGACACTCATTGAAGCTGCAAGGACAATGATGTGTGAAGCTAAACTACCAATCTTCTTCTGGGCTGAAGCGGTCAACACGGCGTGCTACGTGCAAAATCGCGTTCTGTTAAACAAGCGTCATGAGAAAACTCCGTATCAGATTGTCTATAAAGAAAAGCCAACGGTGGGATATTTCAAGACATTTGGATGTCCGTGCACGGTACTGATTCAGTCCGACGTGGGGAAGTTCGAGGCGAAAGCTGATGAGTGTTATTTCGTTGGTTATTCGGGAAATAGTGCTTATCGTGTCTATAACAAGACCACCGGTTTGATCATTGAAGCTTTCAACGTGGACTGGCTTGAAGACAATCCGTCGGATGCAGGGACTGGACCTGATTGGATTTTTAACTATGGGTCTCTGTTTGAAGGATTCAAGTTTTCGAATGAGCTTCACAATTTGGGTGAAGAAGAAGAGATTATCACTCAGCCATCTGAATCAAGACCTCACACTGAAAGAGTCTGTGAGAAAGCACCAGTTCCAATTCCCACAAATGTCAACGCAGATGCTCCGGGAACTTCAGGAACTTGTGATAATGATTCAGAAATTCCACAAAGTTCAGGTATGAATGATATAAATGATAATGTTGTTAGTTCTAATCTGCCTGTTTCTGTGTCTGTGCCAGAGGTTCAGGTATCAAGGATCAACAAGGATCATCCAGTCAGCAACATACTTGGACCAGTGTCTGCAGGAGATTCAACTAGAAGCCGCACAGGGGATATCAATTTCTGCATGTACTCATGTTTTATCTCCCAGATTGAGCCTCCGAATGTGATGGTTGCTCTCAGAGATCCGAATTGGATAGAGGCCATGCACAATGAATTAAATCAATTCTCAAAGCTGGGAGTGTGGCGACTAGTCAAGAGGCCAGACGACAAGAAGGTTATACCCACTCGTTGGTTGTATAAGAACAAAAAGGATGACACGGGTATAATCGTTCGAAACAAGGCAAGGTTAATAGTTCAAGGTCATCAACAAATCCATGGAATTGACTATGATGAGGTGTATGCACCTGTGGCAAGACTGGAAGCTATTCGTATATTTCTTGCGGTTGCATCTTATCTGAATTTCACGGTACACCAGATGGACGTCAAGACAGCATTCTTATATGCTGAGATGAATGAAGAGGTTTATGTGACTCAACCACCGGGGTTTGTAGATGAGAAGCATCCAGATTATGTGTATCTTCTGGACAAGGCTTTGTATGGGTTACATCAAGCTCCAAGAACGTGGTATGAGACGCTATCAACACATCTGGTGGAGAATGGATACACAAGAGGGGTGGTGGATCAGACATTGTTTCGGAAAAGGGTGAAGGATGACATAATCATGGTGCAGGTTTATGTAGATGACATCATCTACGGGTCAACCAATGAAGATTTGTGCACCGAGTTTGAAGAGATTATGAGAAAGAAGTTCGAAATGAGCGATCAGGGGGAGATGAGTTTCTTCTAGCCTTGCAAGTAAAACAAGATGAATCTGGGATTCTTATTCACCAAGCCAAATATGTGAATGAGATTCTAGAAAAATTCAAGATGCAAGACTCGAAGCCAATTTCAACTCCAATGGCATCCCGACCTCTTTTGTCAGCAGATGCAGATGGGGAGTCAGTGAGCGAATTCACGTATCGCTCGATGATCGGTTCACTGATGTACTTAACAGCAAGTCGGCCAGATATTATGCATGCAGTTTGCTTGTGTGCCCGCTATCAGGCTAACCCTAAACTTTCTCATCTAAATGCTGTTAAACGTATATTTAGGTATCTGAAGGGCAGGCCTAGGCTTGGTCTTTGGTACCCAAAGAACACTGACTTTCAATTGTATGCATATACTGACAGTGACTATGGAGGCAGTGACTTGGATCGGAAGTCAACCACTGGAGGATGTCAATATCTGGGCGATCGACTCATTTCCTGGCAGAGCAAGAAGCAGCATACCGTATCTAAATCAACTGCCGAAGCTGAGTACGTGGCAGCATCTGCCGGTACTTCACAGGTAGTATGGATCCAAAACCAGCTCACAGATTACGGTATGGAATTCGTTAACACTCCTATCTTTTGCGATAACGCTGCTGCTCTGGAAATTGTGAAAAACCCCGTCCAACATTCTAAAACCAAGCATATAGACATAAAGGTACATTTCATTCGAGATTGCTATGATCGGGAGCTAATTCAGCTTCAAAAGGTAAGCTCCGACCAAAATGTGTCTGACATTTTCACAAAACCCCTCCCGCGACCTAATTTTGAAATGTGTGTCGAAGGCCTTCGGATGATTGCCTTCGAGGAATGATCTGATCAAATTTTGTTTATTTATAATTTTTATTTTTTAAGAAAACTTAAAAACAATAGAAAATTTAATATTTAAAAAAAGAATTTTCAAAAGCCTCATAAAAACAAGGGAAGAAATATAATTGTCTCAGAAAATATCAAAAATATCTGTTTGAGGTTTTTATGATGTCTTTTGTTTTGCCTTGAGTTAATAGGAAGTGATATAAATTTCCATGACGATCGGAGACTGACACGTGTAAGGCAGAAGTGAAAGACGTCTCAAAGATGATGTTCGGTAAGCTAAATCAAAAACAATGATCATCCATTGTAAGTGCAGTAATCTTAACTCTTATATATGTTTAGGTTTCCATCCTAGTTTACATAGTTTAAAAAACTGAGACCCAGCAAAAATGGGTTGAGAGTGGTATTTACCTAGTATTCACTCTCTCACACGCCATGTTTATACTGTAAATGACAACTCCACAGAAAAAGAAAAAGAAACAGTCAAAAATATATATATATATATATATATATATATATGAAAATTGTGAAAAAGAAAAAGAAAAATAAAAGAAAATTATTTTGTTGGTCTTCTCTGCGTGCTTATGCGGCCGACCTGATCACCAACCGATAATTCATGAAAATAAGAAATAAGTGGTTGTCAAAGCAGTGTTGCATGGTTCCTCAAGTTGGGGGTTTGTGAATCCTCAATAAACTCTGAGGTTGGGTAGGTTTTGCTATGAACAATTGCGTGTGGGGACGGTTAAACATGACGGTAATTATGTACCACAACTTAAGCACTTTAAAATTTTTAACTGGATGTGAGTTTATGTGATTTCAAAATTTTGAGCAATCGTTTAGAGCGTCAAGTAACGGAAAGCTGAAAAGGGTTCCTCAGTTGAAGATGTGTCTGGTATGATCCATGAAAAACATCAGCTTCGAGGCAAGTGTGTTTTTTAATTACTGTAATTAAGTTTTAATTGTTTTATGTTCTATCTTTAAATGTTTATAAATGTATTTTAAAATTTTATGTTCTTGATCACGATCAGATACTCGGGGTTTGAGTCTGAGGGGAAGCTTCGAAAAATTCTCAAATTCTTCAAAGTTAACATTTTTAGAGAATTAAATTTTATTATGAGGTTTGGGTGCTTTTTAAAAGGTCTTTGAAATTAGAAGGGTCAAAATGAAAATTTTGAAAAAGGGTATAAAAACCCTGAGTTGTTTACAATCAAACCATTTGATCTTTCTCTTACCGATTACGATCCGCCGAGAAACCCGAGCCCTCCGCCGCTGACTCACCGGAAAACCTTTTTCCGTTCACCTCCGACCTCCACACGACTGTCCGTCCTCACCATCGCACTCGGCATCGGTTTCCGACCAAAAGCCCCCACACAATCGACTATTTCCACGCGTTTTCACGACCCATTCTCAGTTCTTACTTTCCAAACCCTAAATCGTGACTGTTCTCAATTTCTACTCCTTTTGAGTCATTTTTACAAGATTTGAAGTCGTTTTGTTGATTAAAACTCATTAAAGGTAGTTTGGTTGCTTATGATAACTGTTTTGAGGTGTTATAACTTGTTTACGAGTTTTTGCAGGTCTGGTTATGGAGGATTTGGCGTTTACGATTTTCGCATTGAAGAAGACGACTCTTTTGTGTTCCCGATCGTCGTTTACGATCGGGGTTTACGATTAGGGTTTCCGTTTGATGATTACGATCTGCATTTACGACCGTCGTTTACGATCGGGCCTCAAGTTGTTTTACAAGATTACGATGGGGCCCATGTGTTTACGATTGGACCAGTCGTAAACCTGATTAGCGGGTCGTAAACTCTCTTTTGTGATCGTAAACCTATATTTTTTTATCGTAAACCCATCAGACTAATTGTAAACACATGATTTTTTTTATTTCATCAAACTTGTGTCAAAATTAAATGTTTGTGAAACGTGTAATTCAAAATCAAATATTTTTTCTTGATCGATTCAATTGAAGTTTTCAGAATTTATCAAATTAAATGAGTTAATCAATTGAATTTCAAGTTGTTTCCAAACAAAATAGTTTTGATGAATATGTCTGATACATATGTCTTGTCTTTCTCAGATGGCAGAAGAGATGCTTATCGAAGACATAAAGTATGAACAGGATCATTGTATGCCGGCGTATCTGGAAGACCCGCCAGAAAAACATATGGAGCTATTCTACTCTCTTGTGGCCGGGTTGAACACTTGCAAAATCAACCACGCCCTGAGGTCGAATGTGCTTATAGATGAGATGCTGGTCAGAGAGTTCTGGGGTACTGCTAGAGTCAATGCTGATAAGACAAGGATTACCGCAACTGTTCAGAACAGACAAGTTGTGATTGAAGAAGAAGATATCAGACAAGGGCTAAACATTACAGATAAAGCCACTGATCCAATATCATATCCGAAGGAGGTAGTTCTAGCAGGTGCTCAGTCGATGGGATACGAAGGGAAGTTTCCACCAATCTTTAAGAAGCTTCTGCCGCACTACTGGAGGTGCCTAGCACATTATATGCAGAAGTCATTTCTAGGCAAGAGAACCAGTTTTGATCAGCTGAATCAACTATATGGAACTGCTTTCGTCTCTTTGGCTTTAGATTGGGATTTCAACTTCTCAAAGATGATGCTAATGGACTGGGTAGGCAATGCTGATTTGAGTGCCAGAGAACAATTTTTGATGACTCCAAGATTTGTTCAAATGGTGGTAATGAAGAAATACCCAATGATTGAGGAGAGGGTCGAGAAGTTGGACATCAAAGTAATGGATTGTGGGGTTTTTGGTCTTCAAACCCAAGATAGAAAGGGCAAAAACAGCTTTCAAGGAAGACTTGAATGGGTTAAGAGAGGTGTGTTCCCAGAGGTGGCAAGGGAACAAGAATTTGATGAAGATGAACCTGAAGCTGCAGTGCCAAATGTTAATGCATCCGTTGCAGAAGACCAAGACTTAACAGCAACTCCGGCTGTTAATGTACAAGAAGAAGATGCAATCATACCCTCCGATGAAGAGAATGTAATGGATGATATTCTCGCTGGCCAGGAGATTACTGATGATGATATCTATGGGAATCTGGGGCCCCTTAACCTTAAAAGGTCAAGGGATGACATGATCGGATCATCAGGCAGTGACACAACCCCTCCTGAGCTGAATCTGGATGCTGAAGATGTTCTTGAAGAACCTGTTCCAGCACGTGAACCTTCACCAAGAAAGAGGTCAGATCCAAGAAGCATCAGATTCAAGCTGTCAAAGACCAGCTCAAGCATTTTGCTAATACAACCGGCTGGACCCAGTTCTGAGGGTCCCAGTGCACAAGAAGAAACAGCTGCTGAAGATGTACAAGCTCAACCTGCTGCTGCACAGACTGAAACACCACTTCTAACCGAACGTAGCCCAGTTCGGGAAGAATGTCAATTCATAGAGGTTGATCACACATTCGCTGTTCCAAGCCCGATGAAAGTGAGCTGCTCCGGTTATTATTCAGCCAACAGCAATACCAAGTTTTCGCCCACTTCAATCAGCTGAGCTTCCAATTGAGACGAGGATCAGTACTGACCCTCATATTAACTATCTGATGTCTCAGAATAGAATCAGAGAAAATGAGATAAAAGCACTACAAGCTGAAAACAGAAGATTACGACAAAAGGAAGTGGCAGACAAGAATCAAATGAAGTGGATGTATGAGAATTTGATGGACCTGAAAAAGAGGTTTAATGTCTTGAAGGGTGAAGTAGAGTCAAATACTACTAGTGCCTCAGGTCAAAGCTCATCACAACGTCTGCAAGGTGCTGAAGCGTTAAATGAAGACGATGGTGATGAAAATATTGAGATGTCTGACTATGCTAGAGGAGGAAGAGTGATCTCCAAAGCTCCTGAGGGTCATGACAACTGGTTCCGAGAATTCTTTCAAGGACCAGCCCCCACTAAATATGCTCTTGATCTTGGAAAGAGCTCTATTGACAAAAAGGGGAGTTGTGAACCCATCTTGTGCTGGCATTACGACGCTGAGAAGAAATTATTTGCTGTGATCCGTGAAGGCTACAGTCCTGTTGAATATTATAGAACTCGTGCACAATTCCATTCTTGGACTGAGCCTGAGATCAGAAATCTGCTTCGAGCTCCTTACATAAACAGGTGGAACAGCCCTGACGGAGACCTCATCAGAAACAATTTGCTGAGCCATAAAGAAGAAAACTTTGCAAATTTTGATCTTAAGCAAGTGAGGTGGGTCCAGACTGGGACTGATCCAGTGACTGGAGAGGAAATTGGTGAAGCAAGGAGACCACCTACCAAGCGCACCAGAGTTATTAACATGTTGGATGAGATAGAGGATGCTACCTTGGTCAAAAACTTTGACTATTGGTGTTACGATCCAACGACACACGAGGTGGTGGTTCTCTGCAAGGACATGAGGCAGTTTCGCTTTTACGATCCGGTGGATCTGCTAAGATTTGGAGAGAGAGACATCAAGCTCCTTGCCTCCCAACCTATTCTCGGAGATGAAAACGACATGGAGAATGTTATTCGGGTTGGTATCTTTCATGGGACGGCAAACCGGATTGTGGAGCATAAATGGTGGTCCAGCAAAGCGCCAAAGGCTTTCAGATTTGATTTGCTGCTACCATAGACGGTCTAATGGTTCATGCCTAGGGGAAGATTGTTGGGCTATATTTATTGAGGCATGAACATTAGTTATTGGGCTTGCTTTAACTTTGTTTTGGGCTTATTATTTAATGGGTTATTGGGCTTAATGTAGTTTACTATTGGGCCATGTGGGCTTCATTATAGTTTACGATTTTTGTAATAGGTTTACATGAGGCACTATATAAGCCTCATGTGTTTATGATTTTAGCAAGCTTTCTATTTGAATTTAAGGAGTTTACGATTTCTGTGTGGATTCCCATTTACGATCAGCTTCACTTGTTATGTTTATCATTCAAGATTCAATCTTTCTCATAGATTGAATCTATTTCCTCAACTTGTTTCTTGAATCAATCTCATTTGAGGTTTCCGCACTCATTTGAGATCGAATATCGTGTTGACGGTTTGATCTCGGACCTACACTTCTCCTGACCACAACAAAATTATAAATGCCAAAAACCATGACAAAACCATGAAAAACTAGAGGAACCAACCTACAATTTTAAAACTCATTGAGTTTTAATCAACTTGAAAATTAAAACTCATATTAATTCTCACTGTTGAAATTTAAAACTCATTTTAGTTAAAACTCAATAAAACTAACTGAAACTAAAACTCAATGAAATAACTCACTAAAATAAAACTCACTACAATAAACCTCATTGAAATAACTCACTGAAATTAAAACTCGCTGAAGCAAAACTCACTGAAATTTAATTTATAACTCACTAAAATTTAATTCATAACTCACAGAATATAAGTTACTAAAATAGAACTCATAACTATAATAAAACTCACTGCAATAAAACTTACTAATTTTAAATAGAAGTCACTGAAATTTTAAATAAAAATCACTGAAATAGAGCTCATAACTATTATAAGACTCAATGAATTTTAATTAAAAGTCACTGAAATTTAAAACTCATCAGTGATTTTAACTGAAATATAAGACTCATTGAAAATTTTAAAACTCACTGACTTTTAATCAACTTGAAAATTAAAACTCATATTAATTCTAATTGTTGAAATTTAAAACTCATTTTAGTTAAAACTCAAAAAAAACTAACTGAAACTAAAACTCACTCAAATAAAACTCACTGCAATAAACCTCATTGAAATAACTCCTTGCTTAGTTTAAAACTCACTGTTGACTTTAAAACTCAATATTGACTTTTAAAATTGTATTTAAAACTCACTACTCAATGTTGACTTTAAAACTCACTGTTTAGATTTTCGAAATTTACAGTGTGTTTTAAACTCAACAATAGGATTTATAGGTAAGGATTTAAAACTGACAGTTTTTTAAAACTCACTAAAACTCACCGTTTACTAAGGATTTAAAACTCAGTTTTTTTTTAAACTCACTATGGATTTTAAAACTCAAAGTTTGTTTAAAACTCACTAAGGATCTAATACTCACCAAGGGTTTAAAAACTCACAGTTTGTCTAAAAACTCACCAAGGATATAAAACTCACTAAGGATTTAAAACTCACAATTTGTTTAAAAACTCACTAAAGGATATAAAACTCACTAAGGATTTAAAACTCTCTAACTATTTAAAACTCAGTTTGTTTAAAACTCACTAAGGATATAAAACTCATTTGACTTAACTGTATATTTGACCTTATTTTTGTATCAGATAGTTTAAGCCTTTGAGGTTCACATATACACATATAAAACTCATTTGACTTAACTGTAGATTCGGCTTTTAAAACTCACTCGAAACTTTAAAACTCATCTAAGCATAATAGAATAAAACCCAAGTTTATAGTGAGTTCTAAAGAGTAAGTTCATTGTCTCTAAATAAGTTTTAATTCTCAACTGAGTCTTAAAACTCACCATAAACTTAAGTTTTATTTTTATTACTTTAAGAGTTTTAAATGAGTTCTATAAGTCAAACTAACTTTGCAGTGAGTTTTAAAAATCAAGTTTACAGTGAAATTTAGTTTAAAACTAATTAAAACTTACTACGGTTTAAAACTCACAACATAATAAAATCTGAGTTGTGATATAACAAACTCGAGTATTAATACTCGGTGCAATTTAATCTGTAAACTTGAGTTTTCCAAGTGAGTTTTAATCATAGTAGACTTAGTAGTATACTTAAGTTTTAATAAAACTCAACAGAATAAAACTCAAGTGAGTCTTAAGACTTGCAACAAAATAAAACTCATTTTTTATGTGAGTTTTATATGAGTTTTCAAACTTTTTCTAAAACACAATATGAGTCCAAATGAATAAAACTCACTTTTAAAAACTCAAGTGAGTCTTAAGGCTTGAAACAAAATAAAACTCAATTTTTCTTACAAGCCAATATCCTAAACCCGTTGGAATCTCAGTTACTTCCATCGAAAGAACTGATGCAAAACCTACATCTTCAATCGTCATTCTTTGAGCTTCATTTAATGTTTAATCATATTTAGGAAATGAGATGGAGATGTACGACCTGTGATCAAACGACCTCTATACGGTACATACTCTTTTTCTTTTTTAACTTGGTTGGATTCTTTTGAGGTACATACTCTTTTTCTTTTTTTCCTTGGTTGGATTCTTTTGAGGCTGCATTGACGAAAAAATCTTAATATTAAAAATCAAATTTTGTATTAAAACTCAATTTCAAACTTATATCTAACTTTTATTTTTAAAACTCACTGCAGAGTGTTAAAATTATATATACTCACATCTTAAAACTCACTGTAGAGTATTAAAATTACAACTCACATTTTAAAACTCACTTTAGAGTTCAGTAGAACTAAATCAATTAGTTTAATAAACAAGGCGTTTAAAAAAAACAAAGAGTTTGCAGTGAATTTTAAAAGTAAAAGGTTTATAAATTTACTGAAAGTTAGTAAAACTCGATACAAATTTGAACTTGATTAAAACTCACTGACTACGAACAACTTTAATAAAACTCAGATACTTATTTTTTTGAACAATCAATAAATAAGCTACGAAAACCAGCCGAAGACTGGCCAAATACAAAGTCCGAAACAAAACATAACAATAACAAAAGCACAAACAAAAGCCCCAAGAAAAACCCAAACACACATACCCGCCTGACAAAACAGAACTCTAACAAAGACCTACTATAGAACAAAACAAACATGTGGGCATCACAGAGAACCAACAGCAACAACCATCCAACCCTACGCACCCAAAACCATCCTATCAAACGATCCTGAAGCCCAACCCATCAGCGAACACGCACCACACAATAGAAAAAGCCACCAATAAAACCCATCCCAGCAACGTTATTTCTACCCCTCCAACAAACAGCAAACTTAGGAACTGTAAAGCTCACTCCTATCCAGAGCCTCATCCAAATGACAGCAATCAAGAGAACTACAAACTACAAGAGGCCGACAAACAGCACTACCCATTTGCCCACAGTTAATTTATATAAATCCCTCTAAAAACCCAAGACAAGCACATATGAACATCACCAGGATTCCCTCCAACGAAACATAGTTGCATCCTTGAACAACCTATAGCATATAACACCCAAACCGACCAGCCCACTAAAAAACCACCCAACACGAATCAAAACTCACACCCCACACGAAACGAATAAACACACCCACCCCAGAAACGAATGCAAAACAACCGCCCTGGCCCCAATAGAGAAACTCAACGCCACAGAAGACCTCACTGATTAAAACACAGAGAGAGTTTTTGCAGTGAGTTTTAATTACAAACAAGACTCAAACAAAACTCAATGTATAATAATACCCCTTTTAAAACATAAGTTATACCCATTATTGAACTCATCATTAAACTCATAAGTTCTATATCAGTTCTGAACGCAAAATATAATGTAATTCTATATGTTTTATGAGTTTTAAAAGTGCAAATACATAGACACATACTTTTAAAACCCCATTTTACAAGTCGCATACAGTTTGTGAGTTTTATTCTTTTGGATTCATATGCCTGCAAATTCAGCATACATCACACAAATTGGAGAGTCGAGAGCGAAAGAGATTGAGAAACTCACTTTCTAGGTCAAGCTCAATAGTTTTGAAGGAAGATCCGAGCTCAGTTAACAGCTTCTTAACGCTCGGTGTTTCTAAATCCATTGGGAGGTAAGACTCATAATCGATTTCGGAAGTGCAATAATCGGATGTTTTGATGGCGGGTTTAGGAGGTTTGATGGCGGATTTTAGGAGGATTGCTGGCTGATTTAGAGGTTTGATGCGGATTTTTGGAGGCTTTACAAATAAAACTCAGAATCGATTTAGCGTATTGATGGCGGATTTAGGAGGATTGATGTTGATGGCGAATTGGAGTTTGATCGTCGATTGAAAAATCAGGCATTGTTCTTCAAAGGTTCAAGAGAGGATTTTCCAGAGAGCATAGGGAAAGGATAATCGATGTTTATGATTTCTTTTGACCATCGTACCCCTTCTTCAAAGAAACTCATGATTAAAAATCGGACGGTTAAAATAGGGGTCTATAGGTCTATAGTTTTTAAGGGGTATACAATGAACCTAACCCTATATATATATATATATATATATATATATATATATATATATATATATATATATGTAATTTTGTGGATGATTGGATGGTTGTGTGTATGCCAACACCCCGTTGCACTAGTTGGTCACATAGGTCTACAGCCCATGTAGCTCTATTGGTATGGTTTTACTTTCGGCCCATGGGTATCATCCATATGATACGACTTACTTTATTGACTTGCATATTTTGTATCGTATCATTTTATCATGTGTTAACCCTTTGATCTTGTTATGTTTGCCTCTTTGTTACTTGAGCCTCTTTCTTTTATATATCCGTACTAGGCATTCAGCTCATTCCGTTAATATTGTTTACAACAGGTTCACAGGTTACTTTGGGTGGGGTTGTGAAGAGCGAAGATTGAACTCTAGGATTTATGACGTTGGCTACTTTTGTAGCATAATCTAGTTTGTCTAGTTCTGGATATTTAAATAATATGTAATAAATACTATAATCTATGGCCTTTAAGCGTACTTTTGGTGATGCATCGTAATGTCTAAATTATGGAATTATGTCTTATGTTTTGATTACTATGATAGTGACACATCAGCCCTATCCGGGTTGGGATGTTATAGCATTATAACAAAAAGAAAAGACCCACCAACTTTGAACTATATTCATTTTAAGTCGGTCAAAGTTGGATGTTCAATACAAATAATCATGGACCTATAAAAACATAGGGTACTAAACAAGTGAAATGAAAAATTCTCTTATATAGATGTGGTTGAGAAGTGGTGCTCTATCTTGATAATGAATTATATCTTATATTGGAGGGGGCATTCCTAGTTTTTTTTATGTCATTGAATTTCAACCAGGCCATTCGAGGATGAACATCTGGCATAACGGTGTTACTCACGACACGCTGCGACCTAGACCATTAGTGTAGCCCATTTCAGGATATATTGACCTTCACGAATGGTCGGGGTGTTAAAACATGTCGGGCTCAAGAATCTAGTAACCTCTCTGTAAATTGGTCTCACATCTTCACCAATACCACTAGGACAAATCCTAGTTAGCAAGGAGGCATTTCTAAATGAATTCATAACTATCCTCCTCACTAATTGATGATAGTATATCACTTCATTTGAAATCATGTGGGTCTTAAAGGGTTACATAACTCTTATTTAAACTATAGCATTTAAAATATATATATATATATGTATATATATATAGGGAGATGATCATTTGAGAACCAATTTGATTTGAGAACTAAAAAGAACTAATTTGAGCCACAGGTTTATTTACATGTATCCCCCCTCCCATGAATTGTAGTGGTCCCCCCTGATATTTGTGGTTGAGATTTAGTTGTCAAAAGTTCTCAAAATAAAAAGTTCTCATTTGAACCTAACCCTATATATATATATTTATATATATATATATACATATATATATATGAATAAATAAAATGACACTTTTATTAAGTAAAATAAAATACAATAAAATAACAAAGGAAAAAAAAACTATCAA
Organism: Deinandra increscens subsp. villosa; assembly: GCA_039602395.1. Classification (NCBI taxonomy): domain Eukaryota; kingdom Viridiplantae; phylum Streptophyta; class Magnoliopsida; order Asterales; family Asteraceae; genus Deinandra; species Deinandra increscens. Next base: position 43,157,508 of record JBCNJP010000006.1, read on the forward strand.
ACATTAACTTAAACTACTCGTGGTTCAAATCTGGAATGTTCAAGTTTTGTAGAGTTGTAATGTGTTTTACAAGTGTGTTTCTTGATTCTGCAATGCCAAAATGATATTATGACTTGATTAATTTGAGTATTCATCTCGTACTATATTGTTATCGTTTTCCTGTCATCTTTTATAATCAAATTGTGCAATACAATACATCCGTACATCTCATTCACTATCTTCTCGCGCTTCATTGCCCACGCCGATAGATTAGCTAGACTCTTACTGTCAGGACCGATTTCACATCAAGAATCTTGACTTTGAGCGAGAACGAAGTTCAGATTCGAAAACCCGAAAGAAGATGATGATGAAGATGAATCTAGGATAATCAAAAACAAGAAAAAGATGATGATCAAAGTCGAATGATTTTATTAGTCGAATGATTATAACAACGAAATCATGACAAACACACAATCTCTCTCTAGAATCCATGACTCACTCTCTCTCTCTAGAATGGAAATCTCACACTCTACAAGAAAATCATCATCTCCACATTCAGAGACTCACTTTCTTGTAATGGGCACCCTCACTATATATAGTGAGGATGACTGACAACTGAAAAAAATAACAAAATGAACAAAACTACAAGTAAAGCAGATAAACATAAATATTAATTAAATCAAAGTTGATTTATTTAATCCGAAGCTTGACTCGCTCGAACCGATCTTCCGTTGACTTTTATGTTGACTGTTGACCCGAACGGTTGACTTTTCCAGAAAACGGTCTTCGGTCCAATCTCGCAAGCCTTGATCATCACAACCCGTGTCTCTGAATCAATTCACATGGATTCTTCAGTCAAATGCTTCGGTAAACAGATTTGATGGCGTCAGTCACATAGATTTTAGTTCCAACACTTACAACGTCTACGAAGGTTTTTTTGACTCTTACACCTTCTTAGACGTTTTATTTCTTTACCTTCAGTCCACCAAGCAAAAGATTTCACAAAAACAAACCAATCTAGGTAAATTCCATCAACAAGATAGTAGCTAAGTCATAGTCTCTCGCTACCATGAAATGGACATCTCGGGGGCGGTACCATTCATTTCGTCTTTAAATAATGTGTTGAGATTTGTATGTGGGCTTTAAAACAAATCGAGTTAGCGGAAGCGTGCGTGCTCATATGGTTATATACAACCATTATCCGGATCTTCCTAACATGAGTCCTGTTACATAACTTTAACAGTAAATATAGACGCTTAGTTTTACAACCGATTCCCGAACTGACAAGGCCTAGGAGCAACATCCAATTGCTCAGTGGTTTCAACCTTAGAAAAAGTTAGATAAAATTTCTTCAAGATCCACAGTTCTTTAGATGCTCATCAAGTTCATAACTCAGGTATTCTCCTTCGCGATAAGATCAAATAGCTTTTATCATTTTGTCGCACTGGTTACATACTTCATTCGGAAATGTTTTGAACACTTCAAACGCTTCCTTCTTATGTTTCAGCAGGTAAACATAACATATCTACTTTAATCACTAGTAAATGTCTTGAAGTACCTCTAAGCAGATCTAGACATTGTTCTAAAAGGTCTGCATATATCACTATGTATCAGTCCTTGTAGGTTGAAAGCTAGTTCATGGAGAGAACGGAGACTTCATCATCTTGCACCGGTAGTATCTAGAATTCCATCAGTTTGTGATATAGATATGCACTTATTGCTTATGTGGGTAAGCCAATAATGTCGCAGATACGTTTGATTAAAAGTTTGACTTTGGTCGTTTGGCATTAACAGTATAAATTGAACTTTCACGTGAACTACTTACTTCAGTCTCATAAATTATATAATGAGGCCGAGCCTCAAAATAAAACATATTATTAAAATAAGCTAAAATGTTATCATTTTTAAATGAATAATGAAAACCATGTTTACACAAACAAAAAACTGGAATAGTGTTTCTAGTCAAACTACGGACATAACACACATGTGCGGTCTAAAGGTATTGGTTGGGATGAAGGGTTGGTAATATTTTGTCACTGCGTAGACGCGACAGTATGCGTTAGTGGACTTGGCTTTGGTTACGACTGCCCATGCATGCGCAAGACCAGTGTATGGAAGAAATGGAACTTAGTCCCTTATAAATATAATTTCATAATAAATTAATCCGATGCGTGGGTTGTTCCCCTGCTGCTTCATGACAACATATTCGAGTGCAATGGTACTTTGACCACAAGGCTCTACAATTAAAGGACATTCGCACACACTATATTTTACTAACAAAACGGTTTTGCGTTAGTTATATATTTGGATAAATCGGGAGAAACGGAAGATGGGATTTGAGGTTGAAAGGCGGTCCCCCTCACATGCTAGTAAGAATTTTAAAGGAAGATTATAAATAAATTATAAATAAATTATAAATAAATAGATTACCAACACTGTCATCAACGAGTCCTCCTAATTGATACTATTTTTGACTGAATCGACTAAAATCCACTATATCTTTATTTTATCTTTTCTTATTTGACTTATACATAAACATTAACTCTTAAATTTGGTATGGATAGATGTCAGCAAAGGTGAAGTATCAAGAGCTCTCATTTCTATACATTGTATCCTTGGACGACCTCAGTATCTTACCTTCGTTATACTACGCCATGATGGGTGTCCTTGCCCATGCATGTGGTGTATAGTGATTGTTTGTTATCATAATTTAAAGCTTATTTGTAAAAGTGGTGTTGAAATTGACCCAAAATTGTCATATATTTTTATACACACCTAGAGCACAACAGGTGTAGAAAAACCCAATGCAACTCACATCTAGGGAATCTAAACCCTAGTTCACACTAATGACTATGTGTCCTATTTCGATATGCACACCCTACAGACTATCAACATTTATATGTCTAGTTGGGTTCATCAAATCTTAGTGGGTAGGCATGGCAGTTTTGAAGGCTGAAATATATACCGACCTTACATTAATCCTTGATAGCTACCTAAAATCCATATATCCACCTAGATCCGAGACTTATCTACTTACTAGTCTTAGAGTCCATATCGGTTCGAGCTCAGGGGATTTACCTGAACTCCTAATCTACTACAACCTTAGGCTCTGATACCAACCTGTGACACCTCCGCCGCAGCCCCGTCGGTTTGCGGGGAGGGTGTGGGACCGACCTTCCGTATCATAACACGTGAAAGCAAAAATTTAACTTAAAACAACAGGGGCCAACCGTTCCAGCTGTAATAATACAAACGCCTCAAGCGGTATCTTTAAAAGTGTATCGTGATTGTCGCGTTATCCGAATAAGGTCCTAGATGACCCTAAGACTGGAAACCAACCAAACTTTACATAACATAATACATAAACTAAACCCCAGAGATCAATAGAACTAAACATCAGTCTATTTGTTCCCCAAATTGCTAGTGTTGGATCACACCAGAACTAGCTATTCCACGCCTATCCTTTCGTGTGTAACACCACCTTTTACTGCATTGGCTATTACCTGCAATATGAACTGAAACACTTCAACAACATAAGTTGTTGGTGAGCAATAAGTTAACTAGTAACTCACAAAATCCGCTAGTTTTTAATACATGTGCTTGTCGTGAATCGTGGGTTCTGCCGAAGGTCAAAAATTAATCCAAAAAGTACGGGAGCATGGCCCGTACTTCCTTCATGTACAACCATATACGACATATAAACTCTAATAAATTAATATTAAGGCCTCTGGACGATATGAGACACCATGTATCCCTCAAACAACTCCTATGGTCTCTATTTATACTACTATATAATGAGTATTGGTATAAGGGTAATTTTGTCATTTTAAAATGTCTTAAAATTAAGCAGCGTATAAGTACTTGACAACATGTAGAAGTGACTAAAGCAGACTTGCATCCGCTTACCCCTTCTTCTCAGCTATTGGTTCAAATCTGCTCTATCCCTTCTTTAACCTCGCATCCCAAATGCAGTCTTAATTCAAAATCAATCTGAAACACCAGACTTGTAGGGACCTGATTTCAGAAAAGCAACAAATGATTCATCTTTTTTATCTTAGAGAAAGCAAAGAATCTCCTCTTTGAGAGAGATTCTTCTCTTTCTTTTGATCTTCAAATTCGTCAATCATTGAAAACATCCGTTTGAGGTGCATCTTCGAAATCGGCACAGAGAATACGTAAAATGAAATGACGCTCAATTTCAAATGAAATTGAAATTGGTTCTACAAGTTGACACTTCTCCCTCTCAGACACTCACAGAAAACATCCATTTGAGGTACATTCTCGTCTATCTCCGTATGTAGGTCTATCATCGATGTGGTTCTCTTTCCTAACCTGAATCTCGCTGCATTTGTCTTCCATAGGAGAATGATGATGAATTGGGGAGGCTGGGTAGCAACAATCAAAGTGTCAAAGATGGAAATTGATCGAAAGGTATTCATTTTTATGGTTCAATGTAAATGATTAATCGAATCACTATATTGTGAGTTAACCTAACAATATTCTCCATCTGTGACTCTAAAATATGCCATCTATACATGAGAGCCACTACAAATTTTGTTGATCCGTTAAAAATTATGGTATTGTGTAAAAAGTAATTCATTTAATCACAATTGATTAGCTCAAAAGAAGTACATAGCGACATATTTGTTCTTGATTATCTCTCGGAAACAAAATCTGGTGAGTTCTTGATCTTTTTATTATTCTTCGTATTTAGATCATCCATTTCTTTATAGTTTTGTTGATGCTTTCATACGCTGATTGCGGATTTAAAGAACATGTGGTGAGTTCTAGATCATTTTTTTAATCTTGTTTATCTTAAGTTAATTCTTTTGTTAATCATCTTGTTTCTGGTTGGATTTTTATTATTTAACTTATGTATTGATTGTTGATTTCTAGAGTTTTGATTCAAAGTTTTGGAGAAGTAGGTGTCGCAGCAGGTCAAGATCATAATTTTCTCTCATTTTGTTAGTTCTTCATACACAGAATCTTTGAATCGCACATTCATGTCATTTTTCTCATGTAGATCTTCAGTTCGATTGAATTCTAGAAGAATAATCAAACTTTTATTCGTGATTTCGTTCCATAGTGAGGATACAATCGATATTACAGTTATTGCTGAAGGATTTATTGTAAATACGTTTACGGGATCGTTTCCATGTCAATACAGATTATAGACGGAATTTTGTCTAATGTAATACTCAAATGGTTTCATTAATATGTGTCGAATGATTACAACCGAAGGAGTATACATCATTTAAGATCTAGGAGAGGTCTGACATGACCTCTCCTCTCAAACATATTAGAACAGAACGAAACTCACAAATTTATATTATCCAACGAACTAGGACCTATTTATAGGAAACTGACAACGAACTGGATAACCAACGAAATGGAAAACCAACGAACCAAAAGTTCATTGGCAATTCGTTGGCCAGTTTGTTAACTCAATAAACATAGTATCTTTGCTCGTAACATGTGTCTGATATTCGAACGGTTACGGCCATACTAGGAACTTGCTCTAACAGACCTCCCCCCCTGGATGTTACTGTTGAATGTTGATCTTCAAACTTTGCAATCTTCAGTCAATTTGTTACTACTTGATATCACAGTTTCCAGCAAATTCCCCATGCGACTGAACTTCGAGTATGCAGGAAACAGTTCATAGTCTTGTACAATTACCACAACCAATAAAGTTCCCCCTCGGATAAAGCAACTCCGGGAAGTACTTCCAACTTCTGACTGGAATATGATAATGTTTCACTTCATAAATCGTCCAGGAAATCTAAATACATCTAACGAACATCACTGCATCGGTATAGACAGCTTTGACTTCATCTTCCTGAATTGTAATACACACTGATCTTCATGAAAACCAACATGTCAAAATCTTCAATCATAGAAATTCCCCCTCAGAGTTAACTCCCTCCTAATGCATATCCCGGATCAAGCACATTTTGTTTGTGGATTGCCTATTGCATCTCACGACTCAAGAAAGTGTTAGGCATATAACAAAGAGATCCAATCCATAACTGAAAACTTCAAATATATCAACTCCCATGAATATAAGAATACACAACCTCTTCATGTAGACTAGAAAAACACTATCACTCAATACCCCTGAAATGATTGCTTTCCCATTGAATATTCACTTTTTTCAAACATAAAACTCTTTTAAGTTTTAGAGCCCTCATATTTCCCCCTAAACAACTAAAATATTCAATCTTCTTGATAGATTTAACAAGCATCAAGATCTTGGAAATTCACTATTTCGTACGCCCCCAAAAAGCGAACAAATCATCAGAAATTTTAATCTTATTCACAATTAGTCAACAAAATCGTCAAGAATATAATTCTCAATTCTTGATTCCAACCCCGCAAGAACATCGTCTTTCATGGAATGATAAACTCATGTGCCCCGCAAACAGAATCCTGAATTATCTTTAATCTTTTGTCGTGGTGAAAAGTAATTCTCCGAGAATTGTTCCATAGTAATAACCCAGTTTTTGAATCCATGCCTAACATCAAAAACCATAATTACCCCATAAACATATCTGGAATTCGATATCTAACTCATGAGAAACACTGGTATCTGGAATAAAATTCTTCAAATTATTCATTTCTCTTGCTTTATAAAAATAACCATCAAAACAAACTAAAGTTACAGAATTAAGGGGTAATTCAGGTAACTTTGTATATCTCATTGTAATTCCAATCAATGAATGGCTCAATGAACAAAAACTTAACAAAGATAACATGTCAACGTACCAGCCGATGAACCAAGGTGCAATGAACCAGTTGTCAACGAACCAAGAAAAGTTAACGAATTACCCTTAACGAACAAGTCAACGAATAAGAAACCCAACGAACGTCCCTCGTTCGTTTGTTAAAGATGCCAGTTTGTTCGTTGAAGATTATGAATATTTCAGTTCGTTCGATGAAGGTACATGTAACACACATTGAGTTCGTTGAAACTGCAACCAGAGGTCTTTTAAGCTCAAATCAATCCAAATTCATCCTATAATCGAATTTCCTTGTTCAAACACTATTGTTAGGTCGAAGACACACTTATCTGCACCTAACTTCCTGTTTTAACGTCCAAAATCAAGATTTGATCCATAAATTTAAGCCGGAAGTAGCCAACAACTCTGATACCACTTATAAAACGCGTAGGTGATCGTCTACTGGCTATGGTACCAAGATCAAGACAATGAATACAAGAACACACAAGCTAAATAAAGAGTCAATTGCATTGATACTAGAACAAACACAATTACAAACTCTGTGGAACAGTTAAGCACTCTCTTAGACTTCCACTCCCAATACCAGTCCCAAGACTTCCATGTGTTAATGAACACATTAAACTATATATAGTAAGATCACTACTAATGAACAGGACAACCAACAAACCTGTGGTTCGTTGCTTGTTTGTTTCCTATTCGTTGGCGGTTCGCTGGATAGTCTAAGAGATAAAATTCAACACACTAATCAAAAAAACTAACGAGACTAACTGTGATACATTACACGTCACACAGTTTATGCACTAACAAACTCCCCTTGACGTGTGTTGTATCAGATCTTCAAACCTTTGAATCTATTGTTAGTTGATGTAGAGTAGGCATGGTAGAAACAGGACTGTGTCAACTGAACCATTTCTGAAAGTATCATTTGTTAGCTTGTCCTCTGACTGGATAAAGGAATTAACTCTTTCACAACTTTGCAACCATGCATGAGATCTTTTCCTGCATCCATATCTAGGAGACTTTCAACCTGCAAGCTTCAGATGACAGAAGTGAGGTTTTTCTTTTCAAACATAAACTTTATGTCACACCCCTAATTTCCACTAACGGAGTTTTACCGTGTGGGCTGTGATCCAGACCAGGACCCGAGTCATTAGTTACATCAAACATAAGTTAAGGGTTCAAAATGTAAATATATTTCCAAATGGGAAATATCAAATAGAGTTTAAAGTTTAGCAGAAGCACGTAAAAGTCAATTTTTGCAAAATACCAGTTCAAGTTGAAAAGATTTAAAAACAAATTCCCAAAAATAGAGGTTTTAACCAACGTACGTGCCCAAAAATCCGATACTCCTAGCGTCTTGAAAAACATGCACAACAAGCATGTGTCAACTAATGTTAGTGTATAACTAGTATAAATATGCAGTACGAATATAACAATTTTTATTCGTATATAAGTATGTATATTACAAGTACAATCCATATCGTAGGTAGCGAGCCTAAGTTCATGTCACTAAAACGTTCGCAACCAAAGCTGACAAGGGTAGTTGTAGGAATATTTCCTTACGTATTTTTCCTTCCCCGTGACTACTCGATCACGGTAAGTTAGGATGACATTGTCCTCAGTCCGACCGCCAGTCGGGTGGTGCATCTCGTGCCCGCTGAGTGGGGTTTGTCAGACCCCAGTAGTACTAGCCAATATCCCCTCGCTATTTGCTATTAGCGGTTCGATAAAGTAAGGACTTGAAAGATAAAGCATTTTACGTGAATATGTGATATATACTGGATTTCTACTTTAATCATACACAAATTCGTTGTGTTATCACCCTAACCCGGGTGTAACGTGTTTGCGTGTTATCGTCCAAACCCGGACGTAACGTAAGAGATTGTGTAACTCACCTTAGGGTGCGCTGCTACAATTTAGTAAGACTTCAAGCCTTACGTAACTACCGAGCACCTATCGATTTTACATACGTAAGTGTGTATCCGCACATGAGTAACATAGCCTAGACGACGGTTCAGTGAAATATAATTTAAATGTGGCTTGTGAAACCATTGTCAACATTTGACAAAAATCGATTATAAGAAATGAGTCGAGGATGACGTTTAGCCAAAAGGACAAGGATTTACAAAAGTCGATGCGAGTGTACCAATGATATATGTTGAGAAGATCGGGTAAAACGTATAAGTTCATATATAAACGTCATAACGAATCCATAAAAATATGCATATCTTGCATAAATATATTTTGTGTGTCAAAAATTCAAATGCATATATTTATTTACTTTGTCACCAAGAATTTACACAATATACACATGTAGAGGAGTCATGATAATTAATCATACATATATATATATATATATATATATATATACTAGGGGGTACCCGCGCGTTGCGGCGGCGATAGTGTATAGCGTGTTATTCGTCTTCTGTTCGCGCGTTGCGGCGGCGACAGTGTATAGTGTGTTATTCGTCTTCTGTTCGCGCGTTGCGGTGGCGGTAGCGGTTTATAAAGTGTGATTCGTCATTTGTTGTCGCGTTATGATGGCACGACAATTTACAACATGATATTCATTACTGTTAGCGTGGCGCGACAACAATTCACGATATGACAGCACGACAGGTTAGTAGTCAAGAAGAAAGTGATAAGCGTTCTTGACTTTTCTTTTCAATATGAACCTTTCACCAATTACATTTACTCTTCAGAGACATTTACATATTTCTTCTCCTTAAACTTTTTAATTACGTGTTTTTCCAACTCAAAAATGTCAACTACCTATTTACATATTTCTTCTCCTTAAATTTAGGGTATGCCTTGTCATGTTAGAGATGAAGGTCAATACGAACTTCAGTTTTATAAAAAAAAGGAAAAATCAACTTATTCTTTGAGATGTGAATCGCCTCAGATAGAGCTCAAATTTAGGATGAAGCTGCATTTGAATAAGCAAGGAATAAAATGTGATAGCTATTTAAAGAAAGAAAGGACAAGTCAAATATATTTTCCACCTATAACAAAGACAACAAATGCCCATCAGGAAAATTAGAGGTCCTAGTAAAGGTGATAAACAAATAAATAAAAATGCACAACAAAAAATTGATTCTTTTCTACAGAAATGGCCGCTGCTGCTATCTCAGATTGTTGAAATTCCAAGAAGTCAATCCCTACATTGTCAGTCCCATCATTACAGGACCCTCCTACACCAGTCAGATTAATATAAATCATACATATGAACTAAAGAGTAGATTATAATAACATAATATTAAGTTCTTACAAAGTGTTTTCAGTTGCACTTTGAAAACATTTCAACTAAAGAGTAGATTATAATAACATAATATTAATATAAATCATACATATGAACTAAAGAGTAGATTATAATAACATAATATTAAGTTCTTACAAAGTGTTTTCAGTTGCACTTTGAAAACATTTCAACTAAAAAGAAGATCTAAGAACTCTTTAAATCATACATATGAACTAAAGAGTAGATTATAATAACATAATATTAAGTTCTTACAAAGTGTTTTCAGTTACATGTTATTATATGTTAATGTGGATACAAAATATGTCGTTTACACAAAAATATAAAGTAAACATCTTCCTTCCATTCAAAATAACATGAATTTTGCAGCTAAAACTAAAAATATGATATTAGAGATGAAAAAACAGATCAGAAACATTAAAAAGTGTTATGTTATACCTCACAAAAGAAACTCCTCTTAGAGAAACCATTTACTATGCCGAGGTAAAAATAGTCTTCTTTTTAGAATGAGAAACATTAAAAAGTGTCATGTTATACCTTACAAAAGAAAATCCTCCTAGAGAAACCATTTACTATGCCGAGGTAAAATTATTCTTCTTTTTAGAATGAGATGATGATTCTTTAAGTCCTTTTGAGCTACATTTTATCCCTTTATAACCTTTTCCTAAGTTCATTAACATCAATATCTTAATCTGTGAAATCATCATCCACAACTATAATGTGTCAATTAGAATATAACTCATCTCTTCTTGTGGTTCTGAACACACAAAAATAACTCTGTCATAACACTACTTTTCTGATAATGGCAGAGAGAGTAAGATTTTTTTCAAGTTTCTTACATGAATGATACTCTGATGCAGACTTCAAGTGTAGTTGTTCTCCAAGATCTCTTGTAAACACATGTTTACAACCGTGTTATAACTAAAAAGGGAAAACGCATCCAAAGTTAATATTTAATATGCGTAACAATAAACCTATAAAATAACAGTTTTATAAGACATACATCAGATGAGAGATACATTAGCTTCACGAAGAATATAAAAAGAAATAATAATTAGTTTAGTCGTTTTAGTCATTTTTTCCCCTTCACAACAAATATAAAAACAAATAAACAAGTGTATTTTTGCTGCATCAGTAGTGATAAAAATACAGCTTAAAGGATTATTAACAGCCTCAGACTAATTTAGTAGGCCAAATGAGTTAAAAACTTTAAAACAAAGAATATGACCTACATGCATTAAGTTAAGTGAGAAAAGGCCATAATGCAACCAATTTCTCAGATAGCATTGCCAGCTTATTTCCATAAAACAACATATCACATAGAATGACCACAAACAATTAGGCATAGAGACCTGGAAAAAAATGAACAAAATTATGAAGAAACGATATCAGCAGTTTGAGATACCTCATACCTTTACATCCAACTTTGACATTTTTGAACAATTGTCTAGTACTTCAGGCAAACAGGTCAGGCCATTGTTTGATGCCTATAAGAAAGCTCACACTATAGCATAAAATCGTACATAAATCATAAATCATAAGTATGTACCTCGGGAGCTGAAGAGCTGCTTTTTGCGGATCGCTGGACCAAAAATATTGTAACAGACCCAAGCAAACCATAATAAACTCTATCTTGATCAATATATACAAGTTAGCGATTTTTTTAAGAAATAAAGAAAGCTATACATTTAGAATTTGTGCAGCAAAATCACATATCCTAAGATCTTATAATCGAAAGAATCATATGTAGCCAAATCACATAAAAGTTTGCATACAATAGACAAATAAAACATAATCAATCAAGATTCAGAATTTAACTGTCTGTTAAGTCCCAGTCCAGAAAAGTGGCACACCATCCATGAATGTTTAACCAACTACCCACACCCCAAGGCATGATACAAAAAATGGAATCAGTAAAATAAAAGAATTTGGCTTGCCTGAGCAGCACATTGTTCATACAATCTATTGTCGGTGTCCAACCACTTGCACTTTGACCCAAAACTTACATCCTGAAATTACAAACCACCAGCACAAAAATAGAGTCAATAATCAGAATTTTACACAGCCCAAAGAATAGAATTTGGATGACTTTCAATTAGTTCCATTAACCTAATTTTCCCTATTTGACCTGTTGAGCTTAACAACAACCCAAACCCACTGACTCATTAATAAATTTGTCAAAATTGCCACAAAAATAGCCCTGTCAAATTGCAAAATACATACAAAAACCTCAAATCACTTTTTTAAATATCAGTTGTATGTAAAATACATTTAAAGACATCAAACCATTTTGCTTTAATGGAATACCATTAGAAAAGATAGAAAGATTTAAGAAAGGTATTAACCACACACCTTTAGAGAAGTTTAAATGATGTTTCATCAAAACTCCAAGCAACTAAAAAGCGGATCTACAATCATGGGAAACCTACACATCAAAGGAACATTTGTAAAAGCAAGTATATCAATATGATGCAAGTAAGTTTTAAGGCAACAACCAATTAAAAAGAGCACCACATACAAAAATTTAAACATAGAAATAAGCAAAAAGAACTGGATCAGAATTTACCTACCAAGTGTCTCTACTTTCTTTCTAATATCGAATGACAGAAGAACTGGATCAGAATGCTTTGGAAGCAAGTCTTGCATTTGCCTTTTCTCCCTTAACCCAATTTTCCACTTTTGAACACTCGTTCAAGACCTGAGAGGGAGACATAATAGGCAAGTCTTAATAGATAAAATAAGCAATCAGACCTATAAAACACCAAAACCGTATAAAAAAAAGTAAATGTACATACCTGCATACCAGTAACATAGAACATATTTCAACCTGTAAAAGATCTAAATATCTGGATCAAATGAGAGAGTTAACATGCATAAGAACTTCGATTTTCTGATTTAGAGTTTATCTTCCCCCAATTTGATATTAATGCAGAAATTAGAAAGATTTGAAGCAAACTTATCTTGTAGCTACGAACAATAATCCAAATACAAAACCATAGGTATGACTACCCCAATAATAATCCGCCAACCATTGCTGCAGCTTCCGCATGCCGGTCATACCCCTTCAAATACTAAATCAGTCCTAATGAACAGCCCTGTATGGCTGTATTATCCCAACCATATACGGCTGTATAACAGCTTCTGTAAAACCATAAATACAACTATTGTTCCAACATTCTATTTCTAAAATGTAAACACGAACCTGTAAAAGAGGTTGCCACTAATATACATACAAATCTATTGATTCTCGTAAAACTAAAACTCAAAACCCAAGATGTTTCAATTGAAATAGAGCTACTAACCTTTTTACCTCCCATGTGAACCTAGTTCTTTGTGTAGTTGATCGAATTTGGACTCCAGCCTTTGTTTCCGAATTTGGACTCCAGCCTTTGTTTCCATGTTCCTCAAACAACACATTTGAACAAATCAAGAACAAAAATACGATAAATTGTCATCATAAACAGCGAGCGTAACTAAACTAAGATAAAAAGTGATGCTCAGATTCAACAATCAGCATTCATGAAAGATTTTATTATCACTACTTTGAGCTAGTAGTTGGCTCTAAAAAGCCAAGATATGATTTCTTACTTAACCGTACAACTAAGGCACAAATACCTACAATGCACCAACAAATTACACATATGTGGGAGATCCATACATTAATTTTGTTGATGAGAAACTGCTTTGGCCATGAATCATGAACTGTATCTGTTTTACCTCCAACAAACCCAATAGTTAAAGAAGAATGCAGGTGACTACCAAACAAATATGTTCCCGGAATAAATAATCTTGTGAATACTTCTTTGTTACATGAAGTAAACCATGTTTTACCTCCAGCAAACCCATTTCCTACATAAGAAAAGTGTGGTCATTATAGGAATATAAAACCATAAGACATTTAGCCATGTGCACAAAGTTAAAACATTTTTCTTTGGTATAAAATTCAACATCTAAAAACCACCAAGTTGACAAACAAACCCAACCCAATAACCCAAACCAAGAAAAAAAAAACACTAACACACGTAAATAATCAGATCATAACCAACAAAATATCAACTTATACCACATGCAGTTGAGATGATTATCGAATTCCAACACCTCCTGCCATTGTCACCAAAAAAGTGCAACATCGTTAGAAAATTTCATATTACACAACAGACGAAAACAATATATTATAACCAACCAAAAAATTACCTATGATTAAATAATTAAATCAAACATGTACACCTACCATCTGAACATGTAGACTTCAATAAGGAATTAAACATGTGCCAAGTTAAAGTCTCATAATGTATAAAAGTTTGTCCTTGTGGTATTTTTCCCAACCTGCCTATTTTTTCCAACCTGCCTATTTTTCCCAACCTGCCTATTTTTCAATCCAATCTTTTTCAATCCTAACCCATTTTAACATTTTACCCAACCTGCCTATTTTTCCCAAATACCCTTTACCACCACCACCCTTTGATTTCAGAGTTGGTCAGCAAAAGAATACGATACATTTTACAAACATTTGAAGGCTATACAACATAAACATAATGCTTAAACAATTGTGCATACCATTTGCTCAAAAGCCTCAGGAACATCACTGTAACCATCATGGATATAACATGTGCATTAAGATGCAGATTAATCAACTAATAATGGTTAGACAATGTGAATTAGGATATGAATATATGATAAGAAGGTTCATTACTTTGTTTTTATTGCATGTAGTAAAAATCTAACTGAAAACCCTTATTAATCATCAAAGACACCCCCAAATTAAATCATCATTCATCCAAATCAGATCCAACAAGAGGGTTTTCGAAATTACCTAGTAAAGTTTCAATGGTTCCCTAAAATTCTTCTGAATACAGCAAAGGGAAAAGCTCAAGCACTGACATGGAGTGTCTGAGCCTGAAAATTGGCACCTGGGGAAATTAAAATGTAGATCCAGTCAAATGATACCTCTGTATTGGTGTTTAGTTTTGAACCAGCCAACACAAAAGAACAATGAAGCAAGATCCATCATCAGACCGTTAGCTCTTTAAATCTTAAAAAAATCATCATCAAATCGTTACCTGAGTCTGTCTTAAACGTTGGGCTTCATGACGGAGTCGCTCCATCAACGTTTAATCGGACCGAACACCATCGCACACAGAAAGGGTAAACGCAATCAAAGAAAAAGGAAGATGAAGATGCGAACCTGGAGAAGACCGAATCGTAGTCCTTTCCTCGTCTCCTTCGCCTTAAGTCACTTCCTGACCTGTTCATCCACCTTAATCTGTCACCGGATCGATCTTCGCCTCTGCCTCCGTCACCGTCTGAGGCTATCATCTCCTTCGCCTTCGATCTGCTTCACCGGACCGAAGATGAAGATGTTTGAATCTGAGAGAGAGAGAGAGTGAACGAAAATTTCAAAATTTAAAGGAGATTAGGTTTTCAAATTTTGAAATAGCTAATGCTCGTGAATCAGGTACGAATTTGACATATCTGTCTTTCGTTTGTACGAATGAAGGTGCATCTGCAAGTCCTTGTACCCGCTTTTAGATTTCAATAGCCTCTTGGGTTCAACCATTGTACATGATGCTTAATCACTTGTACCTCTTAATTTTCACTTGTACCTTATGCATAAATAAGTTGTACATCTTAAATTTCAACCACTTTGATAGAATATGTATAATAAGATAGTATAGATATATATATATATATTCAAAACCACGCTTTATAAAAAATAAATAATAATAACGAGACAATCTACATCAACCCATTTAAATCATTACGTTTTTCATAAGATGATAATTCTACGAGAACCTACGGGTCTACGACAACGTAGGGAAACGGTCGGGGAAAGATTGTTATGCAAGTCCATAAAACAACTACAAAGAAATAGAAATAAAATAAAATAAATAGAACCGGAGGTCCACAGGTTTGAACCTGTGACCTCTGGTTGCCATCGCAACACCCCAACCATCGGGCCAGCAACTCGTTTTGGTTAAATTTCCGGTCAGGAACATTTTAATCATCACTGTTAGCAAGGAATCGGCTAGACAAAAAAAGACAAAAGAGATTTGAGGTCGGTAGGTCTCGAACCCGCGACCCCATGGTTAACGAAAGCATGCCCGGACCACCCGGAAACTTTCAGTTGTTGAATTTGTTATGGCAAGGAAAAAATATATAACTGTTATGATTCAGGTGTCACCACCACCTTAAAAAAACCCTAATTCGCCCCACCTCCATAAACGACGAAGGAAATTTACAGAAACGGGCTCACAATCGAAAATCCAACAACGATACTATAAATCGACTGCGAAAGTGCTGGGAATTACCTCTGATGCGAGAAACGAACCGAACGCGAAGATGACAGTGGACGTTTAAATCGATTCTCGAACGGATTCATAAACCGAGCACGAGTAAACCACTATGGTGATTATAGTAGCTCCTGATGTGTCCACGAAAATTCCTACGGTTTGATTCCGGTCTTACTGGTCCGTAGACAGGAGCAAATTTGGACCTAAACGGGGTTGACAGATGCGGTGGTCGGAGGTCGCCGGAAAATTTCATGGTGGTGTTTGAGGAAGAAAAAGGGTTGTCAAATGATTACAAAGAAATGATCTGGGTTTTCAAACTGGCAATAATCGAGGTAATCGGCAGGGAATTAAGTCGGAGTTAAAGTGAGCAGTTACGAGCAGCCGGTCGAACTTCGTACGTTACCGGTTCTCCAATTCCAAGTTTGTCAACTTGGCAAAATAAGTCCCTACTATATTACACTTTCAAGGGACATGTTTTGGTAACTACAAAATGGGTCCTTGGAAGTTTGTGTAGCCAAAGTAAGTTTTTGGAAAATGGCAAAAATAGTACCTTAGGTTTATAAAGGCTAATGTTGATACATAATCTGTGCATCATGTGAAGTATCTGAACGAGACGATGTGAAGATCAAGACAAGTTTGCTGCCAGCCGAACATGGTCCGAACCTGAGGTTCGGATCAGACGAACCTCAGGTTCGCCTGAGGTTCGGCCAGTCTAGTATAAATAGATATGTTGTCTTGTACTTCGATAGTAACTATGAGAGAGAACTAAGAGAGACCAGATCTTAACTATGTGGATTTTATAGTGTTTCTTTAAAGTGCTTTTGATTGAGAGTTTGTAATTGAGTCTTTTGTTGATTTCAATAAAACAAACTTTTATTTACATCTTGTTCTCTCATATATGATCAAGAAAAACTCTAGTAAGATCCGTCTTACGGTTTTTCAATTGGTATCAGAGCAAATCCAGGTTGCTCTATTGCGTTTGCTTTGATCGTTGTCGTTTTCTTGATAAAATCAGGTGTTTTTCTATAAAAAAAACGAGTCAATCTTTTAACCTTTTGAGTGCAATTCATTTCTGAAACATTTATGTTGTCAAAATCATGTTGACTACTGAAAATCTCATTCAGAGCAGCTCAAAATCGCGATTTTTTACCTAAAACTTCAGTTCGATCGAGTTCGTGAATCTGCCAAATAACCGTCATCCGAACCCCAGATTCGTCCAAATAACCGCTCCGAACCTTAAGTTCATGTGAAGTTCGGATGAAGTTCAGATAGAGTTCGGGTTAAGGTTCGACAAGTCTACAGTTTGGACCAAGTTCGGATAGGGTTGGGATTTTTGGGTTGTTTCACGGAAACTGACGTAACTTGAGAACCGTTAAGATTTACGGAATCCAATACCAGCCAAAACGACCATTAAGAGTTACGGAACCCAATACCTAACGGCTAGTACCCTTCGTTTTGGTACCCAAAATCCGCTTCTATGACCTCCATTTTCAAGTTTGAAGTTTTGATTTCCAATTTCACAATTTCTAAAATGTTTGAAATTGATGTATTCATTGAGCGTCATCGTCAGAATGTTCTAAAAGTTGATAAATCTTGGAGATTATCATGGTTGGGAAACAAATTTTAGAGCTTATGTTGTTGATTTGGATAAAAATTTGTGGTTACCGGTTACGAATGAATTTAAGTATCCAACTTATGGTGGTGATTTTAAAGAGATGAGAGATTTTTCGAGTGAAGAAAGGAAATCGTATGATCAAAATGAAAAGGTTGTTGCACTTCTTCTGTTAGCTTTGCCTATAACTCTTAAAAGTCAAGTCAGAAATTGTCAAAACGTAAAGAAGATATGGGATTTTATAAAGACACAATGTGAGGAACATATGTCTAAAATGTCTCAGAAAACAATTGATCAAGATTTTAAGCTTAACGGTAAAATTGAAGAGTTAGAGAATAAGGTGGGAAAGTTGACTGAAGAGAATATTTTTCTGACAAAAGAAGTGGAGAAACGGAAAAAATAAAGTTTGTGATGGTTTAGCTACCAAAATTCAAAAGGATGTGTCTGCATCATGTGCAAATTGTTTGGAATTTGCTAGTATTAAGGAAGAATGGTTGACAGAAAGGAAAATGTTGGTTGAAGAATGTAATAAAGCTAAAGCTAAGGAAAATGAAGTTATTGAAGATTTTGATGCTTTATTTGAGAAGTGTTATCCTCTTCAATAAAAATATGAAAATGTTAATAAAATTGTTGTCGAAGCTGCTGACAGTATAATTCAACTTCAGGAGGAACTCATAAAGTTGCGTGATGAAAATGGTGAGGTTCCAATGCAAAATAACATTTTGAAACAAGATATTGTCTATTATCAGAAAGATGTAGAGAAAGTTACTGCAGAAGTTCTGGAAGAGTGTCACTTAAGACAATGTCATATAAGTGATTATAACAAATTGTCTGACAAGTACATTGCTTCACAGAAAGAGTCGTCAGAAGCTAATATGAAAATATCTGAACAAAAGATAGAGATTTTTGATTTGCAAAGGCAATTGAAAAATTGTAACAATTCACCGACTTTCCTGAATTTTTTGTATAAGTTGGAAAAGAGTCAGGAGAATGGTAAAGATGCAAGTTTTCAGCAAGTTCCTGCTCATGTGGACATGGAAATGTCTGTTCCAGTTATGCCATCTGGTATTGAACAACATGATTATTCTAAATTTGCTGATACCAGTGTAGGAAAGAAAACTAAGTCTAAATCCAAGAAGAAAAGTAAAGAACAGATTGATTACAGCAGTGGTTTGAATTTTGATTCTAAATCTACATTTCTTGAAAAAGAAAAGGTGTTTAATGGAAATTCAGGAAATGTGAAAGTGCCAAAGTTTTCTGAGATCGTGATAGATGATTCTATGATTTCTAGGAAGAATGATCTAAAAGGAATCAAATCTGAATTTACAAAAATTGCCAAACAAGGTCATGAGATACCAAATTCTGTTTAAGATAAATTCAAGCAGAAACATGGTGGTTTTGGATTTGAAGAAAAAGAAATGCCAATTAAGGATTTCGAAAAAAGGGAATTCAAAGCAAAGAACATCAAGAAGCAGAAGGTGTTTTCAGATAAGAAGCCACAATATTGGAAAAAGACAATATCTCCACTAGATAAAAAGTTTTCTTCTGCAGAGTCTTCTTATATATGTGATGCTACACCACCAGGCGGTAATAATTCAGATTCATTTCATTCTGCTAAATCAAACGCGTTTTATCATCAAGATAAATTCTTTGGTTATGGAGATGATTCAGGTTTTTATGATTCTCCAAAATGTTTTGTAAAAATTCTGAAACCAAAGAAATTTAAACCTGTATTTTCAAAAGTTCATGATGAATGCTTGACTGATCAGTTTGGAAAACCAATTTAATCAATCCAACTGGGAGTCGACGTTGTTATGTTTTTCGTCAGAAGGGTCATTATGCAAATAATTGTCCTACGACAACTAACAATTCATCATCAAATGCCAAACATAGAAAGTATGTTGATCTTGATGGCATCATTTTAGTGAACCAATGCCCAACACTAAATTTTCATGGAAAAAGAAGCTTACTTCGGAAAGTAGCTCTGATTGTCACTCATCAGTTGACAATGTTTCACTAGAAATTATAAAACCAAAACAGGAATGGAGACCAAAAGTTGTCTCTACGGCCAACAATGATTTTGTTGAAGACACTGGATGACCTATCATCGTTGGGGATGAGGGTCAGGGTTTTAAGAACTTATTGTTTTCCAGTGTTTACAAGTATTTCAAGAA
>JBCNJP010000006.1:43178058-43233819 GCA_039602395.1 Deinandra increscens subsp. villosa
TTACGCGCGATGATCGTGGCTTTGGTAACTGTTGGGTTTTATAGTGGGTATCCGGCTTGCCTGTTTTAATTTATTACCGCAATATTTACGGGTTAATTAATCAGAATTAATTACGCAGTGGAAAATCGTTTTACAACACGAATAAGTTAAACCGTAGACAAGATCTGATCACCATGTACGCGTAAATACAGAAAAATAAATAATTAAATACCTAAGCGAGTTAGATATACCTTGGCGAAATCCGAACAACCGTTCGAGACATCGGTGTCACACCCGAAATTTCTACTAACGGAGTTTAATCGTGAGGGGCGTGACGAACCAGGATCCTAGTCTATTAGTTACACCAAACAACCATTAAAGATTAAAAGTTTTACATTTCATTGACAGTATGAAAACAAAAATTTTTACAAGTGCGGAAGCATAAACAAAATGTTTGTATTTATACAAAACAATGTCGGTGAAAGTAGCGTAACTAGTTCAAATCCATAACAACGTTTTAAGAACTCATGCATGCATACTCGTGATCCTCGAACATCCGCTACCTGAGATAAACATGTTTAAAAGAAAGTGTCAACCAAAGGTTGGTGAGTTCACAAGTTTTGATATCAAGTTAAGTTTCAGTCTATGAACCCAACGGTTATACAGTCCATAAGTAAGTTGTAAAGTTTATGCCATATTTCCATATCGTAGGTAGCTAGCCGAAAGTGTTCCTGTCACTAGATAGTTCGCAATCGAGACTGACTAATAAGTTGTAGGAATCCTCTTTACGTGTTTTTCCTTCCCCGGGTCCCACCAGAAACAACGGTATGTATAGACTAATATTGTTCTCAGTCCGACCACCAGTCGGGCGGTGCATCCCGTGCACCGATGAGCGGGGTTGTCAACCCCAGTAGTACTACTCAACATCACCTCGCTATTCACTATTAACGGTTCGATATGTAAGGACTTAGTTTTTTGTGTCAAGCAAATCTAGTACATGTGATATGTCAGAAATATAAAAGCTGTCTAAAAACAGTAAATAATTTTTTTTTGCATATCCTCTCCCCCAAAAATAAAAAGTAAAGTGGGGCCGTGAAACTGACCTTTGGGTGAACTGCTACTAACACTTGAACAAGTACGAATCTTTTACACGTGACCTAATATACATGTATATTAGGGTTGATTAGAGTTTATCATAAAAGTGCATTGTTTAAGCACAACGCGAGTGCATGGGAAATTTCCTAATAACCTAGAGAATCATAAAGGAAGAGCACATGACCGACACAATGAACCGAGGGCACGTTGTTTGATTTAGTTCCTACTAGAGTTGTTACCAAGTAAGTTCACATGATTCATGTTATCATACAAAATCACCTTTCATGCATCAGCGATTCATATAACTTACAAATTCCGATAAAAGTTCCCTTTAATGAGAGGTTGTACCATACACGCATACATTATTCCTAATTCTTGATATAATCTGCACATGATGTAGATCATAGCATAACACATATTAAACGGTTCACAATTTCGACCAATACAACCATACGGTGTAAAGTCAACGGCGCGACATTGCACAATCTTGTCTTTGCCACCGAGGCCCGACTTAGGACTTTGTATGGTGCATGGTTAGTGCATATCAAAATAATTTGAACAATATCATTTGTCAAACAGCTTATCCCTAGCATCAATGAGTACAAAAGCACTTAAGAACCTAGTTTGAACATACATGCACTTCTAAACGATTTGTGTCTCAAATTGATGTTCCGTTAACTAACTAATAACCTGAGCTAATAATAGAATTTGACCCTAAAATTTTACATACATCTACTTACATATTTTCAAAAAAAAAAATATTCGGATTCATTCACATAAAACGGATGTAGCATGCTAAAAATAACAATGCAATTTCATAAATTCTGAAGCATGGCAGTTTGCACACCATATTTGTGATGACTATATCGGGGTCCTAACAGTGGCCATTGGGAGTGTAATTCTATTCATTTTAAAGCTAAGACATAGTGTTAAATAATTAAAAAAGAATTACTCAATTTTGTTAAGAATTGAGTGAGTAATGAACTTTCAAAGTTGACCAAAATTTTCTGGGACGAATCTGTCCAAAAACGCGATGCATCTAAGTTTGCTTAAAAATTCGTTTGTTTGCTAATACAAGTTATAAAAGTCACTGGATTGTTACCAACCCTATTACCATCCATAAGAATAATAACTCAGATTATAGTCCTCAAAATCATCATCAAATAATATCATAATTAACATGTATTGCATGGACTAAAAGAAGCATGCGTATGGATCTATTTTTTTTTTATGCATCAACATTGTCATTGATAACCTAAATAAAACACATTGTACCAAGCACCCTATTTCACAGATTCATATATATTAGAGTTGGATACAAGATGTTCATTATGCACACATGATTAACATATAGGTAGTAGTCGATAGTTCATGAGAAACTAAGTCGGGTCTTAACACCGATAAAGTGTCAGAGCCAACGAACGATCATGTACCTTTGATCCAGAAGTTAGAGGGGGGCGGTTTGTATGTGTGTCATGCTGTTTGTGATCTTCACTACTGGTATGCACAGAGATTGAAATCAATAGGAGGGGAGGAGGGGTGGTCTTCTGCCGTCGCTAGATGTAAAGGATTAGGGTTCTTCTCCCCATGTTTTTTTTGTACGTGAAAGTGAAGAGGCAGAAAAAGTGTACAGGTTTTAGGAGGGATTGGGGGATTAGGAGTGTTTGTAGGTTTTAATTGTTTTTTTTTTAGTTCCATAAAGAAATAATCTATCCCCACCACTCAAATTTGCTTCAAAGATTAAATTTTTGAAAACATAAACCAAAATAGAGTACCAAAAATTTGCTATTAGTTTTAATAGTTGATAGGTTTATAAATTTCATAGACCTCGTGGTTTGTAAAGTTTACAAGCTCGTATGCGTATTTTACTAATAACTCAAACAATGTTTACAGGTTCAAGAACCTATACTAACACATAGGGATACTCAAGAATAACGCTCACATAAGTCCATTTGCAAGATCACATAATTTGCATTATATAAGCTGTTCCAGTTATGTTTATGTTCGTTTGATTCACCTTATATTAGATTAGTCATCCAAAACGTTAACTATTCTAGTGAAGTAGGATGACGGAAGTTTTAACAGAGTTGACCTGGAAATTTACCAGTTGTCACATCATCCCCAAGTTGAAAGAATTTTCGTCTGAAAAATTAAAGCAATGGTTGAGGTACGCTGACTAGTTGGATGGAATGAAGCAAAAAAGGGAAAGGAAAGAAAATTTTCCAGTTATCACTTTATCCCCAAGTTGAAAAGAAATTTCGTCCCGAAATTTAATCAGTGTCAATTGATACAAGAATCGATCTGACAGGAACATATCGAACCAATTTAGGTTCTCTACCCCGAAAGCAGTGATGGACTTCATGTACAAGTATTTCTATAGTATGGTGAAGAGACTCCGAAGGTTAAAAAAATCAAAAGGAATTCAATCTGAAAGTATAAAAAATATTTTTCTCATCAAGCGTTTCTTTGAGAAAAGTCGAACGACTGTATTACGAGGATTGTGTCAAGTGGCAAGGCCGAACCATGTAACAGATAACATGAGTATCTGAAATCGAAATTTCAATTTTGAGAAGGGACTATGATATGTCTTGTAGGCTCCAGCTATCATATCGAATGCTAGGAGTGAGATTTCCATTTCGTGTCTCGCTTTCACTTTTGGTATTTGCAATCACCAATGACCCAGGTGAACTTAGATAAGTGAATATATCCATGAGAAAAGTGTTTACGCATTAAAGTTAACTGCAAATATGGTTTTCCTATATGCTAGATCAATACGTAGCGGTAGTGATTTGGCAACAATGACTATGTCACGGGTTGGGCAGTACGATATCATATGACACGGTTAAGGTTGAGGTGCTGCAAAATGTATTACTGTTGAAATCTCAAGAGAATGAGTCCGGCCCTTTGAACATTAGCTATATTTGGATGATTCATATGATTGGCAAAAGAACATGGATGGATGACGTCAGAAAGTATCGTAGTGCACATGGCATATGGGTCGAATGCAAAGCTCATAACGTGAGTGTGAATGTTTCTAGTTTGCAATAAGGATTATGATTCGAAGTGCATAATTTCCTAGAGATTTAGCTTAGAAATTTCATCAAGTGTCGCACTGCTACATTGCACGGATGCCACTGGGAGTAGTTTGCACAACGAGTTTCAATCCGGACGTATAAGACCAATTAAGAAATACGAGTCGAAATAATGCAAGAACTGAATAACCACATGAAATATTTCACCAACTTTTTCATTAGAAACCAAAACAAGCATATATTCGGACAGGTAAACTTCGGAATTGATTTGGAAAGTCTCGACCAAGATTTTAATAAGAAGCAAAATGAGTGTTCAGAAAGAAGATGCAGTTTTTTTTTTGTTCTTAAGGAAAAACTCTCGATTTTTTAATCGTTAATGTTCATGTGAGTCAGAACCCACATCTGACCCTTAATAGGAAATTCGCGTTAAGATAGATTCCTCTCAATTCGGAAAATTGGAAGCAGAGTTACGTCCCTTGTTGTGGGAATACACGAGGGATATGCGCAATCGTAGAAGAAGGAGCATTAACCAGCTTTGTCGTGGACATAGCTACATTAAACGGAGTTTCTCAAAATAAAGTTTTTATGCATGACTCTAAAGCAAATCCTGGTTCGGTACTGGTCCCACCTTCAACATGCCACCGATGCTTATATATAGGGTGTACCGCAGTTAACCCATCTGTGACACCCGGTCCAAAAATCAGGTCAAACCCTCTCTCCGTTGACTTTTGTTGACTTTTACTGCGTGATAAATATATGATTTACTGTGACAACCGGTAATTTCCCAGGTTAACCCCGTTAATAATTTGTGTTATATTTCGATAACGTCCGTTACCTCAGTTAACTAGAATAGTTACACGAGCTTTGCACATGAGTCTAGACGTCGGTTATTAACTACTTGAATAAGTATAATTTATAATTTTATGTAAATTATATTCTATGATTTCACGAAAATGTTTTATCATTTTATGTGGCAATTATATTCATGATCACATGGTATATATGTATATCTATATATATACACGCATGTCGTTTTATGATTTTATGTGACGGTGTGTCGCGTAATCGTTCGAGACATTTCTATGATTTTATAGAAATCTAAAAATATTAGTTATGGGTTATAACTATGATTTTATGTGAAATATATATAAGTTATATTTTTTATAATACTTCGCTCGCTAAATAAGTCTTGACGTACACTCGAATAATCGTAGCCTAGTTACTCTCCGTTAGTCCTCGTTAGCGTTCATTAAATGTTTCTAAACTTAGGAGGACCTAACATGTAATTTCCCAAACTATTTCAACTAAATAAATGATGAAAACTCAGGGGCTAGTTATGCCATTCGATCAAAGTCGATTTGGAAACTCAAATGAAGAATACGTCGCTTGTATTCAATGCCGGTAACCGACTTTTCCTTAAACCCGATTTTAATCTCATCGGTTACGTCCTTCTTACAACCGATTGGTCACCCAAATTCAATCATTAGGATTGTAAAACCCATTGGAATGATACACAATCATTCTTTCTCTCTTGTTCCTCTCTCGTTGTCTTTAAAAAAAAAAAAACCGCATCACCGGCGACTGCTTTCTCCGGCCAGACACCACCCCTGCACCACCATACAGTGATCGTGGATTCCTGTCGAACAACCGAGAGCAAGCGGGTGCATAATCGGAGTCGAGATCGAGTGTTCGGGATAGTCGTGTTTGAATTTTCGGTCTCGTTTCGGTTTCAAAAACACATCAAAACTAATCACCAATTTGAGGTAACGACTTTCCTATGTTAATCGCACATATTCCTTCATTTTATTTCTAATTTCGCGATTTTCTGGTGACCGGAATAAAACTCCGGCCACCGGAGTTTTGGGGAAGAAGATGGTGGCAGAAGGGTACTGTATATATAGTTGGGTAACCGATTACTAACAGTTTCGCATGGGTAGCGCAGTTGATTTGTATGCTCGCTGGAGACCAATAGGTCTCGGGTTCGACCCTCCCCAACTCCATTTTGTTTTTCTGTTATTTCTCCTGAACCAGTTCCTATACTGTTGTTTATATATAAAATCTTTGTTTTCAAACTTCATACCAAACACAGCCCTAGCGCAGCTTGTTAGGGCGCCCCATTTCAAACCTCAGGTCACAGGTTCGAAACCTGTGGCCATCATCTTCGTTGTTTTAATTCTTTTTATTGATTTTAAGCAATTTTTGGTCCAAAACCCAAGTGTCGTTTGCTTCTTATAAAATTTCGATCCATGAATGTTTCCGTAGACTCCGTTAGGGTACTCGTTGAATTTTTATGTTATGGAAATGTTATAATTTTAATGAACTAAAATTTCATGGTCACGTTGTTAATAAAAAAAAATAGTTTTAAACATAAAAATATATATATATATGTGTATATATATATATTTGTCTTATTGTCATGTACATATACACATGCGTACATTATAAAGATTTTCCTTTTAAACTCTTGTATTTGGACACGGCATATAAATATATACTTAGGACGTTTTATTTTCACACTTTCGACTACACCTCGATATTTATATTTACGAATGTATATATATATATTTATCCGATCACCTTCACATTCATTATTTGGAATAACATACGCTCATTGATATTTGTAAATCTTCGTGTCCTCGATTAAATATCAATTTTTACTCGATTTGAACAAACGATTTTTTTTTATCACATATTGAAATTGTCACCTACGTCATATTTGGAATTACTTGTTATCATTACCGTCGTCTAGGCTATGTGACTCATGTGCGGACCCACACTTACGAATGTAAATTCAATAGGTGCTTGGTAGTTACGCAAGACTCGGAATCTTACTAAATTGTAGCAGCGCACCCTAAGGTGAGTTACACATCCTTTTACGTTACGTCCGGTTTTTGGACGATAACACACGCAAACACGTTACACCCGAATTAGGGTGATAACACGACAACCATTATGTATGATTAAAGTAGAAATCCAGTATATATCACATGTTCACGTAAAATGCTTTATCTTTCAAGTCCTTACTTATCGAACCGCTAATAGCATATAGCGAGGGGATATTGGGTAGTACTACTGGGGTCTGACAAACCCCACTCAGCGGGCACGAGATGCACCACCCGACTGGCGGTCGGACTGAGGACAATGTCAGCCTAAACTTACCGTGATCGAGTAAGACACGGGGAAGGCAAACCACGTAAGGAATTATTCCTACAACTAATTGGTCAGCTTCGGTTGCTAACGTTTTAGTGACATGAACTTAGGCTCGCTACCTACGATATGGATTGTACTGTTAATATACATGCTTACATACGAATAAAAACTGTTGTATTCGTACTGCATAACTATACTAGTTATACTTATGTGCTTATGTGAACTCACCAACATTAGTTGACACTTGCTCTTATGCATGCTTTGCAGGACGCTAGGAGAATCGGATTTTTGGGCACGTACGCTAGTTAAACTTTATTTTTGGGAACTTGCTTTTAAAACCTTTATCTTGAACTTTATTTACTTGTCGGGCGCTTGTTTTGCGCAACATAACTTTTATAAGCTTCCGCTAAACTTTAAACTCTGGTATGATATTTCCCGTTTGGAAATATATTTACATTTTGAACCCTTAACTTATGTTTGATGTAACTAATGACTCGGGTCCTGGTCTAGTTCACACCCCACACGGTAAAACTCCGTTAGTGGAAATCGGGGGTGTGACAGATTGGTATCAGAGCCCTTGGTTGCAGAGAACTAGAATTTTCAAAAATTCTAAACTGTAACTATTTCTGAACATTAGTACAACAATTCCCAAAAACATTTTTTCTTTTCGCGTGCCAAAAATCGATTACTCACATTAGGTTGTTTTTCTTTTGTTTGTGTATGTCTGGGTTCTGACAGTATGGCACCACACGACAACACGAGGGGTAAGGGAAAGAAAATTGCCAACGAACAGTCATCGTCCTCTAACCAACAAGGCCGCGAGCCTGAACAACCTGAGTACACAATAATGGATTTCCTTCGGGATCAACACATACGTCCTGATAGGCGCGCACCAGACGACTACAGCTGGCTGAATCCGGCAACATATCGGTTGCTTGACATGTATCATGTGCCGGGCAGAGTTGACTTACCCTTTGATTTGCAACGGGTCGTTGCGGGATTGATTACAGCGTATGATAACACCCTTGGAGAAACCAGACAAGATTCCATCAGCAATCGCACACGCGATAGAGAAATCGAGCGATTGCGGGCTGATCAGAGGGAGCGGGATACCTACCACTACAACTTGTCCCAGGGAGTAATGGGTATCCGTCATAGGGTCACCGAGCTTGAGTCGCGACCCAATCCAGCAGATTTGGAGCATGAACTACATCAAGCACAACATCATATTGTTGAACTCCAACATTCCAATGCAGCGCTTCAACACTCCAACGCGACACTTGCGGCGCAGGTAGCCACCGTCCAAGCTCAAATGGCAGCCCTGCATGTTCAAGGTGCTCCTGTTCAGGATGAAGAGGAGGAACCCTTTGAAGAAGAACCTTTTGAGGAGGAGCCTCATGAGGACATGGAGGAAGAACCAGATGTTATTGATCCTTGATCTAATCTGTCTTCTTTTCTTTATTTGTTACTTTGAAACAAATTTGACTGGGTGTTCATTTTATTTTGAATGTTTCCAAATACTGAGATACCTTATGGATGGATTTTTAAATTTTTGTAATGGATATTACATCTTTATCTTACCAATGTGTTTCTAAAAATTATGTCGTGTGATGGATGGATGCATGAATAATGAAATTAATATTGGGTATATTAATCATTTGAATAATTTGCATGGAAAACAAAATCATGGCTGAACACCTCGCAGCAGCTCAGATCCAAGCGTTGATAAATGAAAACGTTGCGGCGGCACTCGCCGCGGCTCAAGTGCAAGGAAACAATAACGGTGATAAGTAAAACAGACGAAAAATTGACTACAATTTTTTTTCTTCTCTCACTTTCCAAAATTATTCTCTAAAATAATTTCATGAAACAAATCCAGGCCCAGCTCAGTGCACCTTCAAAACTTACATGGATTGTAAGCCGCTCACGTTCAAGGGTGATGAAGGAGCCGTGGGTCTGCTGCGATGGCTCGAGAAATCAGAAAAGGTGTTCTCAATGTGTAACTGCCCAGTTGTGAATCGGGTCAATTTCGCAACCGCTACACTCGAGGGAGCTGCCCTCACTTGGTGGAACGCGCAAATCCAAATGTTAGGGCTCGACGCAGCGAATGCTATGACTTGGCAGGAATTTAAGGATGCCATGATGGAGGAGTATTGTCCTCGCGACCAGGTTAAAAGGTTGGAAGGTGAGTTCCAGAACTTGAAAATGGTAAGTTCTGAGATTGAAGAGTACATCGCTCGCTACCATGAGTACGCGGTGTTGTGTCCTACGATGGTTGATGCTGACTTCAAAAGGATTGAAAGGTACGTGGATGGGTTAGCTCCACAGATCAAGGGGTTGGTTACTGCCTCAAACCCTGCAAATGTGCAGAATGCTATCAGGTTGGACCATAAGCTGACTGACCAGGCCATAGAGCAAGGAACTTTGCCACTCAGAAAGGTCCCCAAAACTGCTCTAGACGGGAAAAGAAAGAGAGATGAAGACTCTAGTAACAACAACAACAATGGTAGTGGCAACAACAATGGGAGATCCTCTAACTCTCACAACCAAAACAAGAGATACAACAATTCCAGGGGTGACTTTAACAACGGTAACATCAACAGCGGGGGCGGTAATCAAAACCGCCAAGGTGGTAGCAATCAGAATAACAATGGGTACAAAGGACGAGCACCGTTCTGTAATCGGTTCAACCAACACCACAATGGGGTATGCAAGAGACTTACCTGTGAGCGTTGTGGTAAAGGGGGCCACGAGGCTAAGAACTGTTGGGGTGAACTACAAAACCGTCCCAATCAGGATCGAAACCAGAGTCAGAATCAGAACCAGAGGCAGAATAATGAAGGCCCTATGGGGTGTTATGAATGTGGAAAACCGGGGCACTTAAAGAGGGACTGTCCACAGCTCCGAAGGAACAATAACAACAATGTTGGCAACAACAACAACCACCGTAACAACAATAACAACGATGGTGATGGTGGTAGGAATGGTGGAGATGGCGCCAAAGGGCGAGCTTTTATTATGGGTTCTGGTGAAGCAATAAACGATGCCAACGTCATTAGCGGTAAGTTTCTTCTAAACAACTACTTCGCAAATGTCTTATTTGATACTAGTGCTGAGAAAAGTTTTATCTCGACTAAGTTCTGTAAGTTAATTAAGGCTACCCAAACTCCACTAAAAGCTAGGTATATGGTTGAATTAGCAAATGGTAAGCTTCTTGACACCACTCACTTAGTTAGAAACTGCACATTAGAACTATCTGGTCATAAACCAAGTATAGACCTTATGCCTTTTACCATCGGTAGTTTCGACGTCATAGTGGGCATGGATTGGCTATCCAAACATCAGGCGGAAATCGTTTGTCAAGAAAAAGTCATACGAATACCCGTAGCAGGAGGAGAAGTACTCTCAATTCAGGGCGAAAAGGGAGGTGCTGTCTCCGGAATCATATCATACCTTAAAGCGCAAAAGTGTCTTCGGAAAGGGCACGTGGCAATCCTAGCCACAGTTACGGACCAAACCAGGGTGGAGAGAAAGATCGAAGACTTTCTGATCGTACGTGATTACCCAGAGGTATTTCCTGAGGAATTACCTGGCCTTCCTCCGCATCAGCAAGTAGAATTTGGGTTTGACCTCGCTCTAGGAGCAGCTCCGATCGCGCGTGCACCATATCGTCTAGTAGTGAACGAATTGAATGAGCTATCCACACAACTACAGGAAGTGCTAGATAAAGGTTTTATTAGACCTAGCTCGTCACCATGGGGAGCACCTGTGTTATTCGTCAAAAAGAAGGATGGCACATTCAGGATGTGTATTGATTACCGCGAGCTTAACAAAGTCACTATTAAGAATCGATACCCTCTTCCACGAATAGATGATCTCTTTGGCCAGCTTCAAGGATCCAGTTACTATTCCAAGATTGAGTTAAGGTCTCGTTACCATCAGCTTCGAGTCCGTGAGGAGGACATAGAAAGACAGCCTTCAGAACACACTATGGCCATTATGAATTCTTGGTCATGCCTTTCAGGTTGACAAATGCACCAGCTGTGTTCATGGATATCATGAACCGTGTGTGCAAGCCCTACCTGGATAAATTCGTCATAGTTTTTATTGACGACATCCTCATCTACTCCAAGACAAAAGAAGAACACGAGGAACACCTGCGGTTAATCTTAGAATTGTTAAAGAAAGAACAACTCTATGCAAAATTCTCTAAAAGTGATTTTTGGATCCGAGAGGTTCAATTTCTGGGTCACATCGTCAACGAGCAAGGTATCCACGTTGACCCAGCCAAGGTTGAGGCAATTAAAAATTGGTCTACCCCTAGAGCACCTACGGAAATTCGTCAGTTCCTAGGTTTAGCGGGTTACTACCGTTGTTTTATAAAAGGGTTTTCTCAGTTAGCTCACCCATTGACCGCTCTTACGCACAAAGGGGTTCAATACAGATGGGGTGACAAGGAAGAGGCAGCCTTCCAAACTTTGAAAGAGAAACTTTGCACTGCACCTATATTATCTCTACCTGATGGGATTGACGACTTCGAGGTCTATTGTGACGCGTCAATCCAGGGACTTGGATGTGTATTAATGCAAAGAGGTAAAGTCATTGCATACGGGTCAAGGCAACTAAAGTCCCATGAGAAGAATTACACAACTCACGACTTAGAGTTGGGCGTTGTTGTATTTGCCTTGAAATTTTGGAGACACTACTTGTACGGTACCAAGTGTACGATATTCACCGATCACAAGAGCCTCCAGCACATATTTGAACAGAAAGAACTCAACCTGAGGCAACGTAGGTGGGTCGAATTGCTAAACGACTACGATCTAGCAATAAAGTATCATCCAGGCAAGGCCAACGTCGTGGCCGATGCCTTGAGTAGAAAAGAGCATGTTAAACCTAGAAGGGTTCGAGCTCTTCAATTAACGATCCATACGGGGCTACCGGATAGACTCCGGGATGCTCAGAAAGAGGCCCTAAAGGAGGAGAATTTTGGGTCTGAATCATTACGTGACATACATGGAACTTCTGAAGTTAAGTCTGATGGACTTCGTTATTATAATGACCGTATATGGGTACCTTTGCATGGAAACCTTAGAGAACTAGTGATGGTCGAGGCCCACAAGTCCCGTTATTCGATCCATCCAGGTTCAGACAAAATGTATCAAGACTTAAAAGGATTATATTGGTGGCCCAATATGAAAGCCGACATCGCTAGGTATATTAGCAAGTGCTTGACGTGCGCAATGGTCAAAACGGAACATCAAAAGCCAGCAGGATTACTGCAACAACCTAAAATTCCTGAATGGAAATGGGAAGAAATCTCGATGGATTTCATCACGGGATTGCCCCGTTCTTCTGGCAGCAACGATATGATTTGGGTTATCGTTGACAGATTAACAAAATCCGCTCATTTCCTAGCTATCAAGGAAAGTGACAAAACAGAGAAACTTGCAAAGATATACCTCAAGGAGATTGTCAAGCTTCACGGAGTGCCTTTGTCTATTATCTCCGACCGAGACCCCAGGTTTGCTTCAAATTTTTGGAGATCCTTATAAGCAGCGATGGGCACTCGCTTAGATATGAGTACCGCATATCATCCTCAAACAGATGGACAGACTGAACGTATCATCCAAAATCTCGAGGATATGCTTAGAGCATGTGTGCTTGACTTTGGGAAAAATTGGGAAACGCATTTACCGTTGGTAGAATTCTCCTATAACAACAGCTACCATACCAATATTGGAGCCGCCCCTTTTGAGGCTCTTTACGGACGAAAATGCAGATCGCCGGTCTGTTGGGCCGAGGTCGGTGAGAGCCAACTCACTGGACCGGAACTAGTGCATGAAACCACGGAGAGAATCGTTCAAATCAGAAACCGCATGAAAGCGGCAAGAGATAGACAAAAGAGTTATGCAGATAAACGCCGAAGGCCGTTAGAATTTGAAGTCGGCGACAAAGTACTACTGAAAGTTTCGCCTTGGAAAGGCGTCGTATGCTTTGGCAAGCGCGAGAAGTTAAATCCCCGCTATGTAGGACCATTCGAGATCACCGAAACCATTGGTCCGGTGGCTTACCGTTTAAATCTACCTCCTGAATTGGATGGAGTACACAACGTGTTTCACGTTTCAAACTTGAGGAAGTGTTTAGTTGATGACACTCTCATAGTTCCATTAGAGGAACTACAAATCGATGAAAATCTGCGATTTATCGAACAACCCGTGGAAATCATGGGACGTGAGGTCAAAACATTGAAACGAAGTAAAATTCCCATCGTCAAAGTGAGATGGCAATCTAAGCGTGGACCGGAGTTCACGTGGGAACGAGAAGATCAGATGAGGAAGAAATATCCTCACTTATTTGATCAGGCCTCAACATCTAATTAAGGTATGAGTTAAATTTTGGGACAAAATTTCCTTAACAAGGGGATGATGTAGCAACCCTAAAATTTTTCTTTTCCTTCCACAGAAACCGTAGCAACTTAAGTCAATTTTCGGGACGAAAATTCCTTAACAAGGGGATGATGTGACAACCGGTAATTTCTCAGGTTAACCCCGTTAATAATTTGTGTTATATTTCGATAACGTCCGTTACCTCAGTTAACTAGAATAGTTACACGAGCTTTGCACATGAGTCTAGACGTCGGTTATTAACTACTTGAATAAGTATAATTTATAATTTTATGTAAATTATATTCTATGATTTCACGAAAATGTTTTATCATTTTATGTGGCAATTATATTCATTATCACATGGTATATATGTATATCTATATATATACACGCATGTCGTTTTATGATTTTATGTGACGGTGTGTCGCGTAATCGTTCGAGACATTTCTATGATTTTATAGAAATCTAAAAATATTAGTTATGGGTTATAACTATGATTTTATGTGAAATATATATAAGTTATATTTTTTATAATACTTCGCTCGCTAAATAAGTCTTGACGTACACTCGAATAATCGTAGCCTAGTTACTCTCCGTTAGTCCTCGTTAGCGTTCGTTAAATGTTTCTAAACTTAGGAGGACCTAACATGTAATTGCCCAAACTATTTCAACTAAACTAATGATGAAAACTCAGGGGGTAGTTATGCCATTCGATCAAAGTCGATTTGGAAACTCAAATGAAAATTATGTCGCTTGTATTCAATGCCGGTAACCGACTTTTCCTTAAACCCGATTTTAATCTCATCGGTTACGTCCTTCTTACAACCGATCGGTCACCCAAATTTAATCATTAGGATTGTAAAACCCATTGGAATGATACACAATCATTCTTTCTCTCTTGTTCCTCTCTCGTTGTCTTTAACAAAAAAAAACCGCATCACCGGCGACTACTTTCTCCGGCCAGACACCACCCCTGCACCACCATACAGTGATCGTGGATTCCTGTCGAACAACCGAGAGCAAGCGGGTGCATAATCGGAGTCGAGATCGAGTGTTCGGGATAGTCGTGTTTGAATTTTCGGTCTCGTTTTGGGTTTCAAAAACACATCAAAACTAATCACCAATTTGAGGTAATGACTTTCCTATGTTAATCGCACATATTCCTTCATTTTATTTCTAATTTCACGATTTTCCGGTGACCGGAAAAAAACTCCGGCCACCGGAGTTTTGGGGAAGAAGATGGTGGCAGAAGGGTACTGTATATATAGTTGGGTAACCGATTACTAACAGTTTCGCATGGGTAACGCAGTTGCTTTGTATGCTCGCTGGAGACCAATAGGTCTCGGGTTTGACCCTCCCCAACTCCATTTTGTTTTTCTGTTATTTCTCCTGAACCAGTTCCTATACTGCTGTTTATATATAAAATCTTTGTTTTCAAACTTCATACCAAACACAGCCCTTGCGCAGCTGGTTAGGGCGCCCCATTTCAAACCTCAGGTCACAGGTTCGAAACCTGTGGCCATCATCTTCGTTGTTTTAATTCTTTATAATGATTTTAAGCAATTTTTGGTCCAAAACCTAAGTGTCGTTTGCTCCTTATAAAATTTCGATCCATGAATGTTTCCGTAGACTCCGTTAGGGTACTCGTTGAATTTTTATGTTATGGAAACGTTATAATTTTAATGAACTAAAATTTCATGGTCACGTTGCTAATAAAAAAAATACTTATAAACATAAAAATATATATATATGTGTATATATATGTATTTCTCTTATTGTCATGTACATATACACATGCGTACATTATAAAGATTTTCCTTTTAAACTCTTGTATTTGGACACGACATATAAATATATACTTAGGACGTTTTATTTTCACACTTTCGACTACACCTCGATATTTATATTTACGAATGTATATATATATATATTTATCCGATCACCTTCACATTCATTATTTGGAATAACATACGCTCATTGATATTTGTAAATCTTCGTGTCCTCGATTAAATATCAATTTTTACTCGATTTGAACAAACGATTTTTTTTATCACATATTGAAATTGTCACCTATGTCATATTTGGAATTACTTGTTATCATTACCGTCGTCTAGGCTATGTGACTCATGTGCGGACCCACACTTACGAATGTAAATTCGATAGGTGCTTGGTAGTTACGCAAGACTCGGAATCTTACTAAATTGTAGCAGCGCACCCTAAGGTGAGTTACACATCCTTTTACATTACGTCCGGTTTTTTGACGATAACACACGCAAACACGTTACACCTGGGTTATCGTGATAACACGACAACCATTATGTATGATTAAAGTAGAAATCCAGTATATATCACATGTTCACGTAAAATGCTTTATCTTTCAAGTCCTTACTTATCGAACCGTTAATAGCATATAGCGAGGGGATATTGGGTAGTACTACTGGGGTTTGACAAACCCCACTCAGTGGGCACGAGATGCACCACCCGACTGGCGGTCGGACTGAGGACAATGTCAGCCTAAACTTACCGTGATCGAGTAAGACACGGGGAAGGCAAACCACGTAAGGAATTATTCCTACAACTAATTGGTCAGCCTCGGTTGCGAACGTTATAGTGACATGAACTTAGGCTCGCTGCCTACGATATGGATTGTACTGTTAATATACATGCTTACATACGAATAAAAACTATTGTATTCGTACTGCATAACTATACTAGTTATACTTATGTGCTTATGTGAACTCACCAACATTAGTTGACACTTGCTCTTATGCATGCTTTGCAGGACGCTAGGAGAATCGGATTTTTGGGCACGTACGCTAATTAAACTTTATTTTTGGGAACTTGCTTTTAAAACCTTTATCTTGAACTTTATTTACTTGTCGGGCGCTTGTTTTGCGCAACATAACTTTTATAAGCTTCCGCTAAACTTTAAACTCTGGTATGATATTTCCCGTTTGGATATATATTTACATTTTGAACCCTTAACTTATGTTTGATGTAACTATGACTCGGGTCCTGGTCTGGTTCACACCCCCACACGGTAAAACTTCGTTAGTGGAAATTGGGGGTGTGACATTTACTGTTTTTAACCGCATGATTTACTGTGTTTAGTTAAACGATCTAACTGATTTAAATCTCGCAAAATATGAAAGCCTCATATTATTAAAAATAGAATTTTAATAATAAGAAATTTAATATAAAATTTGACATTTTATATTTTATCAAACTGATATAAACTGTTAAAACGTTTCATGAACTTAAAACGTTATGAAAAATGTTATGTTGTCAAGACTTAGCCAAACAAATAAAACCATTAAACCTATTGGGCCCGGTAAGGCCAACAAGCCCAACGCAACTCGGATAAACCCGAAAACTTAACCGAAGGTTCACCTTGACTCACCGAGTAAATTCCCCAACCCGGATACCCGACCCGCGGCCCGAAACGCAATGGGTCGGTTCGGCCCAATCCTTTTCTCTCTCCTCTCGCGGCCCAACCCGAGAACGGCCCGAACCGCCGGCCCATCCCCAAACTTTAACGGGCTTCAATCAGAAGGAATTGAATATGAGACAACGCCGATGGGTGGAACTGCTAAATGACTACAAATGTGAGATTCGTTATCATCTGGGCAAGGCTAACATCGTAGCCGACGCCCTGAGCAGGAAAGAGCGTGCCAAGCCACTTCGTGTTCGAGCCTTAAGTATGTCCATACACTCGAATCTCACTTCACAAGTGCGTGACGCTCAGACTGAAGCCCTCAAACCGGAAAACCTAACTGGAGAAGGATTACGTGGAATGGAGAAGCAACCGGAAGAGAAGCCTGATAGAACCAAGAACTTCATGGATAGGCTATGGGTACCTGTCTATGGAGGGCTAAGGCAACTAATATTCGATGAGGCTCACAAGTCAAGATATTCCATTCATCCCGGATCGGACAAAATGTATCACGGCCTGAAGAAACAATTCTCGTGGCCAAACATGAAAGCCGAGATAGCCACCTATGTCGGCAAATGCTTAACATGTTCGAAGGTCAAAGCCGAGTACCAGAAACCTTCTGGATTATTAAATCAAGCGGTTATCCCTGAATGGAAATGGGAAGAAATATCCATGGATTTTATCACGAAATTGCCTAAATCCCGATCTGGATATGACGCTATCTGGGTGATAGTCGATCGATTGACAAAGTCGGCAAACTTCTTACCGGTCAATGAGAAGGATAAGATGGATAAGCGAGCCAAGCTTTATATAAAGGAAATCGTCTCGCGCCACGGTGTGCCCAAATCCATCATATCCGATCGAGATAGTCGATTCACCGCACACTTTTGGAAATCTCTACAGAAATCTTTCGGTACTCGCCTGGATATGAGCACTGCCTACCATCCACAGACAGATGGCCAAAGTGAGAGAACTATTCAGACACTAGAGGATATGCTGAGAGCATGTGTGGTAGATTTCGGACCCAAGTGGGACGAGCACCTCCCTCTTGCCGAATTCTCGTATAACAACAGCTATCACACCAACATTAAAGCTGCACCATTTGAAGCACTTTATGGGAGAAAGTGTAGATCCCCACTCTGCTGGACTGAGATCGGAGACAGTCAGTTAACTGGTCCTGAGTTAATCTTTGAAACGACTGAGAAGATCTTTCAAGTCCGTGATCGTCTGAAAGCTGCCCGAGACAGACAGAAGAGCTACGCCGACAACTGACGCAAACCCTTTTCCTTCAAAACGGGTGATCACGTCATGCTGAAGGTGTCACCTTGGAAAGGTGTCATCCGGTTCGGCAAACGAGGAAAGCTCAACCCTCGTTACATTGGTCCCTTCGAAATCACCGAAACCATCGGACCAGTAGCTTACCGTTTAAATCTGCCCGCCGAGCTAAGCAGCGTTAACAATGTCTTTCACATTTGTAAAATTCGACATTTTATATTTTATCAAACTAATATAAACTGTTAAAACGTTTAATAAACTTAAAACGTTATGAAAAATGTTATGTTGTCAATACTCAGCCAAACAAATAAAACCATTAAACCTATTGGGCCCAGTAAGCCCAACAAGCCCAACGCAACTCGGATAAACCCGAAAACTTAACCGAAAGTTCACCTCGACTCACCGAGTAAATTCCCCAACCCGGATACCCGACCCGCGGCCTGAAACGCAATGGGCTGGTTCGGCCCAATCCTTTTATCTCTCCTCTCGCGGCCCAACCCGAGACCGGTCCGAACCGCCGGCCCATCCTCAAACTTTAACGGGCTTCGGCCCGTTCCACTTATAAAACCCGAATGGGCCTCGGCCCATTCTCATTCCCGATTTTAATTGGGCTTCGGCCCACTCTAAATCAATTTAATTAAATTGTTAGCCCACTAGTTTTATAAAAATTAACCCAACCTTTTAACCCACTAATATTTTTATTAAACTTGGACCTTCAACTTTTATAAAAGTAAAAACCACCATCTTATTGGATTAAATACACTTGGGATTGTTTTTTAAAAGTTATTATTTATATAAACTCCTAACCACTATATAATTTATAAAAGTGTTAAACTTTTATAAAACACTTGAAAGATTTATAAAGATTAGTAACCTACTCATGAGATGGTTAGGGGACTTGAGAGTGTGACAACACATAATTACCCAATGGGTTTTAAGCCTAAACATGATTATAAAAGGGAGACCAAGTCTCACCTTGTCTCCCCACAACCAACACAGAAACACTTACACTCTCCTCTCCCTTTCCCTTATTCGGCCGAAAACCACCACCCCCCACCGAGTTGCCGCCGCTGCTCCGCTGCCGGCAACCCTTCGCCACCGCTGCTCCGCTGCCGGACAACCACAGTCCCACCGGACCACCGCCACCTCCTCCTCCTTTCTTTCGGTTTTGAAATTCTCACACATTGTGAGTGTTTTTAACCACTTTTCTCCTATGTTTATTTCATACTTACCACCCAAGAAAACCCCACCAAGTCTTGACAACTAAACCAAATGATCAAGAATGCTTGTGCTTTGTTTAATCAACTAACAAAAATAAACTCTCTTCTTTACCCTCTTTCTTCCAAGATCAAACACTTTGTTGGTGCATATTAGATGCTTAAAGATAGCCAACAAGTGTGGTGAAACACACTTATGAAATCCAAGGAAAGTAATATGGTGTGCACCATGATTCTTGTGTATATGAAACCTTGGTTTCATAGTTAGTTGATTTAAACAAAAACCCAAGCCCCTTCATATAAATGAAATCATAAATGTTAACTAACAATCTATACATGTTTATATTTACTTGTCCTAACACAAAGTGTTAGTGATTGTTATTTATATTTTCTTGTCATAACACAAAACTGTTAGTGACTGTTATTTTTATTTATTTTGTCCTAACACAAATGTGTTAGTTGATTGTTATTTTTATTTAAAAGTCCTAACACCAATGTGTTAGTTGATTGTTATGATATGTGTCATAACACAATGTGTTAGTTGATTTATTTACAAATAATATTATGTTACATGTTACATGTTAAAACTCTCAAACAAATAAATCTCCTAAACAAGATGAAATGATTTAAAATAAAAGTTACATATGTAACTTATGACATAAATGGTTAAAACATATGGAATGGAACAAAAAGAATGTTACTTGTTTGGGAAAAATGACATATTTAATGTGTTATAAACTTTGGACAAAAAAAATATATTAAATTCTTACTAGATTTAGTAAGAATAATATTTATGTCAAATGATTAATTTGACATAAATACTTGGATTTATTACAAGTTTGAACCTTTCTAAGACTTTTGCTATAAATAGACATTTTTCTATAAAAAGTCACATGTGGAAATAAATATTTTTATAAAAGGATTTTATAAAAATAAATCAAAGACAAGCTATTGACTTTAAATACTTATATGGATTTTTAATGCTACTTTGATGAAATCAAAGTAACCAAAAATGGAATTACGTCCGTTAGAGATTTTAAATAAAATCAAGTTTTTTATAAAGACAACTTTATATAAATCCAAGCGTCGTTACGATGTTTTGAAAACATCTAAGAAAGAAATATATATCTTATGCAAATGAAATATTAAACGATTTCGGAAAATAAATGATTAAATGTTATGACTTAGAATATATCTTTCAAACGATTCATGTTTTAAAAATAATTCGAACATTTAATAATTATTCTTGACAAATAATTATTTGCAAAAAGATATAAACTATGTTCCATTCACCAAAATATTGTTAATCATAATTATTTAAATAAAATTATAACTTGCAAGATTAACAAACCAAACACGTAATTATTTACTTAAAAATAATTATAACAAATTATGAAAATAATAATAACATTATTATTTTAAACTCAATATTCAAGACTTGGTTGACTTATTAATGATTATTCTTTGGTTATATTTATTTAACATAAATATAAATCATCACCAAACATATTTGTTTAATAAATACAAGTTAAGGGTTTTCAAAGATACAAACGGATTAAAACATCAAGACTTGACCGGTATCACTTGGGTGACTTATGTTACTCAAATGATCATTGACCTTATACATATGTTTAATTTAATTATTTAGGACGTTACGTGCTATCGTTCCTATCCTGCTAAATTTCTGCTTACCTGCTGAAATCTGTGAGTTTCACGGCCCCTTTTCCTTTAACTGTTTTATACTTTGGGCGAGAAATTATGAAATCTGATAAATGCTTTTTACTTAATATTATGGTTTATCTGTTAGTCGTATGACTACTTGTTCTCTTACTGATTGCCCAATCTGGTACATTATCGTTATGAACGTTTGTACAACCGTATCCCACCATTAATTGATTTCAATTAGTTCTGTACGAAACGATAACTAGTGAATAGATCTATTTGGGTTGACAACCCTACCCTAACTGGTAGCTCCAGTTCTGACTCCGGATTATCTGGGCAAGAGATGCTGGGTGGGTAAACCGTTAGTATTTGAAATCAAGGTTCAGGTGAGCTCATACATCCACAACGATAAACCCTTGTAATATTTAAGTATACCAAAAACTGATTTACAAATGTTTAACTGATAAATCCTAAACCTGTGAACCTCACCAACTTTATGTTGACCCTTTTAAACTCATGATTTCTTAGGTAATTGATGCAACCTGGTGAAGACATGCAAATGGGGCTTATCAATGCTATCGGACCTGCTTTTGGAGTCATAGTCCCGACTATCCTAATAAACCGTTAAATGTTTTTATTATTAATCTAAGACTTATTTTCAAATGTAAGACGTTATCATTGTCCACTATCACTTTCCGCTGCAATACAATGACGTAATGTTTTATGAAGTTTTAAATATATTAGATGTTGTTCTATGTATCCTCGACTATGATTCCATTGTCGCTCACACCCGATACCGTTGACCGGGGTGTGACAGATTGGTATCAGAGCCGTGGTTATAGCGAACAAGGATAAACAAACAAAACAAAACGAAAACCAAACCTGGACTATAACCCACTCCGAAGCTACCATTTGCATGCAAGACCTCATCTTCAATGTGTTTACTTATGCTAGCTTATGTGTTACCTATCCTTTACTTCCCTGCTTTAGTTCTATACTACCATGATGTTACTGACCACTGTTCCTGTTGGAATATTTTCGCAGAGATGGCTTCCAGGGAAGTCATTTGCGTTGCCGATTCCGATGAGGAGCCTAGTGTGGAGTACACCCCATCTCCTGAGGACCCTACACCAGTAGACTACACTCCTTCACCGGAGGATCACATACCGT
This sequence comes from Deinandra increscens subsp. villosa, assembly GCA_039602395.1. Lineage (NCBI taxonomy): Eukaryota > Viridiplantae > Streptophyta > Magnoliopsida > Asterales > Asteraceae > Deinandra > Deinandra increscens. The sequence continues at coordinate 43,200,461 of JBCNJP010000006.1, forward strand.
CTAGCCTTGCGACCGAGGGCGCCACTGTAGGTATCATTCGCCGGATACCCATTCCCTCTGGTTTTCTGAGTCCTATTAGGCGTAGGACCTCTGACGATTCCTCGGACCAACCTGCTCCCACCGCCACTGCTGGCGGTGAGGCCCCTATTGGTGCTTCTAGCACCATCAACCCCTTCGCAGGCCGAGATCGGTCTGTGAAGACCTATGTCGCCACACCTGGTGGCGGCAGACGGGTATTCACCCCGGGACGGGCACCTGGCCCATCCCGGATCCGTGAGGACGGAGTCACCCCTGAGGAGCCTGCGCCCAAACGGCGCCATGTGTTTGAGCTACCTCATCTCGCGTGGATACCAGGCCAGGTTCAGTATTGGCGGATCGTAGAGGAGTTCCCGAGTTGTTATGCTCGGGGAGAGTCCTCACTCCCTGACCCCTCCCACCGAGTACCCTTAGGCATCTCGCCCTTTACTCACGAGCCCATATCTGACACTGTACCACTTTTGGTGGCTCATTTGAGGCGCATCGAGACTGACTTAGGGGAGCTGGATGCTGATGTCCGCCAGTTACCTACCTCTCCTGAGGTGACACTCCTCGGGAACCAGCTGACCGCCCTGATCGGACGCATGAGCACCACTGACGGTGCCAATGGGTCCCTCCATGCCCACATGACAGGGGTCAGCATGGCCACTACTGATCTGCTCGTCTCGCATGAGAGCTTGCAGAGGAGGGTCTCAGCCTTGGAGTTTGTTTCTGGACGACTCCTCGCCACCCTCCAGGCCATGACTCAAGGACCGGCCATCTTTTTCATGCCTCCTGGACCTCCACCCCACCAGCATTCTAGGTAGATGTGACCTAGTATCTTTTGATAGCCGTTTTATAGATGAAACATGTTAACTTTGATTATGATTGGGACTGCGAGCCCACGATGCAAAACTTGTTTCTTTTGAATATGTTTCGTCTGTAATATGGTAACAAACAATGGTTGATGTATGACTTCAGTTGATATGCTATGGAAATCTTTTGGTATGATTATGGTTAATGTTATGTCTTTTATGGTTATGTTATTATCATGTTATGGTTGTGTAGTTTATATTGTTATGATTACTATGACACGATATGTTACTTCATCCTTTCTATCTTACGTCTCTTGGTTGTGTTTGCGCGTAAATGTTTTGGCAATTGATGTATGTCGTGGCAGTTATTCTCGAGCATGTAATAACTCCACTTACATATTATCTATGAATTTTCTTTATGTTGACAATTGTAACTTAAAGCGAAATCATGCCACCGAGACGCCGAACCACCAGGAACGTTTCACCTCCTCCGCCCCCTCCTCCCATGACTGTCGAGGAAATCGAGGAGATGATTGCTAATCGCGTCGCAGAAACTGTTTCCGCCGCTGAAACCCAACGTCAAAACGACAATGGGGCACGCGGTAAGAACGAACTAACCAATGTTAGAAAAACACTAGACTACAATTTTCCTAAATTGTATTCAACGTTTCAACCTAACAATTGCAGGCCCCCGTGAATGTTCATACAAAGACTTTATGAACTGCAAACCCGCGAATTTCAAGGGTTCTGAAGGCGCTGTTGGTTTAGTTCGCTGGTTTGAGAAAATGGAGTTCGTCTTCCGCATAAGCAACTACCCTGAGCAGTACATGGTCAAGTATTCCACATGCGCACTGACTAATAGCGCTCTGACTTGGTGGAATTCTCATGCTGATGCTATGGGAACTGATTTGGCTTACGCCATGACATGGGACGAACTCAAACAACTGCTTTTCGATGAGTATTGTCCTAGAGAAGAGCTTCAGAAACTCAAAGCTGAGTTCTGGAAACTATCCATGAATGGAGCCGATGTTGCTGGCTATACCAAAAGGTTCCGTGAGCTCGCCTATCTCTGTCCGACCATGATCACTCCCCTGTACAAGAAGATCGAACGGTACATCTAGGGACTTGCACCCCATATCCAGGGGAACGTCCTCTCCTCAAATCCTTAGACTTTTCAGGATGTTGTGCGCCTGGCACACAACCTGATTTACCAAACTAACCGTCAAGGTGTGAACCTTGGCAAGAAACAGTCTGAGAGCAAGGCCCCTGAAGCCAGTACCACCTCCCCCCCCCCTCCACAAGCAAGAAGCCTGGCAACAAGAGAAAGCGCGGATTCTGGAGGAATCGCGAAGAAAAGACCCCTGCTAAGGAAACCGAACCAACAAAGGTTTATGCTGCTACAACCCCTACTCATGGTGTCCGAAAGACTGGATACACCGGTGGAGCACCTCTGTGCAACAAATGCAACCTCCACCACACACTCGATTGTGGAAATGTCTACTGCAACATCTGCAAGACCAAAGGACATGTGGCACGTGATTGCCCAAAGCGCGCATGCTATGGTTGTGGAACCACCGGACACTACAAGAAGGACTGCCCAAAGGCAAAGAACCAGGATGCTAATCAGGCTAGGGGAAGAGCCTTTGTGATCAATGCTGGAGATGCTGGCCGTGTTCCCAACATGGTGACGGGTACGTTTCTACTAAATAATCACTATGCTTCTGTTTTATTCGATACTGGTGCTGATAGAAGCTTTGTGTCTACCGAATTTGGCCAATTACTCGAAATTTCCCCTGTTGCCTTAGACACTAAGTTCACAGTAGAATTAGCAAACGGAGAATTAGTAGAAACTGGTATAATCTATCAAGATTGCTCACTAGAACTCTCCGACCGTTCCTTCAGCATTGATTTGATGCCTATAGAACTAGCAAGTTTTGATGTTATCATTGGCATGGATTGGTTATCAAAGAACCATGCGGAAATCGTGTGCCATGAGAAAATAGTTAGGATGCCACCCGCAGATGGAAACACTCTGAACGTGCAAGGCGAAAAGAGTGGAACCAAACTAAACCTCATATCTAGTATGAAGGCACGGAAATTCCTTCGTAAAGGATGTCATGCCATCCTAGCACACGTAACTGAGAAGAAACCAAAGGAGAAGCGTGTGGAAGATGTCCCCGTTGTTCGCGAATACCCGGAAGTCTTTCCCGAAGACTTGCCAGGTTTACCACCAACACGACAAGTAGAGTTTCGCATCGACTTAGCACCCGGTGCCGCCCCCGTAGCCAGATCTTCGTACCGTCTGGCACCTTCCGAAATGCAGGAGTTATCTAGCCAATTACAAGAATTGCTAGATAAGGGCTTCATCCGTCCAAGCCACTCTCCATGGGGAGCACCCGTGCTATTTGTCAAGAAGAAAGATGGAACATTCCGGATGTGCATCGACTACCGGGAACTAAACAAACTGACCGTGAAGAACCGTTACCCGCTACCTAGGATCGACGACCTATTTGATCAACTTCAGGGATCAAGCTTCTACTCCAAGATCGATCTAAGGTCAGGATACCATCAACTCAGAGTTAGAGATGAAGATGTTTCGAAGACAGCGTTCAGAACACGCTATGGCCATTATGAGTTCCTCGTAATGCCATTTGGTTTGACAAACGCACCGGCTGTGTTCATGGATCTAATGAACCGCGTATGCAAACCTTATCTGAATAAATTTGTTATCGTATTCATTGACGATATTCTTATCTACTCCCGTAGTAAGGAAGAACACGAACAACATTTGAGGCTTATCCTGGAATTGTTGAAGAAGGAAGAACTCTACGCAAAATTTTCCAAGTGCGACTTTTGGATTCGCGGGGTACACTTTTTGGGTCATGTGATCAATGATCGAGGTATCCACGTGGATCCCACAAAAATTGAAGCAATCAAGGATTGGAGTACGCCTACGACTCCAACCGAGATTCGACAATTCTTGGGTCTCGCTGGCTATTATCGTCGATCTATCGAGAACTTCTGAAAGATAGCCCAGCCACTGACCGCTCTGGCCCAAAAGGATAAGAAGTTCATATGGGATGTCAAGACTGAAGCAGCATTTCAGTTACCGAAGCAAAAGCTTTGTGATGCCCCGATTCTATCACTACCCGATGGAAACGAAGACTTCGTTGTTTACTACGATGCTTCGCATCAAGGTCTAGGTTGTGTATTGATGCAACGAGAGAAAGTCATCGCCTACGCATCACGACAACTGAAGATTCACGAGAAGAATTATACGACCCATGATTTGGAACTCGGAGCCGTCGTCTTTGCTCTCAAGATCTGGAGGAAAAATCTCTATGGTACACAACGTACCATATTCACTGATCACAAAAGCCTCCAGCACATTTTCAATCAGAAGGAATTGAATATGAGACAACGCCGATGGGTGGAACTGCTAAATGACTACGAATGTGAGATTTGTTATCATTCGGGCAAGGCTAACGTCGTAGCCGACGCCCTGAGCAGGAAAGAGTGTGCCAAGCCACTTCGTGTTCGAGCCTTAAGTATGACCATACACTCGAATCTCACTTCACAAGTGCGTGATGCTAAGATTGAAGCCCTCAAACCGGAAAACCTAACTGGAGAAGGATTACGTGGAATGGAGAAGCAACTGGAAGAGAAGCCTGATAGAACCAATAACTTCATGGATAGGCTATGGGTACCTATCTATGGAGGGCTAAGGCAAGTAATATTCGATGAGGCTCACAAGTCAAGATATTCCATTCATCCCGGATCGGACAAACTGTATCACGGCCTGAAGAAACAATTCTGGTGGCCAAACATGAAAGTTGAGATAGCCACCTATGTCGGCAAATGCTTAACATGTTCGAAGGTCAAAGCCGAGTACCAGAAACCTTCTGGATTATTAACTTAACCGGTAATCCCTGAATGGAAATGGGAAGAAATATCAATGGATTTTATCACGAAATTACCTAAATCCCGATCTGGATATGACGCTATCTGGGTGATAGTCGATCGATTGACAAAGTCGGCACACTTCTTACCGGTCAATGAGAAGGATAAGATGGATAAGCGAGCCAAGCTTTATATAAAGGAAATCGTCTCGCGCCACGGTGTGCCCAAATCCATCATATCCGATCGAGAAAGTCGATTCACCGCACACTTTTGGAAATCTCTACAGAAATCTTTGGGTACTCGCATGGATATGAGCACTGCCTACCATCCATAGACAGATGGCCAAAGTGAGAGAACTATTCAGACACTAGAGGATATGCTGAGAGCATGTGTGGTAGATTTCGGACCCAAGTGGGACGAGCACCTCCCTCTTGCCGAGTTCTCGTATAACAACAGCTATCACACCAGCATTAAAGCCGCACCATTTGAAGCACTTTATGGGAGAAAGTGTAGATCCCCACTCTGTTGGACAGAGATCGGAGACAGTCAGTTAACTGGTCCTGAGTTAATCTTTGAAACGACTGAGAAGATCTTTCAAGTCCATGATCGTCTGAAAGCTGCCCGAGACAGACAGAAGAGCTACGCCGACAACCGACGCAAACCCTTGTCCTTCAAAACGAGTGATCGCGTCATGCTGAAGGTGTCACCTTCGAAAGGTGTCATCCGGTTCGGCAAAAAGGAAAGCTCAACCCTCGTTAAATTGGTCCCTTCGAAATCACCGAAACCATCGGACCAGTAGCTTACCATTTAAATCTGCCCGCCGAGCTAAGCAGCGTTCACAATGTCTTTCACGTTTGTAACCTTAAGAAATGTCTATCTGATGAAACGCTCGTCGTCCCTCTTGATGAAATTCAAGTAGACGAGACACTGCACTTTATTGAGGAACCTGTTGAGATACTCGACCGAGAGATCAAAAAGCTGAAGCATAGCCGCATTCCCATAATCAAGGTACGATGGAACTCCAGACAAGGACCTGAGTACACTTGGGAACGCGAGGATCAAATGCGTCGAAAGTATCCGAGTCTGTTTGAGGACGTCGCATCTACCAGTAACCAGAACTGAATTTGGGGACGAAATTCTTCTAACTGGGCGTAAATGTGACACCCGGTCCAAAAATCAGGTCAAACCCTCTCTCCGTTGACTTTTGTTGACTTTTATTGCGTGATAAATATATGATTTACTGTTTTTAACCGCATGATTTACTGTGTTTAGTTAAACGATCTAACTGATTTAAATCTTGCGAAATATGAAAGCCTCATATTATTAAAATGATCTAACTGATTTAAATCTCGCGAAATTTAATCTCGTGAAATATTCTCTCTCCTCTCGCGGCCCAACCCGAGACCGGCCCGAACCGCCGGCCCATCCCCAAACTTTAACGGGCTTCGGCCCGTTCCACTTATAAAATCCGAATGGGCCTCGTCCCATTCTCATTCCCGATTTTAATTGGGCTTCAGCCCACTCTTAAACAATTTAATTAAATTTTAGCCCACTAGTTTTATAACAATTAACCCAACCTTTTAACCCACTAATATTTTTATAAAACTTGGACCTTCAACTTTTATAAAAGTAAAAACCACCATCTTATTGGATTAAATACACTTGGGATTTTTTTAAAAAAGTTATTATTTATATAAACTCCTAACCACTATATAATTTATAAAAGTGTTAAACTTTTATAAAACACTTGAAAGATTTATAAAGATTAGTAACCTACTCATGAGATGGTTAGGGGACTTGAGAGTGTGACAACACATAATTACCCAATGGGTTTTAAGCCTAAACATGATTATAAAAGGGAGACCGAGTCTCACCTTGTCTCCCCACAACCAACACACAAACACTTAAACTCTCCTCTCCCTTTCCCTTATTCGGCCGACAACCACCACCCCCACCCCCCCCCCCACCGAGTTGTCGCCGCTGCTCCGCTGCCGGCCACCCACCCTCCGCCACCGCTGCTCCGCTGCCGGACCACCACAGGCCCTTCGGACCACCGCCACCTCCTCCTCCTTTCTTTCGGTTTTGAAATTCTCACACATTGTGAGTGTTTTTAACCACTTTTCTCCTATGTTTATTTCATACTTACCATCCAAGAAAAACCCACCAAGTCTTGACAACTAAACCAAATGATCAAGAATGCTTGTGCTTTGTTTAATCAACTAACAAAAATAAACTCTCTTCTTTACCCTCTTTCTTCCAAGATCAAACACTTTGTTGGTGCATTTTAGATGCTTAAAGATAGCCAACAAGTATGGTGAAACACATTTATGAAATCCAAGGAAAGTAATATGGTGTGCACCATGATTCTTGTGTATATGAAACCTTGGTTTCATAAGTTAGTTGATTTAAACAAAAACCCAAGCCCCTTCATATAAATGAAATCATAAATGTTAACTAACAATCTATACATGTTTATATTTACTTGTCCTAACACAAAGTGTTAGTGATTGGTATTTATATTTTCTTGTCATAACACAAAAGTGTTAGTGATTGTTATTTTTATTTATTTTGTCCTAACACAAATGTGTTAGTTGATTGTTATTTTTATTTAAAAGTCCTAACACCAATGTGTTAGTTGATTGTTATGATATGTGTCCTAACACAATGTGTTAGTTGATTTATTTACAAATCATATTATGTTACATGTTACATGTTAAAACTATGTCAAACAAATAAATCTCCTAAACAAGATGAAATGATTTAAAATAAAAGTTACATATGTAACTTATGACATAAATGGATAAAACATATGGAATGGAACAAAAATAATGTTACTTGTTTGGGAAAATGACATATTTAACGTGTAATAAACTTTGGACAAAAAGAATATATTAAATTCTTACTAGATTTAGTAAGAATAATATTTATGTCAAATGATTAATTTGACATAAATACTTGGATTTATTACAAATTTGAACCTTTCTAAGACTTTTGCTATAAATAGACATTTTTCTATAAAAAGTCACATGTGGAAATAAATATTTTTATAAAAGGATTTTATAAAAATAAATCAAAGACAAGCTATTGACTTTAAATACTTATATGGATTTTTGATGCTACTTTGATGAAATCAAAGTAACCAAAAATGGAATTACGTCCGTTAGAGATTTTAAATACAATCAAGTTTTTTATAAAGACAACTTTATATAAATCCAAGCGTCGTTACGATGTTTTGAAAACATCTAAGAAAGAAATATATATCTCATGCAAATGAAATATTAAACGATTTCGGAAAATAAATGATTAAATGTTATGACTTAGAATATATCTTTCAAACGATTCATATTTTAAAAATAATTCGAACATTTAATAATTATTCTTGACAAATAATTATTTGCAAAAAAGATATAAACTATGTTCCATTCACCAAAATGTTGTTAATCATAATTATTTAAATATAATTATAACTTGCAAGATTAACAAACCAAACACGTAATTATTTACTTAAAAATAATTATAACAAACTTATGAAAATAATAATAAACATTATTATTTTAAACTCAATATTCAAGACTTGGTTGACTTATTAATGATTATTCTTTGGTTATATTTATTTAACATAAATATAAATCATCACCAAACGTATTTGTTTAATAAATACAAGTTAACGGGTTTTCAAAGATACAAACGGATTAAAACATCAAGACTTGACCGGTATCACTTGGGTGACTTATGTTACTCAAATGATCATTGACCTTATACATATGTTTAATTTAATTATTTAGGACGTTACGTGCTACCGTTCCTATCCTGCTAAATTTCTGCTTACCTGCTGAAATCTGTGAGTTTCACGGCCCCTTTTCCTTTAACTGTTTTATACTTTGGGGGAGAAATCATGAAATCTGATAAATGCTTTTTACTTAATATTATGGTTTATCTGTTAGCTGTATGACTACTTGTTCTCTTACTGATTGCCCAATTTGGTACATTATCGTTATGAACGTTTGTACAACCATATCCCACCATTAATTGATTTCAATTAGTTCTGTACGAAACGATAGCTAGTGAATAGATCTATTTGGGTTGACAACCCTATCCTAATTGGTAGCTCCAGTTCTGACTCCGGATTATCTGGGGGTACACGTCAGTTATTCTGCTATGTTTAACATCTCTGGGCAAGAGATGTTGGGTGGGTAAACCGTTAGTATTTGAAATCAAGGTTCAGGTGAGCTCATACATCCATAACGATAAACCCTTGTAATATTTAAGTATACCGAAAACTGATTTACAAATGTTTAACTGATAAATCCTAAACCTGTGAACCTCACCAACTTTATGTTGAGCCTTTTAAACTCATGATTTCTTAGGTAATTGATGCAACCTGGTGAAGACATGCAAATGGGGCTTATCAATGCTATCGGACCTGCTTTTGGAGTCATAGTCCCGACTATCCTAATAAACCGTTACATGTTTTTATTATTAATTTAAGACTTATTTTCAAATGTAAGACGTTATCATTGTCCACTACCACTTTCCGCTGCAATACAATGACGTAATGTTTTATGAAGTTTTAAATATATTAGATGTTGTTCTATGTATCCTCGACTATGATTCCATTCTCGCTCACACCGGATACCGTTGACTGGCCGACTGGGGTGTGACACCATCACACCACCAGCACCTTGAAGGTGTACCAGTTACCTACCATTTCTAGCCATTAGTCAAGCCACATTGGGTATCGTAAATAGAAATAGTGTATGTCACCTTTCTCCATAACGTTAGAATGTAAGGGATCGAAAGATTGAGATTTCAATATGTCGTGCGAAGAATTTTGGATTTACGACAAAAATATATTTTTCCTGTAGTTTCAGCCATCAGTGTGGGAGTTTCCATTCATAGTACTTGTAAGATGCATAAGGATTGTCCTTTTAAATGAGGGCGTCGAGATTTGGCATGCGCAATGCAAATATTTTAGCGATTTGGATCTCAAAGTTGATTCAAGAGGTAAAGCTGGCCCTAGGGTACAATTTAAAGCCGAGGTTCAGCAGCAAGTGATACACCGTTGTCCATATCACCCTTGGTGATGATCCAAATTTAGTGCAAAAATCCTACAAAATGAAAGTGTATACCACGAGGCATCGAAAATGGAAGGGTTCTTTGTAGAAATATGCATAACATCATGTATGAATAGAGCAAGTCCAGGATGAAAAAGTGCCAATGGCTTGGTTCGGGAATTCAATTGACTGCATGAGACAGCATGCGTATGGTAGTCATGACTGCACATTCCAAAGTACAACATGTGTGTTTAGAATGGTACCAGTTAAGATACAAACTGGGAGGTGCAAGTAATGTAAAGGGTAGTATAAAAATTCGAGAGGATTGTCGACATGCCTAACAGGATTTGGCAAGGTTTCCGCATCAAAAGATATCTAGGTGAACATGTCAACGATATTCGATAGAGTAAGTATCTCGTCAAGAGGGGTCTTCATTTCTTAAGTCCACGAGTGTGCCCAATCTCCTTGATGTCCTTGCGCTTCCTGCATCTTGTATCATTCTTGTTGGGACATCGGTTAATATATAAAATGTTTAAAAGTATGATATGAAGTGACCATGAAATAAAAGAGGGTCTTTGGAACACAATACGTGTCAGGATAATCAAAAGTAATGGTTGTCTTAAAATGTATGTAGAAACGAATTATGGTTAGGGTTTTGGTGCAGATTTCCTGTGGATTAAAAGGTCAAATCGTGTATTGGATACAAAAGGGTCGGTGGTTTTTGTCACTTCAGTTAATGTTAGATAGTCATTGAAAAGGGTATCAATTGAAAAGTATTCTCTTTCTAATGGGAGTCATACTACTCCTTAGCAACAACTCCTAAAGTTGGAATCGGTCATCCTATCATCCGTCAATCATTGGTATGAAGCATGGAATACCAAAAGAAGTTTTCTAGAAAAGTGATGAGGGTCCACTTGTTTGTAGTCTGTCGAGTGTCCTAAAGTTGGAGTTGTGAAAATCCTTCTAGTATCCCACCGCCTATTGTTTGTTGCAGATATGTGTGTAGCAGAAGTGGTAATAGAGGTACAAAGTTGTATGAATAACTTGGTGTAATATCTTCTAATAAATGATTAGCCACTCCATCATATGGATTCCTTGTGTACTCTTAACATGAGAAGGAGAAAAACAAGGGGTTCACACGTTATGGGGGTAAATTGGGCTTCTGTAAAATTCGTGGGAGTATTACTGCGACAAGGTACAAGGCAGTCCCATCATTGGTGAACTAGTCGAAGTGCATGTCAAGAGTGTAACGCTTTCTTGTCCAACACTTGAAAACTTATCCAAAATATAAAGGATAATTAAGAGTGCTAGAATCGGAAATTATTGGTGGTTAGCTGACATAGGATTTGAATCATAAAGGCAAAAGGCAAAACAAATTGAACGGGTTCAGGAAGTCCCTTCTTTTACATTGCCCCATTAGGTGAGACTATATATGCTGTAAGGTATGAAGTTGTGAAATCGTGACGAAGCTGTTGCAACCAGTTTCCTTTTGGCAATAAGAAACATCAAGGAGTACCAGTAAAGAGAAAAACTTCACAAAAGTTTTATGCCGAAGGCTACGCTCCAGGGATCGAGGTATATACTTCATCCCTTTTTGTTTACCCAAAGCAGTCTGGGTGTTCGCTGGGTTAGAGCTTATCTGATTTCTCCATGGTTATAAGAGTTATGGGAAATGATCTAGCAGGTAGAGTCGTAGAATTAGAGTTATGACTCAAGATGAATCAAAACCAGTCAAAGGTTTCGTCAATAATTTGTATAGTTGTGGAAGACTTGTCACCAAATTGTACAAGTGAGACAATGTCATACCAGGACCGAAATTTGAAATACGTATTCTAAAGGGTATTCAAATGGATTAAATCCATATAGAGAAGATAATGGATCAGGTGTGATAGTGTTTACAATGAAAGATGGCTTCATCCATCCGGTTAAGTTCAACATGCTTGACATTTAAAGGTCGTGAGGTTTTAAAATAGGAGTTTGTATCCATTACAATCACCAGCTTGCCAAGTAGGATTCTATAGGATTCTATAGCATTTCCATACACTGCAAATCACATTTACGTGTGCACCCGTAACGCTAATTTACCTTGTATGGTTACCCTAGTTCCTCTCACTTTGGCTGCCAGGTATGGTGGAGTATAGATGCGATATCCATGGGGTGGGTATCGAGAGTGTGGTCACTAACTCAAGGTTAACTGACCGGAATTCATTAAAGAGACAAGTTTTAAGGATAAAATGCTTGCTAGATTTAGAATGAACCACTTGGTATGAATTAGTCAGAAATTTGTCTCCATAAGTTATGAATAGGGCATGTCACAATGCCTGTATCTTAACTCAGAGATTCAGAATAGTCATCACCCATATCCATTTGATCACAAATCCGATACTAAAAAAAATTCCAGTACGCCCACATCATGTACCGTTTATGCTATAAGAGTTGCATTCGAGTTGTGATATTACAACCAACTATGTATTAGAAACGAGAAAGGAAGGATCTTAAAGAATCGGGGCAGTGAAAAGAATGATCAGGATAACAAAGGCAGGTACAAGTACCCCATAGAATACCACTTGGACACATACAATGTTGCCTCTTTTGAAGCAGAATGATCGCGTTATCAGCACGTCATGACAAAGTTGTCTAAACAAAAGTCTTCAGATGTGTACATAGGGCAGGTATAATAGGAACCTCCCAAGCTAGGAGAAAGTTTTAAGAACAGGGAGAGGTATTACACTCTCTTCCCTAACTAAGCATACGCAATTTGTCTGGGTACTACACCTAGTTTTCCAGTCTAGAATAGTCTCGAGCAGCAACCGGATCGTCATGGGTAAGGGTGTGATCTTCCGGTCCAACGCGACGTCTTGTCGCCACTGATGCAAAGTAGGAGGTACACGATTTAATGTTGGTGAGGAGTAACCAAGAATAACTGGCTTTCCCGCAGTGAGTACGAAATCTTAAGTGAAAATAATAAAAAGATTATACAAGAAACCAGGTGTGTTTTGAGAGTGAGTATCATGATGCATGAGGAAATTGTTTTAAGTGTGCAACTAAGGAAAAAAGTTACAGTCTAAGATGAAAATCTTAGTTCGCTGTAACCATGGCTCTGATACCAACTTGTCACACCCACAATTTCTATTAACGGAGTTTTACCGTGTGGGGCGTGACAAACCAGGATCCCAGTCAATTAGTTAAACCAAACAACCATTAAAGATTAAAAGTTTTACATTTCATTGACAATATGAAAACAAGAAATTTTACAAGTGCGGAAGCATAAACAAAATGTTTGTATTTATACAAAACAATGTTGGTGAAAGTAGCGTAACTAGTTCAAATCCATAACAATGTTTTAAGAACTCATGCATACATACTCGTGAGCCTCGAACAACTGTTACCTGAGATAAATATGTTTAAAAGAAAGTGTCAACCAAAGGTTGGTGAGTTCACAAGTTTTGATTTCAAGTTAAGTTTCAGCCTATGGACCCAACATTTATAAAGTCCATAAGTAAGTTGTAAAGTTTATGCCATATTTCCATATCGTAGGTAGCTAGCCGAGAGTGTTCATGTCACTAGATAGTTCGCAACCGAGACTAACTAATAAGTTGTAGGAATCCTCCTTACGTGTTTTGCTTTCCCCGTGTCCCACCAGAAAAAACAGTATGTATAGGCTAATAGTGTTTTCAGTCCAACCGCCAGTCGGGTAAGGACTTAGTTTTTGGTGTAAAGCAAATCTAGTACATGTGATATGTTAGAAATATAAAAGCTGTCTGAAAACAGTAAATAATTTTTTTTGCATGTCCTCTCCCCTAAAAATAAAAAGTAAAGTGGGGCCGTGAAACTGACATTCGGGTGCACTACTACTAACAACACTTGAACAAGTACGAATCTTTTACACGTGACCTAATATACGTGTATATTAGGGTTGTTTAGAGTTTATCATAAAAGTGCATTGTTTAAGCACAACGCGAGTGCATGGGAAATTTCCTAATAACCTAGAGAATCAGAAAGGAGGAGCACATGACCGACATAATGAACCGAGGGCACATTGTTTGATTTAGTTCCTACTAGAGTTGTTACAAAGTAAGTTCACATGATTCATGATATCATACAAAATCACCTTTCATGCATCAGCGATTTATATAACTTACGAATTCCTATAAAAGTTCCCTTTAATGAGAGGTTGTACCATATACCCATACATTTTTCCTAATTCTTGATATAATCTGCACACGATATAGATCATAGCATAACACATATTAATCAGTTCACATTTTCGACCAATACAACCATACGGTACAAAGTCAACAGGGCGACATTACCCAGTCTTGTCTTTCCTACCGAGGCGGGAGACTTAGGACTTTGTATGGTGCATTGTTAGTGCATATCAAAATAATTTAAACAATATCATATGTCAAACAAATTATCCCTAGCATCAATTCGTAAAAAAGCACTTAACAACCTAATTTGAACATACATGCACTTCTAAATGATTTGTGTCTAAAATTGACATTCCGTTAATCCCCGACCAACGGTGGAATACGTCGGGGCATGATGATTGTCCAGATGCACACAACACTAATTAATGTTGCGATATTCTTAATCAACCCATTTCAAAGATAATTTGAAATTCAATACAATACGAGACATAATACATCAATAATGAACAATTTAACTTAATTAATTTGGTCACACTAAGTCCGCATGCGATCCTATGGTGTCAACAGCAAGAAGTTATCAACTAACAGCGAATCCTGCAACATGTATAAAATAAAGGTCAACTACGAATAGTTGGTGAGTAAACATAAGTTTAGTATACTACATAGATTAAAAACATGCGAGTCAATGAGTTAAGAGCAATCGAGTAAAGCAAACTAGTGAATGAGATAGAGCAAATAAACTGCATGAACCAACCCTGACCTCAAGGTTTCCAATCACAAGGCGCCACACGCGAGGCAGGCCAAGTGGGCTTGTCAGGCCAATAGATCTATTACTGTAACCCCGGCTTTTTACAGTTAATGTCACACGAGGTCGTTCTAGAGGTCGTTCACAATCATAACACATAGAGCACATAAGTTCATATACTAAATCACAATTAAGAACATAGAGTTCGCATGTAGTTTCCGAGTAAAAAATATCGAGTAAGGGTTTTGAATACGATACATGTTGCACCCCAAAGCATTGAAATGAAAGAGGGGCTATGAATACTCACCTGATGGAGGAGACACAATCTGAGAGAAATAACACCACGAAACGAAGAAAGATAGACCCGATGATAACCTTGACGACTAGCGAGATAGAGGAAGAATAAATAAATATTTAATTAAATGAATAAGTAATTTAATTCACGACACGACCGACTCGACGACTCGATGGTGATTCGGTGAGATGATACGTACGTTATAGGTCCAATCCTAATATAAGGGTAAGGTTAAATGTCATATTTTGACTATTAATATGAAAGTCGAACAAGGTCAAACATAAGTCAACATGGTCAAACATACGTCAACATGGTCAAACATAGGTCAACATGGTCAAACATAAGTCAACATGGTTAATCATCAAAGTAGTCATTATTCCGAAAAACAATATCATGGCATCCTAGTTCTACCATAACTTATCATCAAATCAATAAATCTAAACATGGAAGGACACACATGGTGTGCACCTAGTCATAACACTTCATACATAGCGTGATTCTAGTTATAACGCATCATACCTAGCATGGGTCTAGTCATAACCTATCATACATAACATAAAATCCAAGTATGATGCTTAATTCCATGAGTCTAGTCCTAAGTAACATTCACATCATAGGTCGAGTCATTTTAAACCATGAAAGTCAAATCATGATGTTCAATACACATGGATCTAACCCTAGGTAGCATACATGATGAAGATCTCAACATTTCCAAGCATAAAACATCATCTTGATAGTTAAAACCCTATATCTTAAACATATCATCATGCAAGAACATAGATCTAGCCTAATTTATCATAAAGTCCCAAATTTTAACCATGAATCTATAGATATAGAGTTTATCAATCATGAAGCATGGAAGTCTATCCCTAATTCCACATAAAGTTACCATCTTGATCATAAAATTCAAAGATTCAATGATTATCAACATGCATCATGAAGATCTAAACCCTAGATTTTATAAAGTCACAAGCTTCATCAAGAAATTTATAGTCTAGCATGATTCCTCAAGTATATCATAGATCTATCCATAAATCGACATAAAGATGCAAACTTTGAACATAAAATCCATAGATCTATCAAATAAAACATGGATCTAAGAATATTCATGCATAAAGGCCAGATCTTGATGGAGAAGGAAAGGGGGTGTAAGGAGCTAAAGACAGAGTTTTGAGATTACATACCGAAAGGGTGAAAAACCGACTAGATCCTAAGCAATAAAGCATCAATCTTGACTTCAAATTTTCAAAGAATGGGTGATCTTCAATGTTTCAGCCGTTTTGGGTCGTTGAGAGGTGATTAGGGTTAGGAAAAATGGGTGCAATGGGGCTAAAAGATGAACTTATAGCTGAAATTTCGTCTGGCTAAAAAACACCTTGTAGGCATATCACCTAGGGGTTCCCATAGCTCTAGGCGATACGCCTAGAGCTCCCTGGGCGGCCCCTTTGCTTTTCGCCTTGATTCGTGTGCTCGTTTTGTCGTTTTTTGATATTTTCGAGCCCCATTTTCTCCCAAATCACCCAAATCATCATCCCAACATGTTAGCCACATAAATTCCACTCAAAATGGTTATAAATCCTTCACATAACTCAATTGTGTGCGCAAATTAGGTCAAAACATGCAATTTTGGTCGGTTTTGGCGTATGTATCGATTTTGGGTAATTCACCAACGATTCGCGACTCGATCAAGTTTGTGATGACTCATGACACTATAATTGTTATTAGACACATAAAAATGTTTAATTTGATATACGGTGACCAATTATGAGATTCCTGGTAAACGACGGATCACGTACCGAAATCGCGTAAGAACCCGAAATTGCTTTATTTTCAATTCGAGACATCCAATTTGATTCCAAATCATTGTAATTAAGTATTCGGTTCCGAAAATTGATTATAAATCATTTAGGTCAATTAATTAGGGTGTAAACACCCAAAAATTCTCCCGGTTCTCAATAATTTGGAAATCGGTAATTCGCGAGAGTTCAAAATGGGTCGGGTTTCTCAATCGGGTATTTTGCAAATGTTATAGTCTCCCCTACTTTAGGGAATTTCGTCCCGAAATTAGAAGAGAATTTATAAATTTGGAGAAAGTTAAAAGAGTTTTACCAAACCAACACATTTGACATTTGAAACCAATCATAGAGTTGACATTAGAGATTTCACCGAGGATAGGAATATAATATCGATTAGTGAATCAATTATATCGGCACCAAAACTTCACCCGACCGCAAGGGTTAGATTTAGAATGGTGACTGAAGCGAATAGACTGTGATATAACCAATGATCATAGACTTACCCCACACACACACACTATCCTTGGCCCGACTCCCAATGCCCCCTAAAGGAATTACCGATGCTTATATATAGGGTGTACCGCAGCTAACCCACCACATCTTTAATACCTTTAGTGAGTCTTGTTTTTCTTCAAAGAACATCCTATTCTACACCACAAATAAGAGACAACCGAGCTTGATAGGGCGACCAATAGAGACTGGGAGATAGACCTGAGGAATACACTATGACCGAACCAGAATCAACCAATAGACTAACCAAAGATAGAGGACCACAGTCTCCCCTACTTTAGGAGCGAGACTGGGGGTTTAGGAGACTCAGGTGAGTAATGGATGAAACATGGATTTCTTCAAGGTAACCCAACTCAATCACATAGATTCACATAGATTCACATGGATTCACATAGATTCACATAGATCATCATAGAATACTCCAACCAAAACTGATAGTAAAGATAAATAAAAATGGAACTTCAGACTTCTTATTCAAACAAAGCGTCACGTTCTGGTGAACTAGATGGGTAGCGACCCACATCCGGTTTACCTTACGGGACACGATATCTGGACAGAATCTGAATCAGCCCTCGCTAAAACTCAAGACCTATACCCCACAACTGATATCGATCGTATGCTAAGCTAGCATCACACACAATCGTCGGTGGTAGCGCGTATGAGTCTCTGATTTAGCAAGAGTAGAGTAATGGTCAACACTCGAATTAATGATCGCAACCATAAAAATTCAAGTGATGAGTCCAAAAGGGCTCAAAGCGAATGATACCAAAAGAAATCGAGTACCACGAACTAAACGGAAAACCACGCCTTGGATGTCATGAGCTGATTAGTACTCGCTCAGGTGTCACGACTAGCGTAATCCGAACAGTACATTTCAGAACAACACGACTCCTTTGACTTGGAATGAACCGCATGATTCATGGTGTATGAATTCGATGACATGAATTGAATTACATGATTCGAGGCGCATGAATTCTATCACCTAATCGGACAACACATCTCGAAATACATGTATCGATAGCATGAACCGAATGACATGTCTCTAAATGCATGTACCGATAACATGAACCGAACAACATGTTTTGAAATACATGTATTGATAAGATGAACCGAACAGCATTACTCAAAATCACGTACCTGATGATATAAACCGGATAGCATGACTCGAAATACATGAGCCCGATAACATGAACCAAATAACATGACTCAAAACGCATGAGCCCGATAGCATGAATCGAATAGCATGACTCGAAATACATGAGCCCGATAATATGAACCGAATAACATGGCTCGAAGTACATGAGTCCGATAACGTAACTCGACTATCATGGTTCGAAATACATGAACTCAATAACATGGACCGAAAACATAACTTAAAATGCGAGAA
The DNA here is from genome assembly GCA_039602395.1 of Deinandra increscens subsp. villosa. Taxonomy (NCBI): domain Eukaryota; kingdom Viridiplantae; phylum Streptophyta; class Magnoliopsida; order Asterales; family Asteraceae; genus Deinandra; species Deinandra increscens. The sequence continues at coordinate 43,219,129 of JBCNJP010000006.1, forward strand.
TCCTGATAACATAAATCGAATACCATAACTGAAAATGCGAGAAATCTGATAACGCAAATCGAATAACATAACTTGAAATGAATAATAACTCGATTAATAGTGATTACCGATCACATCCACCCATAGTACCCTTCAGGTGAGGCCAAAGATTTAGAATTAAGTGATACACCCAATGAAATAGATTAAAGAACCAGCAACCGATCACATAATGATAGCATGAAGAAAGACTAAACCACAACCGAAACAATCATCAAGTTCATGCAACAAACGAGAGTCGAATCGAAGGATCGAATCCGAGAAATGACGGGTCTAGAGTCTAAAATTAGACTCCTGAGTCAATGGTAAAGCAACGTAGACAACTCTAGGGCAGAAACGGCACGGATCGATTCCATAAATCGACTATCGAGTAAATCAATAGCCGAATTCACGAAACTAACAAGCCAGAATACCCCGGAGTTTTTGGTTTGAAAACAAGCGAGTTTCCCTACGATAAAGATCAAGGATGAGAAATGAGCAAATTCATATATCGCCTATGAGGGCGATCACGAATTTGGAAAAGGGACGCGAAGTGATGGTTGAAACATGGAGTTCAGGACCAGACACTATCGCGAATCAGGTACAAACAAAAGCTGCGGCGCATGAAGGGCACAAATGAGGAGGGTTAACACAATGGAAAAGGTAAAACCCATAAGGAAGAAACGGCCGCGCAGAGGCAGACGGTTCCCTAAGGGTTAGAGACGATAAGGTGACTGGCGACTGGAGTCGTACGGGCATAAAGGCAATGTGAAAGTCGATTTGGTGAACGGGATGAAGACCCGATATGTCTTCGGATGTCCCCGATTCTCATTTCATTATGTTGAACTTCCACAATTTTAGCTCCTAAATGCATGCGCTCCATACGCAAGTAATAGTGGACTAAAGCCCACAGACTGGTTTATCGTCAAGGTTTGCCGGGACCTGAGGGTCCGGTGAGATACAAATGATTTACTTAAAGCATACAGGTTCATAATGATAACTGAGAGCACAAAAATGAGTGAAAGAAAATAAGGTCTAGAGGCGCTAATGGTGAACAAGGCCGAAGAACGAACATCAACGTGTTAAGTCGCAGGGCAGACATAACTCAATGGTCATTAAGACCAACTTTGAACGAATAGATTTGATATCGGTGCGTGTATAAGGTTGTCTACTCGAAAGGTCGTAAAATCAGAAACTCATACACATGCGGACTTGTAAACTCATAAATTTCCAAACGGGTAGACTCCCCGACACACATACCTAAAGGGTACACGAGATACATTAAACGAAGGTATATGGTAAATTTGAAATTTTTAACAACACAGGGGAGTCATATGCGCGTGGGTTCATAACTCGCTCACGTGCCGGATTGTCTGCATGTATACGTGTAATCCCGTAACCACGCAACCTACAAACTTGCGAACCCATCAATGAGAATTTACCCAACGTACACATAACGATAATGATCATATAAGGGATAAATGATTTAGGAATCCAAACGGGACAACACAAACGCGTACATAAGTGCATAAAAGAAATAGAGCAATAAGGTTTCAAACGACATCAAAGTAAAGGAAGTCACTACATAGAAAGTCAACAATTTCAAACAATCACAAGGCATTAACATAAAACACGTCAAACAACATCCGAGTGGGAAGATCCAGCATGGGGTCTACGGACAGCATTGCTGTTGACGTCAGCGTTAACGGTAGCTAACAGTGGATGCGCCAAAGGAGTGCGATCAGGGGCACCATAGTAATAGCAATCATAGGTGAAGACAAGGGTAGTCTGGCGGACAGCAAGGGCTTGAACAGGCATGGGCACCACAGGTTGAAACATTTGAGGCTGAGCTCGAGCTGGTTGGTGACTGGTGCTCTCGAGATGGCTGGGTCGGCGAAAGATACCCACATGATGGCCAAGAAGGCCACAATTTATGCACTGCCAACATGGAAGCTGGGTGGGGTGATGACGTTTGCACCGACTACAGGAGGGGTGATGCCCAGCATAGGGTTTCTTAGCTTTCGATACAATAGGAACACCTTAAGTGACAGAAGGTGCGGGAACATCAGCATCAATTGGAGTCTTAGGGGTTGCAGTAGGCTTAGTCTTTCTCTTCTTCTTGTTGGCTCTGGTAGAGGAGGACTCAACACTCGATTTTCCTTGTGGTGGACCGGTAGGATTTCCAGAGTCTTTGCACGTAGAAGAAATGCACGCCTTATGGCGCTTGGAAGGACAGGCGGGTTTTGTAGCGGTAGCGTTGGCATTGAGAGCTTGCTCGATTAAATCAGGGAGGACAGCCGTCACTTGACGTACAACCTCTCGAGCCACTAGACGGTTGCGGCGACGAAAATGACGATCCATGCTGAGAAAAGAGAGGAACAATCATGAGACAATGGGTACATCAGGGTGAGTGACCGGTTTAAAATCATGAGACAGCTGATTTTGTTAAACCACAAAATACTGAGAATCATAGGAGAAATTCATAAAATCACCAACATAATAATCGGAAAATTAGATTGAAATCCATTTAGGACGTAAAAGGTTAAGTGTGTGACAGTGAGATGGTGTAACTCAGATTATCATAGGTTATTGAAAAATTTTCATACAACGCGTAAAACTCGAAATCGAATGATTTTCGAAGAACATACGGAATGGCCCTCATTTCCCGAGTAGGAAACTACAACCGTGACGAATCAGAGTAAGATCCTAGTGTTTGACATGCTTTGGCCTAATAGGTTGAAACACTCTCATCGGGGCGTCCCAGGTAAGCGTCCGGATCCGTCAATTCAAATTTTTATACAACGCTTTTCCAGTTAGAGACCCCAACTACCGGTGCTTCCACCCTTAGAGTTACTACATGTCATTCACTAAGGCCCCGTGTCTGACGAGATCATAAAATCGAAAATCAATATCCTAAATGGTATGTAAGGCACCATTTCTAAGGAAAGAGGCTAGGAAGCCTCAAGTGATTCGTGTATAGGTGTGTGCTAATTGATAAAAGCAGCAGTTAAACAGGCATGATTAAGAAGCATATATAGGACATATAAATCATATAGGCATGCTATGCATGAGGCACTCAAGCAGGACACCTAAGGCATAAGTCTAGGTCAAGCCGGTTCTAATAACCTAGATCCCTATAGCCGTGGCTCTGATACCAATCTATCACACCCCGACCAACGGCGGAATACGTCGGGGCATGATGATTGTCTAGATGCACACAACACTAATTAATGTTGCGATATTCTTAATTAACCCATTTCAAAGATAATTCGAAATTCAATACAATACGAGACATAATACATCAATAATGAACAATTTAACTTAATTAATTTGGTCACACTAAGTCCGCATGCGATCCTATGGTGTCAACAGCAAGAAGTCATCAACTAACAGCAAATCCTGCTACATGTATAAAATAAAGGTCAACTATGAATAGTTGGTGAGTAAACATAGGTTTAGTATACTACACAGATTAAAAACATGCGAGTTAATGAGTTAAGAGCAATCGAGTAAAGCAAACCAGTGAATGAGATAGAGCAAATAAACTGCATGAACCAACCCTGACCTCAAGGTTTCCAATCACAAGGCACCACACGCGAGGCACGCCAAGTGGGCTTGTCAAGCCAATAGATCTATTACTGTAACCCCGGGTTTTTACAGTTAATGTCACACAAGGTCGTTCTAGAGGTCGTTCACAATCATAACACATAGAGCACATAAGTTCACATACCAAATCACAATTAACAACATAGAGTTCGCATGTAGTTTCCGAGTAAAGAATATCGAGTAAGGGTTTTGAATACGATACATGTTGCACCCCAAAGCATTGAAATGAAAGAGGGGCTATGAATACTCACCTGATGGAGGAGACACAATCTAAGAGAAATAACACCACGAAACGAAGAAAGATAGACCCGATGATAACCTTGACGACTAGGGAGATAGAGGAAGAATAAATAAGTTAAATGAATAAGTAATTTAATTCACGACACGACCGACTCGACAACTCGATGGTGATTCGGTGAGATGATACGTATGTTATAGGTCCAATCCTAATATAAAGGTAAGGTTAAATGTCATATTTTGACTATTTATATGAAAGTTGAACAAGGTCAAACATAAGTCAACATGGTCAAACATACGTCAACATGGTCAAAAATAAGTCAACATGGTCAGACATAAGTCAACATGGTCAATCATCAAAGTAGTCATTATTCCGACAAACAATATCATGGCATCCTAGTTCTACCATAACTTATCATGAAATCAATAAATCTAATCATGGAAGGACACACATGGTGTGCACCTAGTCATAACACTTCATACATAGCGTGATTCTAGTCATAACGCATCACACCTAGCATGGGTCTAGTCATAAGATTTCATACATAACATAAAATCTAAGTATGATGCTTAATTCCATGAGTCTAGCCCTAAATAACATTCACATCATAGGTCGAGTCATTTTAAACCATGAAAGTCAAATCATGATGTTCAATACACATGGATCTAACCCTAGGTAGCATACATGATGAAGATCTCAACATTTCCAAGCATAAAACATCATCTTGATAGTTAAAACCCTAGATCTTTAACATATCATCATGCAAGAACATAAATCTAGCCTAATTTATCATAAAGTCCCAAATTTTAACCATGAATCTATAGATATATAGTTTATCAATCATGAAGCATGGAAGTCTATCCCTAATTCCACATAAAGTTACCATCTTGATCATAAAATTCAAAGATTTAATGATTATCAACATGCATCATGAAGATCTAAACCCTAAATTTCATAAAGTCACAAGCTTCATTAAGAAATTCCTAGATCTAGCATGATTCCTCACGTATATCATAGATCTATCCATAAATCGACATAAAGATGCAAACTTTGAACATAAAATCCATAGATCTATCAAATAAAACAAGGATCTAAGCATATTCATGCATAAAGGCCAGATCTTGATGGAGAAGGAAAGGGGGTGTAAGGAGCTAAACACAGAGTTTTGAGATTACATACCGAAAGGGTGAAAAGCCGACTAGATCCTAAGCAATAAAGCATCAATCTTGACTTCAAATCTTCAAAGAATGGGTGATCTTCAATGTTTCAGCCGTTTTGGGTCGTTGGGAGGTGATTAGGGTTAGGAAAAATAGGTGCAATGGGGCTAAAAGATGAATTTATAGCTGAAAATCCCGTCTGGCTGAAAAAAACCTTGTAGGCGTATCGCCTAGGGGTTCCCATAGCTCTAGGCGATACGCCTAGAGCTCCCTGGGCGGCCCCTTTGCGTTTCGCCTTGATTCGTGTGCTCGTTTTGTCATTTTTCGATGTTTTCGAGCCCCGTTTTCTCCCAAATCACCCAAATCATCATCCCAACATGTTAACCACATAAAATCCACTCAAAATGATTATAAATACTTCACATAACTCAATCGTGTGCGCAAATTAGGTCAAAACATGCAATTTTGGTCGGTTTTGGCGTACGTATCGATTTTGGGTAATTCACCAACGATTCGCGACTCGATCAAGTGTGTGATGACTCATGACATTATAATTGATTATTAGACACATAAAAATGTTTAATTTGATATACAGTGACCAATTATGAGATTCCCGGTAAACGACGGATCGCGTACCGAAATCGCGTAAAAACCCGAAATTGCTTTATTTTCAGTTCGAGACATCCAATTTGATTCCAAATCATTGTAATTAAGTATTCGGTTCCAAAAATTGATTATAAATCATTTAGGTCAATTAATTAGGGTGTAAACACCCAAAAATTCTCCCGGTTCTCAATAATTTGCATTCGGTAATTCGCGAGAGTTCAAAATGGGTCGGGTTTCTCAATCGGGTATTTTGCAAATGTTACAGTTAACCAATCAATAACCTGAGCTAATCATAGAATTTGACCCTCAAATTTTACATACATCTACTTACATATTTTCTAAACAAATTTCGTTAAGGATTCATTCACATAAAACGAATGTAGCATTTTCATAAATTCTGAAGCAGGGCAGTTTGCACACCATATTTGTGACGACTATTTCGGGGTCCAAACAGTCGCCTTTGGGAGTGTAATTCTATTCATTTTAAAGCTAAGACATAGTGTAAATTATGAAATAAGAATCACTCAATTTTGTTAAGAACTTGCAAAGTTGACCAAATTTTATGGGACGAATCTGTCCAAAAACGTAATGCATCTAAGTTTGCTTAAAAATTCGTTTTTCGCTAATACGAGTTATAAAAGTCACTGGATTGTTACCAACCCTATTACCATCCATAAGAATAATAACTCATATTATAGTCCTCAAAATCATCATCAAATAATATCATAATTAACATGTATTGCATGGACTAAAAGAAGCATAGGTATGGATCCATATTTTTTATGCATCAACATTGTCACTGATAACCTAATTCAAACACATTGTATCAATCACCCTATTTCACAGATTCATATATATTAGAGTTGGATACAAGATGTTCATTATGCACACATGATTTAACATACAGGTAGTAGTTGATAGTTCATGAGAAACTAAGTTTGGTCTTAACACCGACAAAGAGTCAAAGCTAATGAACGTTCATGTACCTTTGATAAGGATGTTAGAGGGGGGGTTTGTATGTGTGTTATGTTGTTTGTGATCTTCACTACTGGTATGCACAAAGATTGAAATCAATAGGAGGGGAGGAGGGGTGGTCTTCTGCCGTCGCTAGATGTAAAGGATTAGGGTTCTTCTCCCCTTGTTTCTTTTGTACGTGAAAGTGAAGAGGCAGAGAAAGTGTACGGATTTTAGGAGGGCTTGGGGGGATTAGGAGTGTTTGTAGGTTTTAACTGGTTTTTTTTTAGTTCCATAAAAAATAATCTCTCCCCAACACTCAAATTTGCTTCAAAGATTAAATTTTTGAAAACATAAACCAAAATAGAGTACCAAAAATTTTCTATTAGTTTTAATAGTTGATAGGTTTACAAATTTCATAGACCTCATGGTTTGTAAAGTTTACAAGCTCGTATGCATATTTTACTAATAACACTAACAATGTTTACGGTTCAAGAACCTATACTAACACATAGGGATACTCAAGAATCACGCTCACATAAGTCAATTTGCAAGATCACATAATTTGCATTATATAAGTTGTTCCAATTATGTTTATGTTCGTTTGATTCGCCTTTAATTAAATTAGTCAACCAAAACGTTAACTATTCTAGTGAAGTAGGATGACGGAAGTTTTTAACAGAGTTGACCTGTAAATTTACCAGTTGTCACAACCGGGGTTCGACGAACTACGCTAGGGTAAACGGTAACGCCCGACTCGAACCGGCGAGTCAAATCTTCAACCGACTATGAAGACGAGGCCTCAGGCACCACGGGCGCATTCATCAGATGAACCGGCGGTGGTGGTGGTAACTAAACTATGCCATGGATCATGGCATTCCAATCGAAAGGTTCTGTCGTGCAAGACGACGAAACCGATGTTACTTTAATTTCGTTCGTCGTGCGTGGAAGCGACGGAGCAAGTGGCGCAACGGAGGCGGCATAAACTGGCGCCGACCACTTGGAGCTTTCACCGGATTGGTTGGTGGCAGCACACGAGGGCTCAAACATGGGCCAAGGCGCAAGAGTCTGAAGAATCGACTGCAGGCGTTGGATGTCATCATCACGAAGAGCCACAACAGCAAGGAGTGAGGACAAGATAGTCTCCAGGGGAATCTCAAACGAAACAGGAGGAGGGATACCAGTGTCAGGAAAGGTTGGAGGGGGTGTAGAGGCCTCAACAGAGGCTGTAGCCTATAGCAGTAGATTACTCACCCACCTCGAATGTGATACCTGGTATCCTCATGCGCTTCTTTGGAGGAAGTGGATCAGACATAGGACGAAAAGGACAAAAATCAGGAGATCTAGAACGCTTGAGGGTAGACCCGTCAAGGACAGCAGGCTCAGAATTGCGAACACGACAATGAATAACAGATTTGCAGGGAGTGTACATCCGCAAAGGTCCACCGGGAGTGCTACGATAAGGTTGGAAAGATGAAACGCGATCAGGAGAAGAAGGGAGTCCAGGTCTCTGAGTAACCAAAAGAGTATCTTCATCCGTAGGTGGATCAGCAGGAGTGATGGCTATGTCAAACGGGGCAGTCTTATCAAGATCCTCGTCAGGCTCCTCGTCGGAGTCAGAATCATCTAAAACAGCAAAGTCTAGGATGCTCGTAGGAGAACGAGGATGGTCAACTGCTGGTGCAGGTTCAGGAGAGGATGGTTCGTATGTAGGGGACTTAGGTACATACTCCGGAGACGGCGGCATGGGCTCTAACGGGTCAGGAATGATCGTCCACTCGTCATCAGAATTCGATGATATCTCCATGGGTTCAGAGGAAGACATGCTGTGACAAAAGTGTGCAAGTCATAATAATAGTTATAGGTTAGTTATAAACAAGTATAACCGTCAGGAAGATGTATCACGTATGGCACATGCAATATGATACTAGTAGAGCTTAGGCTATAGTCTAGGTCCTACTAATGCAACCTAGTTCCCTATAACCTTAGCTCTGATACCAATCTGTCACACCCTGTAACTTCTGTATAGGCGCGAACGAGATGGAATCACAGTCAAGGCTACACGAAACGATCTCTGGATAGTTAAACAACTAGAGCTGTTTTAAGGAGTCGAAAAACATTTCATTTCAGATTAGCAGCGGAAAATAATAATAATAATAATATGTTTCATTTGTTTCATAGTTTACAAAACAAGTATCAAAAGATTTAAAGACATGACACAGTTCGGTGCTATGTAGTGAAATCTCCAAAACGCTAGTGTGACCATGACTCCACATAGATATGACAAGACCTAATGATAATGCACAAAAGAGATGTCCCATACAAGCAAGCGGCAGATCAAGCACCTGAGAATTCATATACTAAAAAAGGTCAACATAATGTTGGTGAATTCACAGGTTTAAGTAAAATCAAAATTGTGATTGACAATAAAGTTTGATTTCAGTTGTGTCACCCATTTGATAATTTGTTAAGATACTGTAAATTATTATTACCATGAACCTTGAATTCCAAAACTAACTGATTACCCACTCATGGTATTCTGTCTAGGATTACAAAACGACGATTATTTTGTATGTACCCTACTGACTGAATAACGGAAGTCAGGATTAGAGCTACCAATCAGGTCAAGGGCGTTAACCCAATAGATCTATTCACGAGTCATCATTTCTTTTGAAATTAATCAGATTCAATTAATAGTGAGGCTTTGATCATAACATGAATCAACATTAATACGACAAAATGGACGAATAGTTCATATAATCAATAACGATAACAGATTGTCTACTTATCAGGCATGATATGTGTTATATGAATTCTTCCGTAAAAGCATTTAAAATAGTTTAAAAGAGGGGCCGTGAAAACTCACATGAATCAGGCAGTTTCTGAATGGTATAACGGCAAATAACAGGCAACCTAGCAGTCCTAAATCAATATAAGACAGCTTAAGGTCTAGGGTTTGGATTGAAAATTAAGTCACTTTCAAATAATGGTCAAGTCTTAACGTCATGATGACCCGGGTGATTGTTGATGACAGGAAGGCTTTAGGAATTATTTATTCTCAATAAATAATTTAATTACGATAACATTCCGGAAAATAAAGATATATATATTCTCAAAATATATAAGGATTTTCCTATGTTATAAAATAATTTAGACCAATATTTAATTCAATAAATGTTACTTTAAGATATGGGTTCAATTTGGTTTACAAAAGTTGTTTGCGGTAAAAAGCCCGAAATACACGGTTTTCACCGGTATTTACCAATACGCTTTATTTTCCAATATTATGGGAAAATAAAGTTATAATAATAAAAATAAACTTTTTTTAATTAATGGATTCCATAAAATACAAGTTTTAGTATTTAAAACCCTAAGATGTCGGTTTTGCCGGTACGCCCCTGGCTTTGACAGTTTTATCCCTGCGACTAGTTTTATTGCCCGATAAACTATCCAAACACTTTGTAATTATAACCTAAGCTATATTAGATCATAATAAGTGTTACAAATCAGACTTGTCTGTTCATTGAACTTCTTTCAGCACCGCAACGATCTTCTAGGATGTATAATTCTGCTAATTCTTCGGGAATATGCGTCTCCGTGAGATTCCTCATATTCAGCTTCACCTTTGCGTACGTCAAACGTCTGTCTTCATGATGCATTCCCGAATTACTTATCTAATAAACCGGTATTAGACCTCTGATGCATAACCTCGTATTAATAACGCCTCCTTCTTTTGAGTGTAAAAGCCATTGCTGCAAATTTCGAATCGTCAGGCTCATCTGCATATCATCATTTATCTTGAGATCATCTAGATTGATGGCTTGCATTTGTCCTAAGGAAGACGTAATCCTAAGCTGTGTAAGGTATCTTGACTACGGGATCCTTGAACAAGCAAGGAGAAGGAGATCTAAGCCACTAGCAAGCATCCTTATCACCTCATCATCCTCTATTTTCGATTTCTTCAAGAACAAAGTAAGTTTTTAAAGACTTTCTTTCATGATCATCTTACTAGATCATGTTTTCATACTCATTTTCACAATCCACTCCCTCCCTTGACAATTCTTGATGTCTATGATGATTATGGTGGTTAAAAGTTTAGAAAACTCTTAAGCTTTGTTAATCTTGCTTAGTTAACTAACTAGCTTTGCCATATGAACATGTCTTCACGTTTTTGCTCATGTTTTATGTTTCTTGTTATGTTAGAGATGTTATGTTGCAAGAACATTAAGATCCATGGCCTTAGAATAGTTAAACATATCCTAAACCATGTTTAAAAGTGCTTAACTTTGCAAGATTTTGACAAAAAATTCAAGATCCGTTTTGGACAGATCTGTGACCTCAGGGACTATTTTTGACACTTTTGAAACAACTTTTGTAAAGGAACTTTTGGTTGAAATGAGTATAAGGGCCTTAAAATCACTAAAATAGTCGTTAAAAACCCTAAACCGACCCCTCGGGTCAATTCGAACTTTTTCAGAGGGTTGGGACTTCAAAACAGTAAACTTTGACATAAAATTAAGTGGTAAAATTTGGCTAGAAAGATCCCTTTTCATTAGAGCTAAAACTAGGTCAAAACCGGCTTAAAACGGACTTTTAACGGACCCGGAAACCTCGTTTATGTATAGTTATGCCAAATACGCCGTGGCTACCAGGTCGGGATCAGCCCACGTCTTCTTTCTTTTTCTCCACGATTGGATCCCTTAGGTGTCGATTTCAGCCAGAATACTCATCATATGACGTGGAGGGATACTAGGTGACCTCAACCTGTTTGAATAGCAGCTCCCTTTCACCAAAATCAGGCACCAATTCACGAAAACAAACCCGAAAAACCCTCTTTAGAACCATAATCTTCATTGATTGAATTCGGGCTGCACAAGAGGATTTAAGAGCTGAATTTCTGCAGTTGAGAATCATTAGGTAAGATCTAAAATAACCTCTTTCAGTTTTGGCTAAATCGATTTCTAAGTATGTTTTCTAAAAATGTATAAAAATTAGGGTTCTTGAGCTTGTTTTATAAAACTTGGGTAATCGGGTTGGAATTAGGGTATGAATTTTGTAGGTAATCCTAAAATAATATGTTTTAAGAAAGCTCTAAGTTTATTTCATAATTGGAAAAGGTTTGGTAATGGTTTTGTTAACGGGTTAAAATTAGGGTTTTCGTAACGTTGTTCTGCCCAAATTAAGTAAACGGTGTTGAACTTAGCTTTAATGTTTTAAAGGATATTATAAAATGTTATAAGGAATAATACCATAAGTTGGTTTCAAATAAAAATGAGTTTTGATAATAAAACGAGAAATACGTGAAATTAGGGTTTCTAAAGATGATTAATTAATATTAAATAATCCGGATGGTATTGAGATTTCATTTTTGGTCTTATAACATGTTTATATATATAATAAGTAGTTTAGAATTGATAAATAGTTAAGTATTAAAGATACCGAGTTAATCAGATATTAGAAGTTCGTGCGGAACGAAAGGGTAGGTGCCTTTACACTGGGGTTTCTGGCAAAGCGGGAATGTCGCATAAATCTCAACTGGGACCTGGCGTACCTCACTGGGTGATCCCAAAGTGAGCATTTACTTATAGGAATGCACGTCCTCATATTATTAAGGTTATTATGCCTATAAGGGCATTTTGGTCATTTTAGTCTTAACAGAAATAAACCCTAATAAAATGTTATTAAGATAATAAGATATACATAAACATAGGAAGTATTTATATAAATTTGCATTAATGCGATCCGATCCGCGATTAGGTTAAATTGTGAACCATAGCGAAGATTCTGACTGAATAACCAATTAAAAATATAAGGTGAGTTTCTAAAAGCCCTATTTTATAGAGTGAGTCCTATAAGGCCACCATTAAATGTTTTAAATGCTTTTAATGTTTTCGGGCTGGTATACATACAATAATTGTGAGAATATATTCAAGATAATTGTGACTTGATATATACGTGTTATATGATGAAATTGTTGCTAAATTGCTTATACGTGTTATGCAATTATGTTGATTATAATGTGATGTGTATATACTTGCTTGAAATTAGGTGGCCAAGTGACAAGAGAGTTGTTAGTAAACATATTGTGAATATGTATGAATATATGAGAACAGGTGATCATACATTTGCTTATATTAATATGTGGTTGATGCGCCGCTGGTACATCTTATATATATACATAATAGTATAAGTTACCCGATATATTGGAAGTGTGGAGGATACGTCGCTGGTACATCCTGTATACATACACCTACGGTAAATTGGGGGATGTTCATTTATTGTAGTATGTGAATGCCTTATCATTATTTAATAACAAACCTAAAGCATCTGGTTATTTAACTAGGGGTAGGTAGTATACATGATCAGAGATTAGGTCATTAAGACGAGAAAATAACCTAATAGAGTTAAGTATAAAGTTTGGTTGGTTGTTTGGATTTAGGTTTGGTTTGGTGTGATTTAAGTGGTTCATATTGCCTAAGTGGTTACATTATGTCACTTAACTAGAATTAATAATTGGCGTATTATTGCGGCAACATTTTTTGTATATAAAATAGTTACCTGATGAATCCTACATAACTTTGTGTTAAATAACTTTTGACTAGAGGTATACAAATGGATTATGTGTTTATATTGGTTCGGGTTGGGTTAAAGTTGATCAAGTTGGATTTAGTTTAAATTAGTAGGTGTTTACAACCGGATCTTGAGCAGCTGTTGACCGGATTTGAACTGGTTTGGTTTAGGTTTAACTGGTTTCAAAGTACAGGATCACAACCCGATTTCAACCGATTTGAATTATAGTCCCGGTTCCAAACAGAATCTTTTGACAATTCTAATTCGAACAACCTAGTATTTGAAATAGCTCATTGTCTATGCCATTTTTAATTCAACTGCATAATCAAATGTATATATCTCATAATGTCAAAAACAAACCAATGAACACATAACATCATTAAATTAACTATGAGCATACCTGTGCTCCATAATCTTGTTCCAATGTTCCTTCAACCTACACCACACAGGAGATAATACACACACAGATAGCAATATCCTTAGCTTGAGATTCAAAATGTTCCTTCGGTAAACTTGACTCTGCCCTTGATTACAAATAGCATCCAAACCCAACCACAGTTAGCAACTATCTGAAGATATTACATTTACATACATATACAAATATAAAGCTTATGAATTTTAGAGGTACAATTATGATGTTAAAGAAAGAGAAAATATCTTAATTCGTCAACAGTATGTTGCAGTTCAATTATCTCGATCAGGGATTTTTTTTATAATGTTCATAAGAGCACCAGCCTATGACAAATCTGATTTCGTGTCGCCATCAATTCTTGTAGGAGAAATAGGGACCCTGACAAATCTGATTTCATGTTGCCATCAATTACCTTAATAACCTCACAAATCTGGTCATGTATCTTCAAAACATGACTCAATTGATTAACCATAATGACCTTTGTGAATCCATTTGAATGAGTTCGTTGTCATGTACACTTTGGCTTCACCGCGATTTTTTAGTTTTGTTTTTTCTTTGCTTACAAATTAAAAAATATATATACTTTCAAAAGTAAGAGTGTGGCTAATAGTTCAGGATGCAAGGCTGATGGTTACAATTGATTTAAGGGTGGTAATCATGCTCCTGCTGAATAGTTCAGGATGCAAGGCCCGTGTTTTATGTTGCTTCTGCTGCTGAATATTGAGAATCATGAAATAAGATGGATACTTTGAACATCAATACTGAAAATAGATGTTCTTATACAGTTATATATATGTTGGGAACTTACTATTATGCTGATTATATGATTCTGATTTTGTAGTTGTTGTAATCATCTAACCAAGACAACTGATCAGCTTGAACTTCTGTTGTCAAGATCAGTTTTTAATGCTGCTGCTGTTTAACTACATTTTCTTTTATATTTTTTCTTGTAGAAAGAAATATCAAAGAATGCGAAAAAGGATATCAACTCATTACCGGCAAAGAAGGATGAGGAGAGGAAGTATGAGAAGAATGCAAAGAAGGATGAGGAGAGGAAGCTTGAGGACAAGAATGCAAAGAAAGATAAGGAAAAAACTGCAAAGAAAGTTGTTGAAAAAACTGCAAATAAAATT
>JBCNJP010000006.1:43234319-43276913 GCA_039602395.1 Deinandra increscens subsp. villosa
TCATTAGAGCTAAAACTAGGTCAAAACCGGCTTAAAACGGACTTTTAACGGACCCGGAAACCTCGTTTATGTAAAGTTATGCCAAATACGCCGTGGCTACCAGGTCGGGATCAGCCCACGTCTTCTTTCTTTTTCTCCACGATTGGATCCCTTAGGTGTCAATTTCAGCCAGAATACTCATCATATGACGTGGAGGGACACTAGGTGACCTCAACCTGTTTAAATAGCAGCTCCCTTTCACCAAAATCAGGCACCAATTCACGAAAACAAACCCGAAAAACCCTCTTTAGAACCATAATCTTCATTGATTGAATTCGGGCTGCACAAGAGGATTTAAGAGCTGAATTTCTGCAGTTAAGAATCATTAGGTAAGATCTAAAATAACCTCTTTCAGTTTTGGCTAAATCGATTTCTAAGTATGTTTTCTAAAAATGTATAAAAATTAGTGTTCTTGAGCCTGTTTTATAAAACTTGGGTAATCGGATTGGAATTAGGGTATGAATTTTGTAGGTAATCCTAAAATAATGTGTTTTAAGAAAGCTCTAAGTTTATTTCATAATTGGAAAAGGTTTGGTAATGGTTTTGTTAACGGGTTAAAATTAGGGTTTTCGTAACGTTGTTCTGCCCAAATTAAGTAAACGTTGTTGAACTTAGCTTTAATGTTTTAAAGGATATTATAAAATGTTATAATGAATAATACCATAAGTTGGTTTCAAATAAAAATGAGTTTTGATAATAAAACGAGAAATACGTGAAATTAGGGTTTCTAAAGATGATTAATTAATATTAAATAATCCGGATGGTATTGAGATTTCATTTTTGGTCTTATAACATGTTTATATATATAATAAGTAGTTTAGAATTGATAAATAGTTAAGTATTAAAGATACCGAGTTAATCAGATATTAGAAGTTCGTGCGGAACGAAAGGGTAGGTACGTGCCTTTACACTGGGGTTTCTGGCAAAGCGGGAGTGTCGCATAAATCTCAACTGGGACCTGGCGTACCTCACTGGGCGATCTCAAAGTGAGCATTTACTTATAGGAATGCACGTCCTCATATTATTAAGGTTATTATGCCTATAAGGGCATTTTGGTCATTTTAGTCTTAACAGAAATAAACCCTAATAAAATGTTATTAAGATAATAAGATATACATAAACATAGGAAGTGTTTATATAAATTTGCATTAATGCGATCCGATCCGCGATTAGGTTAAATTGTGCACCATAGCGAAGATTCTGACTGAATAACCAATTATAAATATAAGGTGAGTTTCTAAAAGCCATATTTTATAAAGTGAGTCCTATGAGGCCACCATTAAATGTTTTAAATGCTTTTAATGTTTTCGGGCTGGTATACATACAATAATTGTGAGAATATATTCAAGATAATTGTGAATTGATATATACGTGTTATATGATGAAATTGTTGCTAAATTGCTTATACGTGTTATGCAATTATGTTGATTATAATGTGAATATGTATGAATATATGAGAACAGGTGATCATACATTTGCTTATATTAATATGTGGTTGATGCGCCGTTGGTACATCTTATATATATACATAATAGTATAAGTTACCCGATATATTGGAAGTGTGGAGGATACGCCGCTGGTACATCCTGTATACATACACCTACGGTAAATTGGGGGATGTTCATTTATTGCGATATGTGAATGCCTTATTATTATTTAATAACAAACCTAAAGCATCTGGTTATTTAACTAGGGGTAGGTAGTATACATGATCAGAGATTAGGTCATTAAGACGAGAAAATAACCTAATAGAGTTAAGTATAAAGTTTGGTTGGTTGTTTGGATTTAGGTTTGGTTTGGTGTGATTTAAGTGGTTCATATTTCCTAAGTGGTTACATTATGTCACTTAACTAGAATTAATAATTGGCGTATTATTGCGGCAACATTTTTTGTATATATAATAGTTACCTGATGAATCCTACATAACTTTGTGTTAAATAACTTTTGACTAGAGGTATACAAATGGATTATGTGTTTATATTGGTTCGGGTTGGGTTAAAGTTGATCAAGTTGGATTTAGTTTAAATTAGTAGGTGTTTACAACCGGATCTTGAGCAGCTGTTGACCGGATTTGAACTGGTTTGGTTTAGGTTTAACTGGTTTCAAAGTACAGGATCACAACCCGATTTCAACCGATTTGAATTATAGTCCCGGTTCCAAACAGAATCTTTTGACAATTCTAATTCGAACAACCTAGTATTTGAAATAGCTCATTGTCTATGTCATTTTTAATTCAACTGCATAATCAAATGTATATATCTCATAATGTCAAAAACAAACCAATGAACACATAACATCATTAAATTAACTATGAGCATACCTGTGCTCCATAATCTTGTTCCAATGTTCCTTCAACCTACACCACACAGGAGATAATACACACACAGATAGCAATATCCTTAGCTTGAGATTCAAAATGTTCCTTCAGTAAACTTGACTCTGCCCTTGATTACAAATAGCATCCAAACCCAACCATAGTTAGCAACTATCTGAAGATATTACATTTACATACATATACAAATATAAAGCTTATGAATTTTAGAGGTACAATTATGATGTTAAAGAAAGAGAAAATATCTTAATTCGTCAACAGTATGTTGCAGTTCAATTATCTCGATCAGGGATTGTTTTATAATGTTCATAAGAGCACCAGCCTATGACAAATCTGATTTCGTGTTGCCATCAATTCTTGTAGGAGAAATAGGGACCCTGACAAATCTGATTTCGTGTTGCCATCAATTACCTTAATAACCTCACAAATCTGGTCATGTATCTTCAAAACATGACTCAATTGATTAACCATAATGACCTTTGTGAATCCATTTGAATGAGTTCGTTGTCATGTACACTTTGGCTTCACCACGATTTTTTAGTTTTGTTTTTTCTTTGCTTACAAATTAAAAAATATATATACTTTCAAAAGTAAGAGTGTGGCTAATAGTTCAGGATGCAAGGCTGATGGTTACAATTGATTTAAGGGTGGTAATCATGCTCCTGCTGAATAGTTCAGGATGCAAGGCCCGTGTTTTCTGTTGCTTCTGCTGCTGAATATTTAGAATCATGATAATAAGATGGATACTTTGAACATCAATACTGAAAATAGATGTTCTTATACAGTTATATATATGTTGGGAACTTACTATTATGTTGATTATATGATTCTGATTTTGTAGTTGTTGTAATCATCTAACCAAGACAACTGATCAGCTTGAACTTCTGTTGTCAAGATCAGTTTTTAATGCTGCTGCTGTTTAACTACATTTTCTTTTACATTTTTTCTTGTAGAAAGAAATATCAAAGAATGCGAAAAAGGATATCAACTCATTACCGGCAAAGAAGGATGAGGAGAGGGAGTATGAGAACAAGAATGCAAAGAAGGATGAGGAGAGGAAGCTTGAGGACAAGAATGCAAAGAAAGATAAGGAAAAAACTACAAAGAAAGTTGTTGAAAAAACTGCAAATAAAATTGTTGAAAAATTGCAAAGAAAGTTGTTGAAAAAACTGCAAAGAAGGATGATGAAAAAGAAAAGGATACGAGAAAAGAAAGTAAGAAAGAAAAAAATGACAAAGAGAACTTGATGAGGAATACGAAAAGGAGTTGTGGATAAAAGGATATGAACTCATTACCGGCGAAGCCATTCAAGAGTTGAAGGATAAAAAGAAAACAAAAGTGGATGAAAAAGAATCAATGCATAGAAAGATGACAAGAGTTCAGAGGAATACAAGGGTAAGAATGGAAAAAAGTGTTTCTTTGAGAATGGTTGCAAGGATGGTTAATGGACATATTTCAAATGTGGATTCTATAAAAGTATGGTGTGAGGACATTCTATTTGGGTATGACAGTTTCACATACTTAAATTGGAATGACTTTAACAAGCTTTTTTCAATGGATGAGTTAAGGAGTGCTGTTGTTACTTCTTATACAATGTAAGTACTTAAATTTCATTGCAATGACTTTCTATGTTAACATGGATTAATTTAGTTTTTGTATGTTAACATGTACTTGTATGAGCAAATCAAGAATGGGTCAAAAGAAGATCATGGAATTTGTTTTATGTCCCCGACTGCAACCATGCAACATGAATGCAAAGCAAAGGCTAAAAATGTCGATGATTCAAGTAGACTCGTTGCAGAACAGTTATCTACAAGAAATGACAATCACATCATCCTATTGCCCTACAATACCGGGTATACTAAGTTGAAATCGTTTTACCAAAAATGAAAAAAAAATAGAGAAAACTAGTGGAAGAACCCTATATGAAAAAAGTCACTAACTCGATTTTTTGTTTGATGTAATTTGGTTTTGTTTTTTGTATAAGGCATTGAGTGTTGGGCGTACTCGATATGAAAAGAACTACTTGCTATTTTCTTGATTCCCTAGGGCCTAGCATTGTCGATCGACAATTTAAGCAAATAGTTGATGCATAAGTAATAAATACAAATTATTTAATCATTATATAATATGCTATTTTCTTGATTTCGTAATTTTTTCTGTAGGTCAATTGGATTGTACAATGTTCAAAGTGGATCGCAGAAGATTAATAAACTCAAATGGGTCAACTCAAAGGTATATTTCTGGTTACTTCAGCAAATATTAATTAAATAAAAGTTGCTACTCTTAGAAACTTTCTAATCATTTAAAGTTTATGTAAATCTGTAGTGTCCACTTCAGCCCAGAATCACGGAATGTGGTTATTACGTGTTAAAATTTATGAAAGAGATAGTTCACCAAGGAGTTGAAGTGCTTGAAATGACAATGCATGTAAGTGTTAATTTCTGGTCCATTTGTAGTTGTAGATCATTATGATAATGAAAATGAGATAGTTGCTGATGCTATGTGCCTATAAGTCATGTTAATAAAAATGATAGTTAGGGACTGGATCAATTATGTGTTTCAGCAGGCCACTAGTTATTCGTGGTACTGGATTGTGGGTAGATGGGTTATTAAGAGTGTAGTTCGGGGCTTCTATTATATTTGCTGCAAATATTGGTTTAATTGGTTCAACAAAATGAGTTATGGGCTGCCTTCTGTTTTTTTAGAATGATTGGCAATATGTTGTGGATTGTCAAGTTTGGTCAGACTTGGAGGGTCATAGATGAGGGCTACCCATAAATTCAGTTATGGGGGCTACACTAACAATAAAGGGCTGCTATTAACTTTTTTATGGGAATCTTTCATTGCATATGGATTAGTTTATTACATTTGATGTATATTGCTTCTTGTTGTTGATTAATATTAACTTTTTTTATGGGATGCTATTCATTGCATATGGGAATTTTTCATTGCATATGGATTAGTTGATTATTGTTATGCTTTTTTGTTGATGCTACGTGATAATCAGTGTGTTCGTTCACCATTGAAATTTACATAAATGCTATTTGACCTCATATATATGTGTTTCAATTATTAACTTTTTTGTTGTTTTGTTTTTTTTAGATTGGGGGAGATAAGAATGAATAGATGGATGTCGATTTCGATGAAACTCATGAAGAATGGGCAACTTATTTGACCTCATATATATTTTGGTGTATGCATGAGTATTTGTATTAGCTGGATTAATGGCCATTTAACACGGAAAATAGTATTTTTTTAAAGTAAAATAAAATTATGACACGCAAAATTGGGTGTCATAAACTGGTTTCGTTAACAAATGACACATAAATGCATGACACTTACAAGATGACACGCAATTTGGGTGTTGTAATTGTGTGTCGTAAATGGGTGTCATAAATGCGCGCCATAAACGGACGATGCACAAATACGCGTCGTCGACCTTTATGACGGGGGCTTCCTTACATGCTTTTGCGCGTCATCTATACCTATACATAACGCACATTGCGCGTCATTAAATCCTTTTTTTTATAGTAGTGCCTAATTGAGTTAAGTATAAAGTTGGGGTTCCCTAGAGTTGTGCACGGACGACGCTATTTCTCCAATGGTGGTACCCTAGAGAATTTAGTGTCAGGTTTTCTCATAGGATGAGTCGTGACCCAGATGATAAGAGTAGGGTCGCTGGTAAGAATGAGGAGTCGTTGTTGCTCCAATGGGGGTGCCATAGAGTACCGTATACGAACGGCGCTGCTTCTCCAATGGGGGTGCCCTAGAGAATGCAGTGTAGGGCTTCTCATAATAGAAGATTCGGATAAATATAGTGACCTAGAAGTTAAGCCTAGGGTCACGGTTACGATCGTCGGTTAAATAGCGTGACCTAGAAGTTAAGCCTAGGGTCACGGTTAAGGTCGTCGGATAAATATA
Source organism: Deinandra increscens subsp. villosa (assembly GCA_039602395.1). NCBI lineage: Eukaryota > Viridiplantae > Streptophyta > Magnoliopsida > Asterales > Asteraceae > Deinandra > Deinandra increscens. The sequence continues at coordinate 43,240,615 of JBCNJP010000006.1, forward strand.
GTGACCTAGAAGTTAAGCCAAGGGTCACGGTTAAGATAGTGTGAAATAATATCATAGTGAATATGTGTTAGAATTTATATGTGATATATATATATATATATATATATATATATATATTGTGTGTGTGTGTGTGTGTGTGTGTGTGTGTGTGTGTTTGTTGTGAAAACCAGGTAAGCACTTAAAAATGGTTTTCGAACTTGTTGATACCTAGTATGTGCGTCATGTGATGTATCCAATCAGACAATGTAGTGTGAAGATACGAGAAAAGAAAAGACCAAAGTTCAAGGAAACATATGCTGTTGACGAACCTGGTCCGAACCTGGAGTTCAGACCTGCCAAACTTGGAGTTCGGACAGGGATCGGCCAGTAGGCTATAAATAGGTGCTTGGTATTTGTATTCGTGGACGAGTGATAGACTGAGAGAGTGTTAAGTGTGTGTTTCTATGGTGTGATTCTCTGGGTTTGTATTCTAAGTGTCTAGAGTTGTAATTGTTCTTTGATTAATAAAACAACTCTTAGTTACTCGTTTTGCATTCGATATAGCTAGATTGAGTAGACGATCCCATGCTCACGACTTTTCAAGTGGTATCAGAGCTTTCTGGTTCATTCTACTGATCTGTGGTTGCTATTCTCGGAGTTTTTGAAACGAAATGAGTATTTTTGAGTGATTTTTGAGTGTTTTTGCAAATTTTTTATCACTTTGATCGAGTCTTTCGTGAAAATACTACTCCTAAATCATTCCTTATCACTTTTTCTAATCCACTGCTGCAAATCTCGTCAAAATCAGTCCAAAATCGAAATTTTTGAGCAAAAATGTCGAGTTTCGGCGGTTACTGTTCACGTTCGGCATAACCACTCCGAACTTCAAGTTCGGCTAGAGTTCGGTGAGGGTTCCTCATTCCGAAGCTTAAGTTCGTTTAGAGTTCGTTCAATGTTCGGATATTATTCTGGTTCGTGAGAGGTTCGGTCGAGGTTCGGTTGGTTTTTGTGTTTGGTAGAAGTTCGGAAGGGGTTCGGTAAGGGTTCAGAAAGCGTTCGGCAACAGTGTGACTAAGCTAGGTTCGTTGGAAGTTCGGACAAAGTTCAGAACATGTTCTGATCACAGATTTAGGTTCGGATAAGGTTCGGACGACCAGATTCAAATTTTCAACGATGTCGGAATTTCTAGCTTTTGCCGCTATGCAAAACGCAATACAAACCATGATGATGATAATGAAATCGGAAGGAGTCAGAAAGTTCCTAAATTGTTGAAACTAGAAGATTATCAAAATTGGAAGCAACGATTTTCGGCTTACATAAGTACAAATGATATCGATTTGTAGATTCCAATCAAGAAACTTTATCAATATCCAACTGATTAAGGGGATTTCAAGGAAGTTCATAACTTCGACATTGCTAAAACGAAATCATATGAGCTTGAACAGAAAGCTTTCGGTTATCTTAGAATGGCATTACCCACTGAGTTGTTACATCAATTTAGTACGTGCAAGAAATCAAAACAATTGTGGGATGCTCAATCAACAAGGTGTGAGGAGAACGATCAATACAAGAAAAGTCGAAAGAAGGTTTTGAGTAAGGAGTTTGATAAATTTCAGAATTACGAGAATGAGAATATCACGGCTCTTGTCTCAAGATTGTCACATCTTATAAGTGAAATGAAGATTGTGGGAATTGAGAAAACTTATGAATAGTTAAAAGAGAAGATTATGGAAACGTTACCAGAAAAATGGGGAAGTTATGTGTTGCTACTTACACATGATAAAGAATTATCCACATTAACATTTCATGATCTAACTGGTAAACTTCACGCCCGTGAGATGGAAATGTTAAATTCCAACAAGTCAAAAGAAAATTTGCAGAATCCAGAATTGTATCATGGTGAAAATACTGCTAGTACGACGACTAAGGCTAAACCAAGTCTGAGTTATGCACCACCGACTGCATTCATTGGTAATATTTCAGGAAATTCTGATAACAATTCATCACGAGGTTGTAACTTTACAATTCTAGATTCATCAAGTCAAAGTGCTTTTTCTGTTTAATCGGTGGATGAATGTGCTAAACTGATTGCTGCTCTCATTTCTTCTTCTTTTGGAATGATTATTAATGATGTTGGGAAGGCACAATTGATTAAAGAAGATTTAAATGAGCTTGATGACAATCAATTGAATGAGTTAGATATGGTTTGGCAACTTGCTATGTTAACTCAAAGGTCACAGCGGTATTCTAAGAAGACTGGAAAACAAGCTTTTAGTGATAAATTGGGTTTTGATAAATCAAAAATAAAGTGTTACAAGTGTTCGAAGCTTGGACATTTTGCTAGAGAATGTCAACAAGCACATGTTAGGAAACCCGGTTTTACTCAACCATCATCAAGTAATGCAAACAAGACAGCTTTAACGAGTCAGACTGATGGTGTTTATGATTGGGGTCAACATTTTGACACATCTGCTTTGATTTTTACACATGAGCAAGATGATTATTATTCTGATTCTAGTTCATATGAAGCTGCTGAAACAGAAAACTTTGAATCTAAAATTGAAAGTTTGATGAAGGAAAATGAATTTTTGGTGGAAGAAGTCAAAAGAGTTAGTGCTGAATTTAAGTTGGTTAGTTCCGATTTGGAGGTTCCAAAGGAACATGAGAAGGAATTGGTTTTGAAAAATGAATTTTTGATTACAGAGATCAAATTGCTGAATGAATTCTTAGAAATATCCAAACAAGATAGAAAGAATGTTAAAGCTACAAATGCAAAGATCTGTGAAGAGAAGGATGAGTTGGTTAATGAAGTCAAAAAATGGAAGGATGAAATAGAGGATGCTACTAATGATTTTCAAAATTTGTTTGATAAATCAAAACTCAAGCTTGATCTACTTACACAGGAGTCTGAAGAATATGTTGCTAAGATTGAAAGTTATCAAGCTGTTATGGAGATGTTTTTGGATGAGAAGCGTGAGTTGGTAAGTATGAATAAAGTTCAAACAGCGAATTTGGAAATTCAAAAGCACAATGAAGATAAATTGAGGAAGGAGTTATTTGAAGGGCTGGAAAATCTTCGAATGCAGAAATTTGAAACACATAAAGTTGCAAAAACATTGATAGCTACTAAGAAGGATTTGGCTGAAGCTCAACAGCAAATTTCAGATTTAAAGATTCAAGTAATTGATGCCAATCGATTGCTGAATAATGTCTACAATTCTCAAGTGTTCACATGCTTTCTAGCTAAAGATGAAAATTTTGAATAGATGTTTGATAAGACAACTTCACCCCCTGCTACTATCAAAGAAGCTTTCAATGAGGTGCAAGAAAAGGTGGAAGATTATGATTATTCAAAGCTTTCATCATCAATTTCAGAAGGAGAGAAGATTGTAAAGAAAAAGAAAAACAAGAAGGCTAAGAAGAAGAGAGGAAAGAAATCTGAGATTCCTCAAGCTCCCAAGTTTGTGTCTGGTTCATCTTCCGCAGATAATGAGAAATCAGCTACTTCAAGTGAAAAGATTCGTTCTCAACCAGAATTTGATGAGACTATCTTCTTTGAGCAGAAGAATATGAATGAAGTCAAACCTGAATTTTCAAGGTTGGCGAAGGATGGACACAAGAATTCCAATTCTGAGGAGAAATTTTTTGGCAAAGGAATTGGCTTGGGTTTTCAACAAAAGAATGTGGCAAATTATGGATGTTCTACTTCTCAAAATCTGACGAAGCTTAAAATGAAGCAAGTGAAAAAGGAAGTTTTCAAGGCTGACAAGGTTCAACCTGAGCGGTTTTACAAACTCAAGGGTTCGGAACAGATATACTCCGACAAAGAGTTTCCTCTTCATTGCGTGGATGCAAGGAAAATTTCTGAAGTTTTTGAGAAGAAGGATGCATCAAGAACCTTGAAGAATCAAACAGCAAAATTTTCTTCTGATGGTTCTTATTCTCGAAGCCCAACATCTAAATGGGTTCATGATCACCGCCGACAGGTATATGATTCTTTTTCTGATCATGTTCGAGATATACATATTTGTGAATCTGTGCAGGCACCTAAAAGGTGGGACAAAACTAAACGTCTATGTTATGTTTGCCGCCAAACAGGGCATATGGCAAAAGCTTGTCCACTTCCTGCTGAATCAAAACAAAGGTTTCAAAAGAATCCAGTTTTTTTGTAAACCTACCCAAACAAAGTTCTTTGATGAACAAGGCAGAGTTTTTGATGAATGTGAACCTACATTCTTTCTAAAACAAAAACGTTTTGTTCCTATGTTTCAAAAGGTTCAAAATGTAGGTTCTTCATCACAGCCACCTGTGATTGATTCATCAAAAACTGAGTTACCAAAACAATCACAATTCTGGAAACCAAAAGTGGTTTCAAAGCAAAATCAGGACACTGGTCGACCAGAAGCAGTCGTTTCGGGTCAAGTTAAAAACTAATGAGTTTGACCAGTGTGCAGGTACTTCTAGAAGACCTATCGACGATTGCAAAAGTTGTTGATGGAGGAGTATTTTGCTTAACTTAAATTTCTTGCAATATATTTTTCTAACCTACAAACATTTCTGAGATTCTAAACTGCAAGGTATCTGTGTTGATTGATCAATATTTTTCTTTCTTTATGCATTTTCAACTGATAAAAAAATCCAAAAATAGAGTCTTGTTTTTGTAAAATGAAAATCCAAAAAATAGAGTTTTCATTTTAAGGGGGAGAATTGCATGTAAGGGGGAGAAAATTGTGACTATTCATGTTATGGGAAAAAGGTGAATACATGCATAATATATAAGGAAGGAGAATACATGCACAATATATAAAATTATAGAATTTGATCATTGGGAAATGATGGTACATTGGCTTATGTATCTGACTCATGGATAGAGTAGATGAAAGAGCCATAAGATCATTGTTTGATATGTTTGGTAGGCTCGGCAAATCAAAAAGTATTCAGATGTGATATACACTAAATACTAATGCTTGACCATGTGGATAACATCTTGTTGTGTATTTCATGACAAAAAGAAAAATAAGTGTGAAAATTAAATGAGAAGTCATTGTGTATACATGTATTCATTTTGCAAAGATTTAAACTTGTTTGATTTTCTTTATTTTGTCAAACGACCGGACTTTCTCTGCATATCGAAAGATCGACCTGATCGTTGTTCGTTTGATGTTCTGCGTTATTTTCTTTGGTGTTTCGTATAACTCATCGGACTTTCTTTGCGTGTACGGGAGTACCGACCAGAGTTTTGTTGGGTTATACAATTTCAACTTGTTTTATTTTCTTTATTTTTTAATCCGAGGCCTTATCTGCGTATTGAAAGATCGACCTTAAGGTAGATGATTTAACGCTCTTATTTCTTTTTGCATGGAACATAGTTGACGATTTAATGACAATATTATACTTAGTGAAAATTCACAAGTCTAATGACACAAAAAGAAGAAAAAGAAAAAGAAAAGGAAAATGTCTAAATATGTCTGATAGTGTTGGATACACTGGTCAATGCAAAATTTAATCAGTACCTTTAACATATCCAGATGTTATGAGTATTATTCTGCCTGAGTTTAAGATGGACAAATTATACCGGCAATCAGCATGACTTATGTGCTTCAATTAGTTGAAATTGAAGTGTAGTTCAGTGCGTCATAACTAATATGATCCCATATAGTGATCTTTCTCATATGAAAAATAGAGTTTGATTCTGTATTGCAATTTCGTTTCATTTTGGAAAAATTACAAAAAGATTTTTTGGTGTGTTTTAGCATAAATTTGAAAACTCAAAAAGATTTTAGGTTTGTTTTGATATAAATTTCTTTCTAAAAGCCAAAAAGATTTTGTTTCTGCTTTATTTTTTATCTGATCAACACGTGATACAAATCCAAAATATTCAAAATCATATCTTGGAGTCTCGAAGAGACGTTTTGCGCCAAGATTATTTAAATTTTGAGCAGGTTGATAAAGTGAAAGTAATCACAACTTCAAGTCTTCTGAAGCTGTTGATAAAGACCAGAGATTCACAAGACGTTGTCAAGTATTCAAGATCAAGCTACGATCAAGTTGAGGAGAAGTTTGTTCGAAGATTCATTTCATTGGATGAACGGATTCTACACTTGAGGGGGAGTTCGATGAAGATACTAATGTTGAAGAGATACAACACATGACGGATACCTAGTCTGTGCGTCGTGTGATGTATCCAATCAGACAATGTAGTGTGAAGATACAAGACAAGACAACACCAAAGTTCAAGGCAAGATATGCTGTTGGCGAACCTGGTGAACCTGGAGTTCGGACCTGCCGAACTTGGAGTTCGGACAGAGTTCGGCCAGTAGGCTATAAATAGGTGTTTGGTATTTGTATTCGTGGATGAGTGATAGACTGAGAGAGTGTTAAGTGTGTGTTTCTGTGGTGTGATTCTCTGAGTCTGTATTCTAAGTGTTTGGAGTTGTAATTGTTCTTTGATCATATAAACAACTCTTAATTACTCGTTTTGTATTCGATATAGCTAAATTGAGTAGACGATTTGATGCTCACGACTTTTTAGAACTAAACGGTAGAACTCACCAGCGTAAGATGACTTTTTAAAAGTATGTATGCTAGGTTCTGCAGAGACGTTTAGAAGTAAAGGCACGAATCTTGTGAGGACGGGATAATCGAGAAAGCTATCAAGGAAGGATTTCTGGTAAGCTGGCTTAGTTATAGATTTTGTTATTATAATAAGTTGTAGTTATGTACAATATCTCTCTTACTGTAGTACTTGGCTTATATAAATAAAAGGTTTAAATTTTATGTTGCTTACTATCTTTGTTGTGCCATGTGTTCATGAGTAAATTCGACACGTGACGCCTCCCAGGGCCAAGTATGGGAGCGGGCGTCACAAGTGTGTTACGGTTTGGGTCAAGATAAAGATGCACAAGAGAGTTTGAGTGTTTGCTTGATAAAAACATAAGTGTGTGTTTGTGTTGTGTGCGTGAACCGTGAGCCAAGGGGGGAGGGGTTGCGGGTTGGTGGTTGACAAGAGAGGGAGGAGAGGGTTGAGATTTGATTAGATGAAACTCAACGTACCACTTATCATCAAACGTTTGCACAACATGGTGAAGTTTATAACTCGAAGACTCTCACTAACCGAAGATGTGGCAAAGTGACATTATTATTTATTGTTACATTATTTATTTGTCACTAGTTACTAGTTGTTGGTTATTTACTAGTTTGCCATTGTTAGGTTAGTATATATAGTTTGGTCTTTCATTTGTGAAAGGGAATGGGTGTATGTATGTGTGAGAGAGTTTAGAACATGAAACTTTGAAGTTGTGTGGGTTCATGAACACTTGTTCATGAACCGGGTATGAGTGGTGTAGGTAATTGTAATCATTCGACTTCATCTATGATTATCTCTACATTATCTCCTTTATCACATCTTCTATATTTATCCTCATCATCATCATCACATCTCAAACACCCAAGTAGAAGATCCGTTCCTTTATGTTCTTCCGGGTGTTTATATTTGTTCTACAAAAACGAGCACACAAAGTCTCCGATCCTGCTTCCGCACCAACCACCAGGGTTAGCTTGGCTCACCGACCCCGGTTTCTACAATTGGCATCAGAGCCATGATCGAGAAAATGCAACCGAACGGTTGTTTTTTTTCACCTTTGTGTTAGTTTGCTTGTCTTTGTAACAAATAGAGATGTTTTTTTTTAACTTTGGGTTTTGTGTTAGAAATAGTCACACAAATATAATATGAGTTCTTGAGTTTCTTCCAACTCATCCCAAGTTCATGAGTTTCCAGATCTTCGTCCTTGGAAGATTGTTTATATTAATTCTTGTTTGATTAAAATAAAGGAAAACTAAAATTAAAAACCCATATAGGTGAATAGTGAAAAGTTAGTAGGCTTTTAACTAGCTTTAAAGTAACCATACTATTGTACACCTTTTTGTCAACCACCTTTTGTACTTTCTCTCTCCACTCCATACTCATCACCTAAACCCTCTTAAGTCAAATCATAGCAGATTTTTTGGTTGATTAATTAGTGTTTATGTTAAAAAGTATTTAACAAGTGATGAAGAACAAAAATCACGAGACTGTAGCTTGTTATCCAGATTTTTACGTGTTCTTATGTGGAAAGAAAAGGGTGATTAATCAGTTGACATCCGGCATAACTCAGGTCCGAGGCATTTTTTTCCGGAAGAAATTTTCCAAGGGAAGAAGTTTCGAGGGAACTTAAATGTTCTGAGGGAACTAAATGTTCCAAGGGAACTTAAATGTTCCAAGGGAACTTAAATTTTCCGATGGAACTTTTCAGTGAGTAACAGAAAGTTCCAAGGGAAGAAGTTCCGAGGGAACTTAAATGTTCCGAGGGAACTAAATATTCCAAGGGAACTTATATTTTCCGAGGGAACTTTTCAGTGAAGTAGAAAGTTCCAAGGGAAGAAATTCCAAGGGAACTAAAAGTTCCAAGGGAACTTAAAAATGATTTCATGGTAAAGTAGAAAGTTCCTAGGGAACTTGGATCTTCCAATGGAACTTGAAAAACTTCCAAGGGAAGTAACTTGGTGCACAAGTTAGTCCGGAATATTTGAGAGATAAGGTTGCTGCTGGGCTACTGTTATACTTGCTAAAATTACTACAAGTCAACGGGGTGTAAGTCATTAATATCCATCGCGATAAAAGGTGTACAAACAAGGTACACATGTAGAATACAAATTTATTTTTCTATTTGAGACTCACTTTGCTATAAGCAGACGTGTTTAGAAGTTGGTTGAAAATTGAAGAATGTGCACAAATTTGGATTTTTCTACATTGAAGATATTTGTTTGCTATTGGTGGAACATTTAGTTCCCTTGGAACATTTAGTTCCCTCGGAACATTTAAGTTCCCTCGGAACATTTAGTTCCCTCGGAACATTTAAGTTCCCTTGGAACATTTAGTTCCCTCGGAACTTCTTCCAAAAAGATTTTAGGTGTGTTTTGATATAAACTTTCTAAAACCCAAAAAGATTTTATTTCTCTTTTGTTTTCGATTCGATCGACACAAGATACCAAATCTTTTTAAAAATCTATTTTCAAAATATCTTGGTTCTCCAAAGGAGATTTTTGCCCAAGATTAATGTTATTTTGGAAAAAGAAACCGCTCTTCTGTGTTCTGAAGTTACGGGTTGTTAAAGGCATGACTCAAGCATGGTGAAAGGGGGGGGGTATATTAGATGCAAATGAAGACTTCGTTTACAAGTGGTTTGGTGATATGTTCCTGTTCCAGCCATGCGATCTCTATTGCAACTAGACTCAATTTTTAGAGTTGAAGATCAATTACTTATTAAACATCTGCTGTGAAGATTAGAGTCACTGTATTGGCAGAGATAGAAAAGATACATCACACGTTAAGGGGGAGTTTGTTAATGCATAGTATGTGTGGCGTATGATGTATCAACACATTGTGTAATAATTGTTGAGTGTTGTTGATACATAGTTCCTGATCGTCATGTGAAGTATCGAATACAAGACGAAGATATGCAAGATAGCTGTGGTCCAAACCCCTGGTGAACTCCGAGTTCGGACTGGTCCGAACAGGTCCGAACCTGAGGTTCGGAACATCGAGTTTCAGCTCTATAAATAGCGTGTCATGTGTTGTATTCTGTAACAGTCTGAACGGTCTGAGAGCATTTAGTCATATATCTTATATGTGTACTCTGTGGTCTCTGTGGTTAATACAAAGCTTCACTGTATTTACATCTTGTGTTCTTACTCTTTTTACATTGATTTCGATACGACTAAGTAGACGATCTACCGCTCACGCATTTTCAAGTGGTATCAGAGCATTTGGTTTGTTCTACTGGTCAGAAATCTCCGTTTTTTGGAGTTTTGATTCATAATTTCACGTGTTACGAAAATGAGTATCATTTTTGAGTTCATTTGATCTTCTCGAGTGTGCTTTTTATCAAAAATCTTATTCTAGATTGTTTCTATCGAGTTTGCTTGTCTTTGTGTCGAAAATTTCATCCAAAAACACTGAAAATCGAGAAAATGGTGTCGAGTGAGTTAGAGTTCGTTTGAGGTTCGGACTAAGCTAAAATAACCGCTTCGAACTCCAGGTTCGGGCGAAGTTCGGTCATTTCTTGGTTCGGTGAGAGTTCGGACGACATTCGGTAGTAGTTCGGCTATGTTTCGGTCCATGTTCGGCACGAGTTCGTTCTGAGTTTTGTTTGGTCATCCGAGAGTGAGGTTCGGACAGAGTTCAGTCACATCTTTGTTCGGATAAAGTTCGACCTAAGTTCGGAGATAGTTCGTACGTGGTTCGGTACGGTTTCGGAGTGAACAGTGACAGAATTTTCAAAATGTCCGATTTTCAAGCGTTCGCGGCTATTCAAAATTCGGTTCAAGTAACGATGCAAACTATGATGAATTATGATAATGAAATCAGAACAAGTCAGAAAGTTCCTAAATTACTCAAATTGGAGGATTATCATAGTTGGGTTGAAAGATTTGAAGCGTATGTTGACACTAATGACATTGATATGTGGTTGGCGTTTACCGAGCAATATGTCTATCCTAAGGATGAAACTGGTGAACCCATTCTTCAAAGAAAGATGTCATCTGAACAAAAGAAAGCTTATCAAGCTGCGTATGGTACTTTGACGATGGCTTTGCCTAAAGAGTTACTACATCAATTTTCAGGTAACTACACATCAAAGAGTTTATGGGATGCAATGGGAAAGAGATGTGAAGGCAATGACCAATATACGAAAAGTCGTCAGAAAGTTTTAAAGAAGGAATTTGATAGTTTCAAGCATTATCAAAATGAATCAATTCCAAATCTGATTGCAAGATTCGCTCACTTGATGAATGAAATACGTTTGGTAAGTCTTACAAAGGAAGAAGCTGATATGAAAGAAAAGATTCTAGAGGCTTTGCCAGAGAAGTGGGAGAATTATGTGATGATGATCACCCATGATAAAGAATATCCGGGATTATCTTTCAATGATTTAATTTAAAGAATTCAAGCCAGAGATATGGAGTTGATGGTGAATAAATCACTTCCTGCACAAATTCAGAATCCTGCCGTGTATCATGGTGAAAATGATTCTACAATGAATGTTGGGAAGTCTAATATTCTTAATTCCGCACCTCCTACAGCATTTCTTGCAGGTAAATCTGAAATTCCAAGTTATTCTTCTGCTGGTTGTAATGTTTATGTTCCTAGTTCTTTGACTCAAAATGCTTTGTCTGCTCAAACCACCGATGATTATAATGCATTAATGTCTGCGTTGGTATCTTCATATTTTGGTGTTATTACTGGTGCTGTGAATAATGCTGAATTGACAAATGAAGATTACAATCAGATAGATTATGATCATTTGGAAGAGATGGATTTGAACTGGCAATATGCTATGTTGGTCCGAAGAACGAAGAAATTTTTCAACAGAATTGGCAAGAAAATACTGAATCAAGATGGGAAGATTGGTTTGGACAAATCTAAGGTGAAATGTTTTAAGTGTTTGGCATATGGTCACTTTGCAAGAGAATGTCCAAGTTCAACTGAAAGTAAATTGAAATCTGGTCAACATGCTCATTTAGTTTTTCATTCACCAAATGAAAATTCCAAGGTTGAAAAAAAATTTGTTTCTTTTGATGAGAAATTAAATGAGGTGTTTTGGCATCCAGATGGATTTGCTTGAAATGCAGATTCTAGTGTTTCACAACTGTCATATGCACCTATTTAGGTTGCTTTAACCGCTCATCATGATAGTGATAGTTTTCTCACTGATTCTGATTCTAATTCAACTGAATCATTGGTTCAAGAAGTTTTACCATAAATCACTAAATGTTCAAAAGTTGAAAAAGTCAAATGCCTGGAATGTGAAAAGTTGCACAAAAAGATTGCAGGGTTTGAACAACGTTCTCAATTATCAACTGAAGAGATTGTTGTTCTCAAGCAAGAATTGGATGATTTACAGAAGAAGTATTATAAATTGGTTCATGTTCATGAAGATGTTTTGAAAGAAAAGACTCAATTAGCTGAAGAATGTGAGAAAGCCAAAGCTAAAGCTTTAGATGCAGTTCAAGATTTTGAGAATTTATTTGAGAAGGGTTATCTGATTCAACAAAAGTATGAGAAGGCTAATGCTCTTATTGTTGAAACTGTTGCGACTGTTGAGACGCTTCAAAACAAAATTTCTATGCTTCAAGATGAAAATGTTCTTTACCGTGACAAGAATGAAGTGTTGACTAAAGATGTTGAGATTTATAAGAATAAGAGAGAAAGTGTGCTTGAAGAGTTGTTTGCTAAATGTGAGATCAGGAAACTACAAGATTATGAATATGATGATCTCAATGCAAAATTCATCAAGTCACAAAAGGAGGTGTCTGAGGCTCAATAGAAAATTAATGAATTACAATTGGAAATTTTGGAGTTAAAACGGCAAGTAAAGAATTGCAATTTGTCACCGACATTGCTGAATTTCTTATACAAGCAGGATAAGAGTGAGGAGAATTCTAAGAAAAATGATTTTCACATGGTTCCTCAGCCAGTGGATTTAATTGAGGTAACATCTGCTCCGCTTGATCCTAAAGCCGAATTGCATGATTATTCAAAATTTGCCACTCCACCCAAGAAGAAGAAATCAAATTCTAAAAAGAAGGAAAAGCTTTTGGGTGATGCTCCAAAATTTACCTCAAAGTCTGTTTTTTCTGGAGAATGAAAAGGTGTTTTGATAAGGTTGCTTCAAGTTCTTCGTCTGGAACCGAAGAAGAAAAAGTTTTGGTTGAGAAGAACAAGCTGAAAGATATCAAAGCAATATTCACTAGAGAAGCCAAGGAGAGAGAAGCTTCTGGTTCTTCTTCAAGTTCTTCAAAGACCCCAGGTTTCAAGCACAAAGGCTTGGGTTATGAGGTCAAAGACGCACCGGTTCAGGTCAAGAAGCCAGAAAAAGCAAAGCAGAATTCAAAAGTTAAAATTTCAAAGAAATCACCTCTTAAGAAAAATTCTTATTATTCTGAAAGGTTATCATCTTCAAGGAGTCCATCTCCTAGGTATGATTCATCTGATGATTTCTTTGATACTTTTGATTCTGAAAATTCATCTGGTTTTTCAAAATTCAAAGAATTTTTCAAATATTTTTTGAGAACGACTTTGTTATGCATGTCGTCAACCAGGACATCTTGATGTTGAGTGTCTGACGACTGCATATATCCACAACACTGCTAAATATGTGGATAACAAAGGTTAAATTTTTTATGAACCATGGTCTCCAAAGATCAAATCAACTCGTAAGTCGTCATGGTCTAAACCAAGTACGCCGGTTGAATCTGATTCTGATTCTGATCAAAAATCAAAAAGTTTTCAAATATGGAAACCAAAAGTTGTTTCCAAGGCCAACAACGACTATGTGGCATACACAGAGCGACCCGAAGCTGTTGAATCAGGTCGATCCCAAAGCGACTAATGTTTTATTTGGTGTCAAGCAGGTATTTTAGGAAGACCTTTTGGTGATTGGAAAATTGTTGATTGTGGAATATCTGTGTTAAACTAAATTGAATTTCACATCAATTTTGTTTTCAAAATGCTACAACGGCAAGTATTCGTGTTGGTTGATCAATTTCTTTGTTTTTCATTCCGTCTCATTTTGAGGGGGAGTTTGTTTTTTGCAAAAAATCCAAAAATAGTGTGTTGTTTTTTCAAATGTATAAAAATGAAAATCTATAAATAGAGTTGTCATTTTTAGGGGGAGAAATTTGAAAAGACGAAAACATTGAAAAATGTACAAATCCAAAAACATTAAAAAATGAGAAATTGTATCCGACATGATTGGGAAATGATGGTACATTGGCTTACATCGTCTAACTCATGGATAAAATAGATGAAAAAGCCATAAGACCATTTGATCAATGTGTAAGGTAGGCTCGGCAAATCAGAAAGTATTCAAATGTGATATACACTAAAATCTGATGCTTGACCAAGTGGACAACATCTTGATGCATATCTCACGATATATAAAGAAAAAGATATGTGAAAAATAAAATGAGAAGTCATTGTGTATACATGTGTTCATTTTGCAAAGATTTAAACTTATTTGATTTTCTTTATTTTGTCAAACGATCAGACTTTCTCTGCGTGCTCACAAGGCCGACCTGATCGTTGTTCGTTTGACGTTCTGATTTATTTTCATTGGTGTTTCGTATAACTCATCGGACTTTCTCTGCGTGTCCACAAGACCGACCTGATTGTTGTTGAGTTATACAATTTCAACTTGTTTTATTTTCTTATTTTGTTAAATCCGAGATTTTATCTGCGTATCGAAAGATCGACCTTAAGGTGGACGATTTAACGTTCTTATTTCTTTTTGCATGGAACACGGTTGATTATTTCATGGATACAATCATTATGTGATAAACCACAAATGAAATCACAAAGTGTGATAAACAAAAGCATATCTGAGTATGTCTGATAGTGTGGGGTACACTGGTCAATCCAACTATAATCAATACCTTAACATATCCAGATGTTATGAGTATGATGCTGCCTGTGTTTAAAGTTGGACAAATTATATCTGCAATCGACATGGTTTATGTGCTACAATAATCGAAATTGAAGTGTAGTTCATCATGTTATGTTCAATATGATCCCAAGTCGTGATCTTTCTCGCAAAAGACAAAAATAATATCTGATTCTGTATTGCATTTTACTTTTCATTATCAGAAAATACCAAAAAGATTTTCGGTGTGTTTTGATATAAACTTTCTAAAAGCCAAAAAGATTTTGTTTCTTATTTCTTTTCGATTGATCAACTCGGAATACAAAATCATTTTCAAAATCAAAATATCTTGGAGTCTCAAAGAGACGTTTTGCGTCAAGATTATTTATGTTGGCAAGTTTCTAAGTGCAAAGAGAACATCACAACTTCAAGTCTTCTGAAGTTTGTTAATAAAGAGATTACACACGATGTAATATCAAGTATTCAAGATTGAACTCATCGTCAAAGAAAAGGGAGAGTTTTATTGAAGATACAAGATACAAGTTTTAAGTGGAAAATGATACTGCACATACCGAGGGGGAGTTTGTTGATACATGGTTCCTGATCGTCGTGTGAAGTATCGAATACAAGACGAAGATATGCAAGATAGCTGTGGTCCGAACCCCTGGCGAACTCTGAGTTCGGACTGGTCCGAATAGGTTCGAATCTGAGGTTCGGAACATTGAGTTTCAGCTCTATAAATAGCGTGTTATGTGTTATATTCTGGAACAGTCTGAACGGTCTGAGAGCATTTAGTCATATCTCTTATCTGTGTACTCTGTGGCCTTTGTGGTTAATACAAAGCTTCGTTGTATTTACATCTTGTGGTCTTACTCGTTTTACATTGATTTCGATACGACTAAGTAGACGATCTGCCGCTCACACATTTTCAAGTGTTAGGTTTTAGTTCATGTATTTTGTGTGGGAGAATGAGAGCCACCGAGAGTGGCGAATGACCACCGAATGAGTCATTCGGTGGGCATCTCATTCGGCGGCTGGGTTTCCTATAAATAGCAACATCATTCGGCTCATTTATAACTTTTGCCAGTTGAGTTTTCATTCGGTGAGTCTATGCCTGTCCCAGTTCATTCGGAGATAGTTAAACTCCACTTGTATTTACTGATTCTGTCATCTTCTAAGCTTGAACAATGAACAAAATCCGTACAGATCGATTACATGTTTAATTCCTTAGTCATGTATAATTATGTTTTATTAATTACGTTTAATTATATTTTGATTTTATTTATATATAACTACTTGTTTTCTGTCGTTTAACTTTTATATAGGTTTATTTAAATTCTCCTAATTATTAATTAATATTATTTATGTTCGGTATAATTAAACATGATTTAAAAGAAATAATTAGAAACTTTAATTAAGTATTTAATTATGTCTAATTTTAATTAGGTTTTTTCATATTTTATTTAATTTTTTATGAAATATAAAATGTTATTAATTTTAATATGTTAAATGAACAAGTGGGTCGATCCGCGCGCTGCCGCGGAGCCGACCCGTTTAAAAAGGGCGGGTAAGGAAGCTCTAACGGAGTTGACCCGTTGGCATTTCATACATGCCATTACTAAAGCAACCTACCATATATACAGAGGGCGGGTAAGGAAGCCATAAATAGGCGACGTATAATCATCTTAAAATATAATCAGAGGATAAAAATCATACCTAGGAATGAAGATGGCGGTGTAAACCCCACTGGAGCCGTAGAGACAGCGGTACTCTCATGGAGCACACGATGAGATCTAGCTTGTCATTTGCATCATGTAGAGCACTGTTTTATCTTAAAAGGTTATGTTATTTATAGGACTATGGATAAGCAGAAAAATTAAATATGGCCACAAAATTTTAAGAATCCTTAATGCAGCAAAGACTCTCAAATTTCTTAATAGGTTATGTTTTCTATATGACTATGGGTAAACAGAACAATTCAATATAGCCATAAAGTTAGTACTTAGTGCATCAAATACTCTCTAATTAATTCAAGTATAGCAATTTTAAAATCTTTTGGTCTAATAAGCATATAGCTTCTGTAACTAAAGCGACCTTTAAGAATCTTTTAGACTAAAAGCTATACTTGAACCTGTGGAAACTAAAAAGAAATTTATATTTATCTAAGCATAGCAGATACTAATACCTATTAGATTAACAGGCATGGATACTACATAAATCATAGGAGAAAGAAAGGAGTTCATAAAGCAAACATTATTATCACCATAAGTATTTCAAAGAAGTGCAAGCAAAATCAGACCTAAAACAGATGAAGGTTTAGTTTTTCTTCAGACTACGTAAATGAATAGCAATGTTAAAGCCCACCAATGCATCATAAACTGGTCTATTTATTTATAGAGGCAATATAACTGGTAGCACCCACTGTATTACAATTTCATGTGAAAATGTTGTGTTCTTTACGTCAGTTGGTGCCAAAAGCATTGCCATAGTAGCAGATACATCATAGTCGACTGCTAGAGAAGAACTATCTCCTAAGACCAACCTGCAAGAAAAGAATATATTCCAATATTTCAATATTTCTTAGTATCCCTTTCGTATTTCTATGTGATGAACAGTTCAAGAATTAGAATTAATAAAACTTCAAGCCAACTTGCAATCATGTGCTTACATCAAAAGAGATACCTTTTTAAAAGGGGTGACTTCATTATTTGCAGAATCAGCGAAGAACCTATCGTTTAATACAACTTCAAATATTAGCCAATTCGATATTTCTGAAAGTGAGGATGCAACATCACATGCATTTAACCTAAACCAAAATGCGTACCTGGAAATATTCACAAAACCCGAAATAGATGAACAATAGTGAAGATTCATACTTTCAAACATTCAGTGATTTCCTTCAAAAGCAACAAAGAAAAAGGCATAAATATAATACAGGTGGACAATAGTGAAGATTCATACTTTCAAACATTTTTGATGAGCTATCACTAACATAAAAATTACAAAGAAAACATACATTACAGCTGAAACTAATATCATTAATGGAAAACTCAATGGATTAATTAGCACTAAAGAAGCAAGTTAAATTACAAAGAAAAACATTATACCTCTTGTAACTCTGCTCACCTTATGAGGTGGTGTTGGTGGCCATTGATTCATAATTAAACCATCATCTAAATCCTGACTACTATGCTAACCATGGAAATAACAACAGTAAAAATATTAAAAAAAAAATGAAAACCATACCTGCTTAAAAGTGCTTGGAGATACCTGCTAAGAAAAACAAAACATGACTGAATAAATCAATGGTCTAGTTGTTCAACATAACACAACAATCTCTAAAATCAAAGACCTATTGCTGCACGACAAAGACCCAGACAGGCAAAAAAATGAAGAATTATAACCAATTGATGTACAGATCACACCGTCAGAGACGGAGGAACATCGACCAAACATCAGATCTGAACACAAAACCACAGTCCACCAAATCCAAACACCACAACCGCTTCTACGCCATAGGCGGAGCAACGGCTGCAACCAAACACCGCCGCCACTTAGACGCCATAGGCGGAGCAACGACCTCAACCAAACACTGTCGCCGCGTCGGCTGCAACCAAACACCACCGCCGCTTCGACGCCATAGGCGGAGCAACGGTGCAAGAACTAAAAGGAGTATCAGATAGAAGGTGGTCCCTTCAGATTCGAGCAGATCAACCCGAAGAACATCACCATAGAAATCGAAGAGGACAATATAAATGTAAGAGACAACGTCGACGACTTGATCGATAATTAGGTTAGCCACCGGCCTCCGTTCTCCGACTTTCCTAGTTGCCACCGATCAAGCACTATGCGGGTTAAGCATCGGCTCACTGTTTTCTTTGCTCTCCATATGAATCGACCAATTTCAATTTCAGAGATGAAGCCCATGTGAGATGAAACATATTGTACTGTGTGATGAGGGAAGATAATGAGAGATAAGGGATAGATAACTTGTACCCGGTTGTGAGGATTGTCACAATTATATCAAATACATTTCATCAGTCTTTGAAAGAAGAATATTGTTAGGGATAGAAATAGGTTGCATCATTTTGAGAATGAAAATGATTATTGAAAAGTAACTGACCGCAAGAAGAAGCAAAAGGAGAGACGGAACGGTGAGATCTTGGATTTTGATAGATAGAGAGGAAGGTTGCTGAACGACCTTTGAAATCTTCATCCTGTTACTACTACGAACATCGATCTTCTTCATCGCCGGTCAAAAACCTACCTAGATCTATTGCAACCATAAACACGGCGTCGTACCATCGCTGCCGTTCGGCCAGAATACAGAAGAGGAAAGCGCCGATGGGACTTAAAGAAATATAGAGAGAGAGGCGTCGAGCTGTTGTTGTTGTGTGTACACAAAAACAGAGCATCCCATTGTGCTTTGCCCCAGATCCAAAACCATCCCTTATCCCTGATTTTGTGCTACAAAATTATAGCCTCAATGTTCACAACAATTTACAAAAGTGACCCGTGACCACTGTTGATGAACAGTGTATGCGCAATAGGTGCTTGTACAATGAGCTTGAAAAAGTTGTACCATATGTTGTCATTTGTATATATAGGGTAATTAAATATAATACCAAATATGTTAGAGATACTTTTAGGGTTTAATGAAAAAGAAAAAGAAATCTCGTGGTCCCTCCTTTTTCCTTTCTTCTCGCCCGTAATCAAGGGTTGCAGTTCAAGAGTTGTCGCTCGTCATCAACCCCGAACGCTACCCGTCGAAAAGGCTTCACCACGTCAGCCAAGGGCTGGCACAAAAGCCTTGTGATGCACATGATCTAAGGTTTTGAATAGACACGTATATAGACTTAAGACTTAAGAATTTGAACAAGAAAGAGGGTTAGCGAATCAATGACAATCGTCATTGACAAAAATAAAAATCGGGATTAATCCTTCATTTACGAGATTTTCTCTTAATTTAATTAATAATGAAATTTTTATTTAATTAAGAGCAATGTTTTAAAAATCGGCTTTGAAGTTGAATCTGAAAAGTTTCCAAGGTCGGTTTGATCTGTTGTACCAGTTAGACCGGCCGGTTCAACCAGTTAGGGGATTTTTTAACATATAATTTTATAAAAATGCTAATAAACTTGTACACTCTTACAAAAATAGTTAAAATACAATTTTAATCCGCTAAAAATTAATACCAAATAGGTATTTCAGAAGAAAATATAAGTTTTAAAGTTCACAAATAATTAAAAAAACATCAATAAAGTATACACATATAATAAAAATAATTCAAAAAGAAAAAAAACCGATTGAACCGGACCAGTTTAACCGGAAAAAACCGGACGGTTCGAATCTCGTTAAAAACCGGATATAAAAAACCGGATATAAAAAACCGAACCCCCCCCCCCCCCTCAAAAAAATCCGGTCGAAACGGTTTTTAAAACACTAATTAAGAGGGCGTTTGGTTCGTGAAATGTAATGGAATTGAAATTGCAAAGCTTTCATTATAAAGTTATGGTTAGCTGGGTTATGGACAAATTAAATTAAAATGAATTCCATTAATCAATAAAATTTGAGGTCGTGTAATTTTTATTCATTAAAATGAAGAATTTGTAAAAAAAATATTAAAATAATACTAAATTTCATAAATTAAAAGATTTTATTATATTTCAAATTTTTTTATTACCCAACTAACCATAACTTTAAAAACTTACAAATTTAATTCCATTACATTTTAGTAACTAAACGACATATTTGGACACTAAAAATAGAAAATCTAACATTTACACCTCCTTTTACTCCTCTTCAATAATCCGCCACGTCTCCCTTGCACCCCAAAAATAGTTTCCAACAGCAAAATTGTTTGAGGATGTTCTAACAAACACCAAAAACCAAGGGTTTCTACTTCTCGTTTCCGGGCAAATTTTCAATTATTCCGTCACAAATTTATCTACATTCTGATATATAAATCGAGCAGTCTCTCTCTCCTCTCTCTGCTTCACCATTAACTGTTGGTAGGATGAATTATTTTCCCCTGCTTATTATGTAGGTAGATCGATAATTTTATCGGGGAATTCGGAAAAATCAAGTGATGTTCGGGATTTTGATCCTAATTTGGCAGAGAAATTTCTGGAGATTTGTGACATTTTGTTCGAAGATCACATCATGAAGCCAACATTCCGGAAAAAGCCCAATTTTTGTTTGGAAATCGAGGGTTTTGATTTGAGATTAAAATACATGAATTTTGTAAAGTTGTTATTCGTGTAAGGCAAAGGATAATAGTTCGTTGGATTATGGGGTGATTCATGTAAACACAATCGATGAAATGAGAAGGGTAGAATTATGGGGTGTTGTTTAGGTATTTTCATAGTTTTCTTCGTTTTATCTGTGACAGATTTTTGTGAAGGAAATCGCAGAATCCCAAAGAAAGCTTCATATGACAATGGATTAGCTCACGAAAATACCGTACGATCATCACTTCCTTTCTTAAACAATTTCAGCATTACATAAATGTTTGTACGTATTTAGGATCCGATTTCTTATTATCATTGTTTTTATTTTATTCACTTTATTAGCCTGAGTCTGTGAAATAATGGTTGTATGTCTATAGGGAGATCAAGTTTCAGTATTGAGTTGGAAAGGACTGAAACAAATTACAGAAGCTATCGAGTATTTTAAACTTAATTTACCGGAATTGACAAACTACAATACAAACTCGGATGTAGCAATGGTAAGAAGAGCGCTTGTAAAAGAAGACACCACCAGTAGACCAAATGGCAGGATTCTTAAGCCAAAGTATCGTCGACGGAAGAGGCGGCGTCGACGAAGACGACGACGCCCTCGACAACCATGGTCCAGCCCTGCGCCAATTCCTTCACCAGGAAGTGCTCCGTCTCCTATATTAACTCCTGATATGACCCCACCTCCAAGCCTGACTCCTAAAGTGGCTCCTCCGCCTCTAGCACCGAATCCTAGAAGGGGAACAACTCCAACCTTAACTCCTAAAAAGAGTCCATCTCTAGCACCGAGCTATGAAGAGGGACCACCGTCTCTAGCACCGACCTATGAAGAGGGGCCATCTTCATCACTGGCCCCGTCTTCGAGAGGGACTCCCAATAGGCCTGGTGCTCCACCACAAGCACCTAACGGCCCCCCATATATAACACCGACTCCTGCTGGCGGAGCTCGGTCTCCAACACCATCTTGGTATGGATCCTTACCTTCAACTCCTCCCCCTAACCCATCTCTCAAACCTGGACGTTTTCCGAAGCCGTCACCCAAACCTTCACTTGATATTGATCCTTATGCTCAGGAGAAGACCGAAAAGCCCCTGGATTCGCCATATAAAGGCAATGGAAAGGACAATGGTAATGGAAATGGCAAGGAGAGAAAATTATTAATCATTGCTATATCTTCAAGTGTAGTGGCAGCTTTAGCTATACTCTCATTGTTTTTGATTTGCTTCTTTAGACTAAAAAAGAGAAGGAAGCCTAATGATGAAAGTAGGGAAGGAGGGCTTTTTGCCATTGGTAACTACTCTCTGCTACATACATATTCTTATCTTGTCTCAATAATAAATTTACTTTTGAGGTCAACCGCATTACTTTTCATAAATTGGAATTTTAGTGATTTTATTGCGTCATGAGGCTCACATTTTCTTTCCTGTATTACCTTACATATATAGATTTTTGTTGGTAATTTTTTGTTGAAACATACCAAACTCATTAATTATGATATCACAAAATGGTTAGTTTAACCTCCGAAGGTTAGGTTGTAGATTCATTCCCCTCTTTCCTAGATAAATCTGTCAAGTCCTTGTTTAGAAGTGCTTAATGTTCGGGTAAAAGTGTGATTCTTATTATGTAGGTTCAAAATAATCATGTAAGAAATTTTGTGAAATTTATTAACCAACTAATCCCCTAAGGTGGCGTTTGGTTCATGGAGTTCAATGGAATTGGAATTGATGATTTTTCCTTTTAAAATTGTTCTTGATTGGATATAGAAGGAATTTGAAATGCAATGAATTTTTTTAATCAATGGAATTTGAGACCATGTAACTTTCCTTCATTAAAGTGAAGGATTTCTAAGGACTGTTGAAATAGTACTTAATTCCATTGATTAAAGGAATCCATTGCATTTCAAATTCCTTTTTTACCCAATCAAGAACAATTTTAAAAGGAAAAAAATATCAATTCCAATTCCATTAAATTCCATGAACCAAAGGCCACCTAAGTTTGATTCTTAACGTCTCAGTAATTATTCTCAAAACACAAATCCAAACACCCCTTGTCAGATTCAAACCGGTTAAGAATTTAAAATTCTATTTTTCAGGTTCTTCAGTGAGATCTAAAAATGTTGGAGGTCCAAGAGATGTGATGCACAATTTATCAAACAAAGGTGTAACCATGCCAGGAGACCAAGCATCAGAGGACGGATCTTTACCATTTCCAACCGAAAGGGCCGTTCCTCCATCATCGCAACCACCACCTCCACCTCCACCTCCACCTCCACCTTCACCTCCACCACCACCACCACCATCACCACCACCACCGCCACCTCCTCTTCTTCCTTTAGCACCCCCACCACTACCCCCTCCACCACCACCACCCCAGAAGGCTGCTAACGTGCCTAGTCCACCAGTGGTAAAACCACCTCCACTTGGTGCTTTACAACGCTCTGGAAATGAAGACAACGAAAGTGGAGATGTCGATGCCAATAAAACCAAGTTAAAACCATTTTTCTGGGACAAGGTGAATACTAGTCCTAATCGATCAATGGTGTGGCATGATATCAAAGCCGGATCATTCCAGTAAGGCTCTTAACCACTAAGTGCAGTTATTTAGACTAGATGTGTCTAGTAGGAAGATGGGTGATTGGGCGTAGGGCTGACAATTTCTAACACAAAAATGTTAACATGACAAGGAGATAAACATGTTTCCTTTCATAAGCAACTTGCCCGATTTGGTCTGGTTGGGTATCATGTGAGAACAGGTTGGAGTCGATGGTTGAAACATGTCAAATTGTTAAAAGATGTGGTTATGTTCAATAGGCCCACAATTATGTTTTTATCCACCTTTTAAGTTTTATAAATAATTATGCTTGTTAACTGGCAGGTTTAATGAGGAGATGATGGAAAATCTGTTCGGCTATGGCACAAGCGGTCAAAACAAGAATGAGAGTGAGAAACCCGCACAAAACCTACAAACCCATCCAAAAATGATTCAGATTATCGAGCCAAAAAAAGCACAGAATTTGGCTATTCTTCTTAAAGCATTAAATATAACAATGGAAGAAGTCTCTGATGCCATTATGGAAGGTTATTTTCTCTCTCCTCTTTATGTTCTGCAAGGAATAGATATGTTCAAAAATACTAGTACTTGCATGCATGGCTGCACGCATATACTTGTTGATGGTAATGAATTGAATTGAATTGAATTGAATTGTTGATGTGAATATCATCAGGTAATGAGCTTCCTGTCGAATTTATTTCAACTCTACTAAAAATGGCGCCGACCCGAGAAGAAGAATTAAAACTTCGGTCATATAATGGGGATCTTGCTCTTCTTGGCCCTTCAGAAAGGTTCCTTAAAGTTTTGGTTGATATCCCATTCGCGTTCAAACGCCTTGAAGCTTTGTTGTTTATTGCTTCACTTCATGAGGAATCCTCTTCGGTTAAAGACTCCTTTTCAATATTAGAGGTAGCTTGTGTAACACTAAGAAATAGCAGACTCTTCCTGAAACTTCTAGAAGCAGTTCTTAAGACGGGGAATCGTATGAACGTTGGGACATATCGTGGTGGGGCCCAGGCATTTAAACTTGACACATTGTTAAAGCTCTCAGATGTGAAAGGCACAGATGGTAAGACCACGCTTTTGTCTTTTGTGGTCCAAGAAATGATTCGGTCAGAAGGTAATAAAGCTGCGCGGAGAGCAAAGCGTTCATCCGAAGACGTTTTGAAACAACCTAGTAAAGAAGCCACAGAACGTTGTGGAGGACAAGGGCTTGAGGTTGTTTCCATGTTAAGTCAAGAACTTGGTGATGTTAAAAAGGCAGCACTTATTGATGGTGAGACCCTAACATCAACTGTTTTGAAGTTAGGCAACATGTTAAGAAAAAACAAAGATTTTCTAAATCACGAAATGAACACTTTGGAGGAAGACAGCCAGTTCCAGAAGTTTCTCGCGGAGTTCATAGCTCGTGCAGAAGCAGAGATCCTGTGGTTATTAGAAGAGGAGAAGAGGGTGATGGCCCTCGTTAAGAACACCGGTGATTATTTCCATGGGAAGTCGAGAAAAGATGAGGGACTACACTTATTTGTTGTTGTTCGTGATTTCTTGCTACTTTTGGATAATGTTTGTAATGATATACGAAGAACAACAACCATGCAAGCCAAGAGAAACACATCAAACTCAACAGAAGAAGAATCGTTCGGGCGCAATAAATTGTTCCCGTCTAACAAAGGTAGTCAATCGGGTTATTCTAGTTCAGATGAAGACAACCAAGATAGTTGTGATTCTCCTTAGTTTTTGGTTCTACCTGAATAAGATTTCAGGATATACGAACAAGTTCAATACTATAAGGACTAGATATGAAATAAGAGAAGTGATGGTCATACGTTGTAAATATTCAAAAGGATATACAATGTAAATATAGTATATGGAGAACTTATGCTTTGGGATCAAGAAAAATGAAGATGAATACACGAACATAGCATAGCGGATCTTTTGGTACATCGCATTATGTCCTCTGAATGTTCTTGTAAAGTTGATAATTTCGAGAGGGTTTGAATGGGAATAAAAGAATGTTGAAGGTCTTCAATTGTAAAAGTTTAGAGGGTTCATATTGTCAATTAGTGAAAATAAGCCACGTACTGCGCCCACAAGTCCACATAGGTAGAAAGCAAGAAATAAACTAATTTCAACAGAACTCGGTTTCAACGAATTCTATATCGTAATGTAGTTTCAAATACACACGTCGTAACAGTATACTTTCGTAGAACATTAGGTCATGTGTAGTAGTGTAGTATTATAAAGTCAAAAATTGCAACACGCAAAGTGAAAAAGTGGTGTAGTGAATATTGGTTGTATGTAGAAGGGTGAGATTATTATAAGAAGTTTAGTTTAAATAAGAATGATAAGAAGGAATCATAGCCATTAGATCTTCAATTATATGAAGATCCATGACTCAGAGTTTTTCTGGATAAATTAGAGAGAAAAACTAAAGAAAATAAAAGATGGAAGGACATTTTTTACTTTTTATCAAATTCCCTCCATTTTTTAAACCTTCATAACTCTTAGATACGACATTATTTTTTTTTTAAATTACACCATAAAAACGAGCGTTATATTTAACTTTAAAACGCGTACCGTGTTGTTATATATAAAATTGATTTTTTTTACTCTTTCGATTGTATCAAAATGTTCAGATCAGTATGTCATGTTGTGTCAAAAATGTTCAGATCATTGTGTCATATAGTGTGAAAAACCAAAAGAGTAATTTTTTTTTTGATTTTATATATAGCAACACTATATATACTTTTGACACAATGACACAATGATCTGAACGTTGTGTCAAAATCGAAAGAGTAATTTTTAAAAAAATTTATATAGCAACACTATACGCGTTTTAAAGATAAAAAATGCTCATTTTTATGGTGTATTTTTTTTTAAATAATGTCGTATGTGGAAATTATGAATGTTTAAAAAAATGGGGAAGTAGGTAAAAAGTCAACAAAGATGGCTAATACTAAAATACCCCTCATTCCTTTTTTATTAGATATGATCCAATGGCTGAAATTCCTTCTTATCATTCTTACCCAAACCAAACTTCTCATTTTAAAATTTTGTTGAACATCTTCTGTACATTATCTACATTCAAATTTCCTGTACCTTTGTGTGTATAATATGCTAACCACGGAAACGCGTAGTGGTTCTGTCAAATGCCTTTCTTGAGAGATGACTCATTGAAGGTCTGTCTTCTTCTTTCTTGAGCAGTCTCTCCTGCAGCTTTCTAACTTCTTCCCAGATTACTTTTTGCATATGCTGTTTTTCAGTATAGTCATCTTCAAAAGTGGATCCATTTATGAAAGATCAAGCTAATGAAGATGATTGCCTTTGAATCTGCTCTGCTAAGGTTTTCTTCGTTGTTCCGAAGAACAGGGGTTAAGAAGTATTTGTTTTCTTGGCTGTTTTTTATGGTGATTTAGGGGAAGGAGGAGGAGGAGGAGGAGGTGGCATACCTTCAGAAGTTTGAGGTGGAGGTCTACATTTCTTTGAATTTGTTCTTTTGAGTTGTTCTTCCTCCTCTTCTTGTTCACCTGAGTCGTCACTTTGTCTTTTGTCCTTTTTGCTGGTGTTTGAGCAGGAACTGTGATTTGCTTCCTTTTCTCACCTGTCTCTTTCAACATTTGTTTCCATTCTCTTCCAATTTCCCTCATCTTATCTTCTTGGAATGAATGTTTGATTTCTAGATTTACAGAAGTCATTTGATTTTTGTCAGGTTGCTCCTGACAAGCTTTATTATCTCTTGTGCTTCCTTTATTTGATTTCTGCCCATTTCTTCTAGAATCAATTCCTTGTTCATTAGTTATGTGGACATGTTCTTGATCATTGATTCATCAGCATTTGTGTCTTCAGATGGCAGCTTTTGGAGACTTCTATTGATTTCTTCTGATATCTGGTTAGCCTCTTCTCTAAGTTCTTCTTTCCAAGTCTTTAGCTCATCTACTAGAGTTGTTAGTTGATTAGTGCTTTGAGCTGTCTCTCTTTCCACCTTCTCGAGCTTTTCTAAATTTGAGAAATTGAGCTTTCCTAGCTCATGAAGGTTAATTTTCTGTTCTCTATTAAAATTAGAGATTTTCTCTCTAATTGTCTGAGAAAAGTTTAAGAGGTCAGACTTGAGTAGAGTACTTGGTAAATTCAGAGAGGGATCAATAGATGATTGATACGGATCTAGAAGAACCCGACCCGAGCTCGTCCGGGTTTCCAGGACCCATATCCATCGGGTTGAGGATTTCTATATATCTTTATTTTAAATAGTTTTATTTAATTATTTAGTATTTTATTTAGTTATATTTGGTTTCCTTATTTTAGTTGAATTCCTTTTCTTTAGGATCAAGTTGTTTAGCCTATTTAAAGACTTTTGTATTTCATATTTTAGTGGTTGATTTTGAATGAATAAAAGTATTTCGTTTGGAGGTATTTTCCAAGCTTTCTAGCGCCGGTATTTGGCCTAGGTTTACTAACGTCGCTAATTGACGTTAGGGTTTATCGTTCTTGACATAGATCAAGTTCGATTATCTATCCATCACGCTATCAAGTGGTATCAGAGCAACAGGTTCGCAGGATGTCTAATCGTAGGAGAGACAGTCGTCATCCCCGTAGATTCGCCGCCAGAGGCAACGGCCATGAACAACGTGATCCACGTGACATCGCTGAGATAGAGCGTTTGCAACAACGGATTCGTGCTATAGAGTTGCAGTACGAAGAACAGGAACATTGTTCTTATCCACGATATGACGAAGACGGGGTGACACCCGACGCGGAAGAGTGTTTGGCAATATAAATATCTCTTGGCTGGATTAGTTTTTCGGAACTTGCTTCCCCGCAAGCGCAACTGGCGATGCCTACACCAGTCACGCAACCACCGCCATCCGCACAAACCACGCCTTCCACCCAGTCCGCACCACCCATGTCGTACTCACCACCGGTTCTGTTCGCGCATCCCGTGCCACTCGCATCGGCCGCATCAGCCGCTTCATGGATTAACTAGAGTATTGGCAAACTGAAATCTCCTACAATTAGGGAGCTTCGAAATTTTGAGGTGGTTTTCGCTCCATTTGATTCGGTAACTATTTTTGCCTACAAGTTAGTCAATTTTGAATCAAATAATCTTGTGATAATCTCCATCATTATTTTTAAATATTGGGATATTCATGAAATTTGGCTACCGTTCGATTTTTTTGGAATACATATCAAAATTGTTCTGCTATTCGACTATATGGGGTATCCGCTAAGTTTGGATAAATTTTGGATGCATCTCAACTATATTTGCGTGAAGTTAAAATTCCAATTATGACATCACATGCAACAATTGGGGATAATTTTTATATGGAAGATTTTTGTGTCTATAGTGTTGGATATATTTTTTGTGAAGCAGATGTAGCACCGTAGTATTTGAGTGACTCTCTTTTTATTGACAATGATGTGTGGAATAACATTTGTACTGAGGTGAAATTCAAATGGGATATCAAAATTCAAGGAAAGTACGATTTTTTTTCATGCCAGAGACAGATAATTTGATCTATTATTTTTCCTACAATTTTGAAAATATTGATATCCTCCACTTTGATGTTTTGGGAATCTCTACAATAACTAGGTCCCTATTTTATATTCTTAAGAGGTTAACGGTTTGTAGCGGCTGGATGAGATTATTTGATATCTCCATCATCAACTCAATTTGCATACAAGTAAACGATATCTCTCAAATCAAATTTAGATCGAATTCCGTACACTTTGGCGTGGAGATTGACTTCTATATAAGCTTTCCAATATTTTTCCAAGGGGATCAAGTTATCTATGGTAGTAATGCATTGGCTAATCACGGTGTCCGTTTTCAAATTAGCATTGATCTCTTTAACATTTTCAAGACTCGAGGACGAGTCTTTTTCATAGAGGGGGAGATGGAGAAGGATGTGGAAGGATCCGGTAACCCAATAGACCCGGGACCCGCCCGCCAGAATAGTTTTCGATTAAAACCAACTCGAGTAATATGTGAAGATAAATTTAAAGAGTTGGTTGTGACGGTCTTGCTCGTGAATGTGTTGAGAGGAAGATGCCAGGATGTTCCATTTGATCCTGGTGGTTTTGATTCGGTGTTAAAACTCGATGACGAGTTTTCCGAAGAAGGGGGGGATGATACGGATCCGGATGATCCGTATTCGGACCCGATTCGAGACCCAGAGAATCTGAACCCCATCGGGTTTCTGATTCCTACTCTATCTTTTATTTGAATAATATTTTATTAGTTATTAGTCTCCTAGTTTAATTAGATTTCTTTTTTATTTATTTGTCTATTTAAAGACCTCTTTGTAATCGTCTTAGGGGAGTTGAATTTTGAATAAAGAAATCATTTCTTGTTAAACAAGTTTTGTTTAACTGATAGCTCCGGTTGGCTGGATATCACACCGTCGTTGGCGACTTGGTTGGCCAAGCGTCTTCGCCGCTAGGTTTTAGCCTAGGTTATCTTCACCCGCTTGTACGAATCCGTATCAATGATCTTTCTCCTTCTAACACACTAGTGGACAACACATGTCCAGCTGTTTAACTAACAAACTCTCTGTTGAGAGTTTTGTTAGTACCTAGAGAACCAGAAATGTCTGGTTTTCTCAGGTCTTCCACATTCATTGTCTTTCCCTCAGAGGAGTCAGACTCATGTGTTCTATGAATGTTCTTTTCAGAAGATTCATGTGTCGAATCCATAGGAAACCAATCCCTGTAAATTCTTTCTAAGTTTCCTTGACTCATTGAGTCTCCACTTGTTGGTGCTTGTTGATGACTTTCAGAGTCATCAAACAGGCTAGGCTTGGTGGCTATTTCGGGGATTTGGATGTGAGGTGGTGAGTTTGGTGGACTGAGGTTGATGTCTTTGTAGGATGGGGTGGAGGAATTGGATGTGGGAGAGTCGGGTGAGTTTCTGTTCAGATTGACTGACTCAGAAAAATAGGATGCTTGTGGACTGTGTTTAGGGATTGGTCATTCTGGTACGCTGAATGGTACGCTATTGGTACGCAAGGCAATCTTCATCGTTGGTCCGAAGCAGTTACACCGTACCATTTGGTCCACTGATTGCTACGTAAGGCAATCTTCAACGGTGGTACGTTACTGTTAACTGTGGTACGCTGAGTTCACTGGTACGCCGCTAGTTTGGTACGCTGAGTTCTTGGTCTGGTCAAAGTTTTGGTACGGTGGTCAACAATTTGGTACGCTGAGAAAGTTTTTGGTACGCCGGCAAAAAAGTGGTGTTCACTAAAACTGACGTAACTTGAGTTCCGTTAAGAGTTATGGGAGCTAATACCAACCAAAACGACCGTCTCGACGAGATCTACACTTATACTGCCTAATGGCCTAGTACCCTCCAGTTTGACCCCCAAAATCCATTTCTAAGACCTCCATTTTTGCATCTGAAGTTTTCGATACTGAAAGTCTATCACAAGATGCCTGATTTCCAAGCGTTTGCGGTCATGCAAAACACGGTGCAAGCTATGCTTAACTTTGATAATGACATTGGAACAAGAGAGAAAGTTCCTAAGTTGCTAAAATTGGAAAATTATCACAATTTGAAATAAAGATTTTCTGCTTACATTAGCACAAATGATATCGATTTATGGATTCCAATTCGGAAACTCTACATGCATCCAACTGATCAAGGAGATTTTAAAGAAATTCACAATTTTGATGCTGCTGAAAGAAAAAGCTATAAGCTTGAGCAAAAGGTGTATAGTTATCTTACGATGGCTTTAACTACTGAATTGTTACATCAATTCAGTACTTGCCGGAAAAGTAAGCAGTTATGGGATGCTTTGTCTACAAAATGCGAAGGCAATGATCAATACAAAAAGAGTAGACGAAAAGTACTGAATAAAGAATTTGAAAACTTTCAACACTATAAGAAAGAAAATATCATTGCTCTTGTATCCAGATTTTCACATCTAATCAGTGAAATGAAAGTGGTTAACATTGAGAAGACTGAGGAGGAATTGAAAGATAAGTTGATGGAAGCATTACCAGAAAAGTGGGAGAATTATGTGTTGTTGCTTACTCATGACAAAGAGTATTCTGCATTATCATTTCATGATTTAACAGGAAAGCTTCATGCGAGAGAAATGGAAATGATGACTTCACATAAATCAACTGCTCAACTACAAAATCCTAAGTTGTATCATGGTCAAAATTCTGCAAGTATCAATGCAAACTCTAAATCATTTGGTTTTGATTCATCAAATCCAGCTCCAACAACATTTGTTGCTAGCCATGGATCAGGAAATTCTGAAAATTCATCAAGAGGGTGTAACTTTACTATTCCAAATCATTCAAGTCAGACTTTATTTTCTGCAAAAACACCGGATGAACATTTGAAGTTGATTTCAGCATTATTATCTTCATACTATGGGTTGTTGAATGGTGGTTTGCCAACTGCTAATTTGATTGAAGAAGTTTTAATCAGATCAATCCAGATAATCTTAAACAAATGGATATCAATTGGCAACTTGCTATGCTAGCTCAAAGAGCTAAACGGTTCAGGAAGAAAATAGGATTCAAAAGTTTAAATCCAGATGGTAAAGTTGGATTAGACAAGTCCAAGGTAAAATGTTTCAAATGTTTCAATTTTGGACATTTTGCTCGTAAATGTTCAAAGTCAAATGCTTCTACATCAAAGTCTTCAACAAATAATTCAGATTCAAAGGCATTAGTCTCACAATCTAATCAAGGATATGACTATTCAGACGATATTAAACATTTTGAAAGTCCTATTGCTTTGAGTGCAATTCGTAACAATCATGCAGGTACATTTAATGATGAGTTTGCTGAAATGCAACATGCGTTTATGGTTCAAATTGATCAGAGTGATTCTGAATCTGAAACAAGTGGATCTGGACCTTGTGGTTATGAATCAGTTTGTGAATTTTGTTCTAAAAAAGACAAGAAGATTCAAGGATTGATAAAAGAAAATGAGTTGTTGGTTGCTGAAAATAAAAGGAAGATAGAAGAGTTGACAGGTGAACAAAAAAAGTTAGAAGATGTAATTTAAGAATTATCATTTCAAAAAGACAAGTTTTCAGAATTGCAAGCAGAAGTTGTTGAGAAGGAGTTCAAGTTTCTAAGTGTTCAAAAGGATTTTGAATAGAAATTTACAAAATTATCTGAAGAAAATGTTGAGTTAGTCAAAGAAGTTGAAAAATGGAAGGCTGAAGCTGAGGATGCTGCAAATGATTTCAATAATTTTTTTGAAAAATCCAAGGTTAAGCTTGATATGCTCAACAAGAATTCTGATGAACAAGCTGCTCAAATTGCTCAATATCAGGTTGATATGGAGAAATTGCTAGATGCACAGAGGGAGTTCGCGAGGGTTAATAAATTGTAGAATGCGAATCTTGATATTCAAAAGAGAAATGAAGATAAGTTGAAGAAAGAATTATTTTCTGAGCTTGATAATTTGAGATTGCGAAAATATGAAACTCACAAGGATGCTAAGCGATTGATTGCAACAGAAAAGGAATTAGCTGAAGCTCAAAAAAATATTTCAGATTTGAAGATTCAAGTAAGTGATGCAAATCGTCTGTTGAACAATGTCACCAATTCGCAATCTTTCACAAGCTTTCTAGCAAATGATGAAAATTTTGAGAAGATGTTTGATAAGATAGTTTCACCTCCTACAAATATCAAAGAAGCTGTCAACATTGTCAAAGAAACAGTTGAACATTGTGATTATTCAAAGCTTTCTAATTCTAAGTCCGAAAAAACGAAGAAAACAAAGAATCACAAGAATGGTAAGCAAGCTGAACATAAATCTGAGATTCCTAAAACTTCAAAGTTTGTGTCTGGATCTTCATCCCCTGAAGAAGAGAAATCAGCTAGTTTAACTGATAAGATTCGTTCCAATACTGATATTGATGAAACAATCTTCTATGCTCCAAAAGATGTTAATAAAGTGAAAGCTGAGTTTGCTCGTCTTCCGAAGAACGGGCATCAATCATCTGGTTCTGAAGAAAAGAATTCAGGAAAACATGTTGGTTTGGGTTTCAATCAGAAATTTGCTAAAGATGATGTTTCTAAGGTTCAAAAGCAACAGAAATTGAAGAAGGTTAATTGAGGCAATTGAAGAAAGAAGTTTTTAAAGCTGAAAAAGTTCAACCTGAGAGGTTCTACAAACTCAAAGGTTCGGAAAAAATATTTTCTGCCAAAGAATTTCCGCTTCATTGCGTGGATGCTCAGAAAGTATCAGAAGTTTTTGTGAAGAATGTTGATCCGAAGAACAAGAAGAAACAATCTGCTAAATATTCTTCTGGAGGATCAAATTCTACTCCAAAAAGCCCGACATCAAAATGGGTTCATAATCATCGGTTTCAGGTATATGATACATTTTATGATCATTTTGGAGGTGCTAATTTTTGTGAAGCTATGCAGGTTCTCAAACGAAAGAACATAAACAATCGTTTGTGTTACAATTGCCGCCAAAAAGGGCATATGGCACAAGATTGTCATGTCACTGCTGCTTCTATTCCAAGGAAAGGAAAGGTTCCTTTTGTTGGTAAATCTGTCAAATACAAATTTATTGATGAATATGGCAGAGTATTTGATGAATTTCAACCGACATTTTTCAAACGTCAAGGAAGGTTTTTACCTATATTTCAAAATGATTCATTGGTCGGTTGTTCATCACAATCAACTGTGACCGATTCATCAAATACTAAATTACCATCATAACAACAAATCTAGAAACCTAAAGTGGTTTCTAAAGGAAATCAGGACACTGTTCGACCAGAAGCGATTCGCTTTGGGTCATTTATAAACTGACGTGTTTGACCAGTGTGCAGGTACTTCTAAAAAACCTATCAGTGATTGAAAATTTGATGGATGAGTATTCTGCTGATTACTTTAAATTACAAGTGATATCAAATTTCAAAAACTGAAATTTTTCTGAAAGCTAAAATTGGAAGGTATCTATGTCGAAAGGTCAATTTTCTTTCTTTAATTGCATTTTGTTTGTAGTTTAGGGGGAGAAAATTGAAAAATACCTAAAATAGTGTCTTTGTGTTTTTTGTTAAAATGAAAAATCCAAAAATAGAGTTTTCATTTTAAGGTGGAGAAAAACAGAAAAATACAAAAAATATTAAAATAAATGAGAAATTGATTCGACATGATTGGGAAATAATGGTACATTGGCTTACTTGTCTGACTAATGGATAAACTAGATGAAAAAGCCATAAGATCATTGTTCGATGTGCTTGGTAGGATCGACATTAAATCAGAAAGTATTCAGATATGATATACACTAAATACTAATGCTTAACCAAGTAGACAATATCTTGATACATATCTCAAGATATTGAATAGATACGTGGAAAAGAAAAATGAGAAGTCACTGTGTATACATGTGTTCATTTTGCAAAGATTTAAACTTGTTTAATTTTCTTTATTTTGTCAAATGATCGGACTTTCTCTGCGTATCGAAAGATCGACCAGATTGTTGTTCGTTTGACGCTTTGCTTTATTTTCTTTGGTGTTTCGTATAATTCATCGGACTTTCTCTGCGTGTCCATAATACCGACCTGATTGTTGTTGAATTATACAATTTCAACTTGTTTTTATTTTTTTATTTTGTTAAATATGAGGCCTTATCTGCGTATCGAAAGATCGACCTTAAGGTAGACGATTTAACGTTCTTATTTCTTTTTGCATGGAACACAGTTGACGATATCATGAATACAATCACTATGTGTTAAATCACAAGTGAAGTCACAAAGTGTGATAAGAGAATGCATATCTGAGTTTGTCTGATAGTGTGGGGTACACTGGTTAAAGCAAATCTAATCAATACCTTAATATATCCAGATGTTATGAGTATGATTTTTCCTGAGTTTAAGATGGACAAATTATACCAGTAATCGACATGGCTTGTGTGCTGAAGTAATTGAAATTGAAGTGTAGTTCAGCATGTTATGTTCAATATGATCCCAAGTTGTGATCTTTCTCGCAAAAGACAAAATAGTGTCTGATTCTGTATTGCATTTATGTTTCATATCTGAAAAGTACAAAAAGACTTTTGGTGTGTTTTAGCATAAACTTAGAAAAATCAAAAAGATTTTCGGTGTGTTTTGATGTAAAGTTTCAAAAAGTCAAAAAGATTTTGTTTCATATTTGTTTTAGACCGATCGACATGTGATACGAAATCATTTTTCAAAAATATATCTTGGATTCTCGAAGAGAAATTTTGCGACAAGATTAAATTAATTTTTCAACAGAAAAAGGAAACTGCGTTACTGTCTTCTCAAATTGCAGGTTATGTGTGTCAAGACTCAAGCATGGTGAAAGGGGGAGTTTGAAGTATCTTTCACAAGTGGATCTTGAAGTTTAAAGATTATTCAAGAGTGATCCAGCCATGCAAGCTCTATAGCTGACAAGAAATTTCAAGTTGATGATCAGATGCAGCGATGCTGAAGATTGAAGACTGAAGTTTAGTTAGCATAGATACAATACACGTTAAGGGGGAGTTTGTTAGAGCATCTTCCTATGCTATAGTGTGTCTCGTGTATTGTATCTAAGTGAGCGTGTGTTAGTGAGTCTGAGTGTCAACACCCCAAGGTGGCCGTACCATCTGGTCTGCCGTACCAATTGGTACTCCCGTATCAATTGGTATGCTAGTGGTACCGGGTAAGTGTTCACTATGAATAGTTCGTGTTAGAATGAGAGCTTAACACTTCTGTCATTCTACACTTTCTGTGTGTGTTTTCTAGAGAGATAAACCAGAGAGCTTGTGATTGTAATCTTCAAGTGATTCAATACAAATCTGTTATTTATATTTGTGTTCACTAGACTGATCGAATCATGCAATAGTAAGATCATTCCAACAGGGAACTGTGAACTTCGTTTAGGAAGTTGGTAATTCTTATTTTCCACTGTGGATATTTCTCCCTAGCAAGCATAGGGGGATTTGCTAATGAGCCAAGTGATTTCCCATTTTTTCAGCTTGAAGACATTTTTTAGAGAATGTTAAGGAGAATATGCTAAAGAGCAAGATCTTTGAATATTAGTTATTCAATCTGCTCTAAATACCAATTGTTGTGTCTCGTGAGGGCTCTTTAACAAT
>JBCNJP010000006.1:43277413-43299028 GCA_039602395.1 Deinandra increscens subsp. villosa
ATGTATTGCTTAAAAATAACAATCAACTAACACATTTGTGTTAGGAAAAAATAAATAAAAATAACAATCACTAACACTTTTGTGTTATGACAAGAAAATATAAATAACAATCACTAACACTTTGTGTTAGGACAAGTAAATATAAACATGTATAGATTGTTAGTTAACATTTATGATTTCATTTATATGAAGGGGCTTGGGTTTTTGTTTAAATCAACTAACTTATGAAAACAAGGTTTCATATACACAAGAATCATGGTGCACACCATATTACTTTCCTTGGATTTCATAAGTGTGTTTCACCACACTTGTTGGCTATCTTTAAGCATCTAAAATGCACCAACAAAGTGTTTGATCTTGGAAGAAAGAGTGTAAAGAAGAGAGTTTATTTTTGTTAGTTGATTAAACAAAGCACAAGCATTCTTGATCATTTGGTTTAGTTGTCAAGACTTGGTGGGTTTTTCTTGGGTGGTAAGTATGAAATAAACATAGGAGAAAAGTGGTTAAAAACACTCACAATGTGTGAGAATTTCAAAACCGAAAGAAAGGAGGAGGAGGTGGCGGTGGTCCGGTGGGACTGTGGTGGTCCGACAGCGGAGCAGCGGTGGCGAAGGGTGGCCGGCAGCGGAGCAGCGACGGCAGCTCGGTGGGGGGTGGTGGTTGTCGGCCGAATAAGGGAAAGGGAGAGGAGAGTGTAAGTGTTTCTGTGTTGGTTATGGGGAGACAAGGTGAGACTTGGTCTCCCTTTTATAATCATGTTTAGGCTTAAAACCCATTAGGTAATTATGTGTTGTCACACTCTCAAGTCCCCTAACCATCTCATGAGTAGGTTACTAATCTTTATAAATCTTTCAAGTGTTTTATAAAAGTTTAACACTTTTATAAATTATATAGTGGTTAGGAGTTTATATAAATAATAACTTTTTAAAAAAAAATCCCAAGTGTATTTAATCCAATAAGATGGTGGTTTTTACTTTTATAAAAGTTGAAGGTCCAAGTTTTATAAAAATATTAGTGGGTTAAAAGGTTGGGTTAATTTTTATAAAACTAGTGGGCTAACAATTTAATTAAATTGTTTTAGAGTGGGCCGAAGCCCAATTAAAATCGGGAATGAGAATGGGCCGAGGCCCATTCGGGTTTTATAAGTGGAACGGGCCGAAGCCCGTTAAAGTTTGGGGATGGGCCGGCGGTTCGGACCGGTCTCGGGTTGGGCCGCGAGAGGAGAGAGAAAAGGATTGGGCCGAACCGGCCCATTGCGTTTCAGGCCGCGGGTCGGGTATCCGGGTTGGGGAATTTACTCGGTGAGTCGAGGTGAACCTTCGGTTAAGTTTTCGGGTTTATCCGAGTTGCGTTGGGCTTGTTGGGCTTACCGGGCCCAATAGGTTTAATGGTTTTATTTGTTTGGCTAAGTCTTGACAACATAACACTTTTCATAACGTTTTAAGTTTATTAAACGTTTTAACAGTTTATATTAGTATTGATAAAATATAAATTGTCGAATTTTACAAATGTGAAAGACATTGTGAACGTTGCTTAGCTCGGCGGGCAGATTTAAACGGTAAGCTACTGGTCCGATGGTTTCAGTGATTTCGAAGGGACCAATGTAACGAGGGTTGAGCTTTCCTCGTTTGCCGAACCGGATGACACCTTTCCAAGATGACACCTTCAGCATGACGTGATCACCCGTTTTGAAGGACAAGGGTTTGTGTCGGTTGTCAGCGTAGCTCTTCTGTCTGTCTCGGGCAGCTTTCAGACGATCACGGACTTGAAAGATCTTCTCAGTCGTTTCAAAGATTAACTCAGGACCTGTTAACTGACTGTCTCCGATCTCAGTCCAGCAGAGTGGGGATCTACACTTTCTCCCATAAAGTGCTTCAAATGGTGCGGCTTTAATGTTGGTGTGATAGCTGTTGTTATACGAGAATTCGGCAAGAGGGAGGTGCTCGTCCCACTTGGGTCCGAAATCTACCACACATGCTCTCAGCATATCCTCTAGTGTCTGAATAGTTCTCTCACTTTGGCCATCTGTCTGTGGATGGTAGGCAGTGCTCATATCCAGGCGAGTACCCAAAGATTTCTGTAGAGATTTCCAAAAGTGTGCGGTGAATCGACTATCTCGATTGGATATGATGGATTTGGGCACACCGTGGCGCGAGACGATTTCCTTTATATAAAGCTTGGCTCGCTTATCCATCTTATCCTTCTCATTGACCGGTAAGAAGTGTGCCGACTTTGTCAATCGATCGTGTTGGTCCTCACTGATCTTAACAGTGCTAATGAAGGTGTTTTGAGAAAAAAAACCAATTAAATATCAATAAAAGATGATTTCCAATAGCTAAAATGGGTTTTTAGTATTGAACAATCACAACTACAACCAAATAGATGATAAGAGATGAACAATAGCTACAAAGATTGAATAGAATGCTCCTAGCCGTCACCAAACTTACCAATAATCAGAAATCTTGTATTAGGGTTGCTAAAGTTGCAAAAGGTAACAAATGAGAGCACAAAGGCTACTATTTAAACAGATCAGTAGACAGTTTCGCTGGCAGTTTCGCTGGCCAAGCGAAACTGTCACTGAGACAACCCTAATCTAGATACCGAGCGAAACAACAGTTTCGCTCAGTAGTTTCGCTAGCTAACAAAAAGACAACATTACAAATGAAACTAAACTAAACAAGCCGACTAAACAAAACTATGAATTCCTCCCTACATTGATCTTCAATATTCCCCCTAGGGAGGGATTCAGCCTCTGGATCTTCATTTTTCTGCTTCGGCTTCATTTGCGCTCGGCTCTTTATTCAAATCTGTTGTCCCTGATTCCCCCAAAACTATTGACTCATCAGCAACGGGGACTTCAGCCAGCTTCACAACCTGCTCAGATGATTCATCAATTTTGCCCAAAGCAGAGTTCATCAAGTTTGCCAGCTCTCTGTCTTCTTCCTGTCTTTCTTCACCAGCCCTTACCTTCTGTGCTAAATCTTTAATCTCTTTAACGATCCCCCGGGCCTTGTTAGCA
Organism: Deinandra increscens subsp. villosa; assembly: GCA_039602395.1. Lineage (NCBI taxonomy): Eukaryota > Viridiplantae > Streptophyta > Magnoliopsida > Asterales > Asteraceae > Deinandra > Deinandra increscens. The sequence goes on from JBCNJP010000006.1 coordinate 43,280,433, forward strand.
ACCCTCATGAACAGGTTTGCTTCTTCAGCAGTGTCTTCTCCTGCCCCACATCTAATTTGATTTTCGCACAAGGTTTTCAGATCGTTATTGCTGAATGAGAAGACTTCCATTGGATCAAACAGCCTGATTTCAGCATCTTCGCCCAGTCTGATAACTGCTTCACCAGTCTGATTGTCATAGAACCATTTCTTGAATGATTGTAGCCTGGATAGCTGTTGATCAGGAATTCTAACCCGGTTCATTGTTTTTGCTGGTTTGTACCTCAGGGAAATTTTGGGCTTTCCAGTCCTCTCATCAATTTCAGTCTTTGATTTCCTCCTTTCTCCTTTCATATACCCGAAGGACTTAAAGTCGTCTTTCACTGCTTGCTGCAGCATCATCTTCAAATTGCTGGCCCTTGTACTCTTGTCTTCGTCAATTAAGGGAAGATCTGCCAGCCTCCTCAGATCCCATCTGGGCAAGGTTTTGAAGCTATCGCGTTTGTGCACATATGAGATATTGCCCCCTCTTCTTTTGATCATGAAGGCATGTATGGAAGCATTGAATTTCCAGCTGATGATGTGTCGATCAGACTCTTTCCTCTTCGGTTGTGAGATGTTTTGGAACAAAGGAGTCTGTTCTTCAATAGCGGGCTTTGTGAACCATTCTTCTCTTTTTAAATCGATCACTTCTTGGCTGATAGAATTTATCCTTGCTTGATAAGTTAGAGGATTTTCATTCAAAGAATAGTTATCAGGTTCAGAAAGATCTTCAATCTCATCATCTTCATCATCTTCATCAATAAGGTGGAATTGTGCCTCGACAATCTCTGGCTGTTTGTCGGGTCCAGAGTCATAAAGGTTTACGTCACCTACATTGATGGCATCGAAAGCTTCATCATTCCCAACACCACTTCCTCCTGCTTCATTTTCACCAGAACCACTGCCACCTGCTCCTCCAGTTGTAAATTTTGAGATATCAGTCATAGAATCAATCTCAGCTTCACTCATCTGATTAGGCAGACCCAGGTGCTTCTTTATCTCATTCATATTTACCAGCAGAGATTTTATAAGTGAAGATTGTTTCACAACAATCTCATTCAGATTCTGTATTTGCTTTTTTTTTCTTTCTCTCTAAACTCAGAGTTGACCAGCTTGGTTTTGATCATTGTAAGTTCATTGGCCAAAGAGGTGTTTACATTTCTAATAACATCCTGATCCAACTCAGATCGAGGATCAACTTTTCTTTTCTTGCTTCCCCTCACTTCTTCTTCAGTAGTGGCACTACGTTTTTGCTTTGATCTCTTTTCTAGCTGTGCCATCTCTTCAAACTCATCTTCAATCTCATCTGCTGGTTCCTTACCAGAGCTTCTTACATACTGTTTCCTTTTTCCCTTAACATTCTCACTTGCTTTTCCTTCATTTCTCCTCTTGTTTTCAGATTCTATCAGCTTCTGAATATATTCGTACCTCTTTTCAGAGTACATATGCTTCATCAGGTAAGTGGTGTACCCGGAGAATTCGGGTCTTTTTGCAGCACAATCAGCTAGAATTCTTGGGTGCATAGGAGTTACAACAAGAGCTACACCCAGCTTTGGCAGTTCTGGCTCTAAGTGATCGATTATCATTTGCAAAAATCTTGGATACAGGAGCCATCTCGACTTCCTCAGCGCTTGAATGTTAGAAACCATTGCGTCGAAGATACGCTGAGGGATGTTGGCCTTCTTCCCTTTACATACCAGAAGCATAGCCTCAGCCCAAATTAAGTTAAGACCATCAGAACCCCCTTTTCTGTCGTCCAAGCGGGAAATGAAAACGTGAGCGATGTATCTCCATTCCTTCGACATTAAAGACTTTTTGATTTCTTTCTTGTTCTTCCATAATTCTCCTCCTTCATAACCCATTTCTCTCTCAAATCCTTTCAAAATTTCCAATTCCTTCATCTTTGTGACTTCACCTACGTCACTTTCAAGCTTAAGGGCTGCAGCAATCGTTTTCATTGTAATAACAATATCCTTCTTCATAACTTTGGCTCGAATACATTCTGGTTTGGCCTTTACGTCGTACTCAGCAGTGAGCCAAAATTCTCTGATATGCCTTTCGTCCATGATTGGCATGTGTGATATAGCGTGAGAGATGCACGATTTCTTCAGCCATGCTATACAATCTCTAAATCCAATTGCCTTCTCGGTGCCATCATCCAAAAATGCTGTAACGTTGCTTCGAGGCTCGTGCTTTAATGTTGACATTTTCTGCGTATGAAACCGAGAGTTTGTGAGTTAAACTTAATTTAAATTAAATTTAAAAACATTGTTTCGCTGCGAAACAGAAGTTTCGCTTAAAATCCAAAGCATCGCAATACAGCGAAACCAGTTGATTCGCGAGAATGGTCGCAGCGACACTGACGAGGTCAGTTTCGCCGAGAAACAACAGTTTCGCCGAGAAACAGCAGTTTCGCTGCGAGACAGTAGTTTCGCCGAAGGCGAAACAGCAATTTCGCTGGGAATCACGGCGACACTGTCAACGAAATTAGGGCATTATCGCTAGACAGTTTCGCTCGTGACTTTGAACTTTCGTTCAGTTTCGCTGAACGAACACTTAGTTTCGCTGGTCGCGACTTTTCAAATTCAAAAACTGTAAATCGATTTTCAGGGTATTCTTTTGCATCTAAACCACTGTTTAACAAGATATATCATTCAAACGAACACAAAGAGGGTCAGAAACAGTTTCAACATCAGATTAAATTTTCCGAGAACTCTCTAGGTGCCGATTCAACTTAAAAACCCTTAAAATTTGTTGTTCCAGTTGCGATTAAGTGATGAGAGGACCTGAAACACCCTTACCTTAACCGATATCGGTTAAACGATGATGAAAAATAACCGGTTTTGGCGAAAATACGAGTTTCGCGAGAGGGAGAGATTTGCAGGTTCGGACAGTTTTGGGCGAAGGTAATGACAAGTTGTTTCGATCAAAGGTATAAATACCTAAGCAGTTTCGCCCATAGTTTCGCTAAGGCGAAACAGTAGTTTCGCCTGAGCGAAAGAGCATATTCGCCCGAGATTTGATTAAACAGTTTAATTTCGCCGACATCGAAAGTATAGGTTCGCTATCTGCGCATACGGCGACACTGAGCGGCGAAACAATAGTTTCGCTGAAACCCTAAAAAATTTAATTTTGTCTCATGAACACTTCTGCAAGCCAATCGAGTACACGACCCTTCACCCAACCCAATGCCACAACTCAAGCTCACAAGCATCACCAATTTTAAGATTTACACTTTGATAATGCTCCATCAAGCAGATAAGATTTTGAAATTCTGGAAATGCCGACTAACTCACACACATCAGGATTCAATCACGCAAGCATCATACTCTTCACAATGTATCGATCTTAAAAAAAAGGACGCAGAAAGAAAATCCTTTTGGCTTTTCTAATTTTAAATTAAAACACACCAAAAATCTTTTTGAGTTTTCTAAAAAGAAGTGTAGAACGACTATACAAACAAACTCTATTTTAATTTTGAGAAAGATCCAGACGTGAGATCATATCAACCAATACGCATCAAACACATTTCAATTTCAAATTTAATCAGCATGTAAGACAAGCAGATCACGAATGCATCATTTTGATATAAAGCTTGCACTATATTGATATTAAGCATGCACTAATAGTATTTATCATTTTTGGATATTCTTAAGGTGTATTAATCATGCACTGATCACCCAGCCTCACTCTATCAAAGAAGTTAACAAATCATCACATTTATCTTGATTTTTCCTTTTTTTAAAATGAGGTATGCGTTCATGATGTTTCATGCAAAAATAAAGCAGAACCCTAAGTGAACAGCAATCAGGTCGGCCGCAAAGCACGCAGAGAGAGCCCGATGCACTTAGGAAAATAAAAAATAAAAATAAAAAATAAAGCAGAAGACGTATATATCAACAACAATCAGGTCGGCCTTCAGGGCACGCAGAGAAAGTCCGATGATATATACTAAACACCAAGAAAATAAAGCAGAGACTCAATCAGCAGGTGATCAGGTCGGCCGCATAGGCACGCAAGGAATACCCACTGAGTTGAGTGTAAAAATGGCGTAAAGCCTTATTATAAAGCTTGCGTACATCAGAACATCTCTTATATTATTTTTATAAGATATCAGAATCATTGCAACACTTATCAAGAAATGAAAACTAGAGTATATCAGGCAAGCTTTATGTTTATATCCTACTCATAGATATCATATTAGTCATGCACACCCATAGATCATACAAGTACAGTACAACTTTTATTTTTTTACTCTATCCATGGCAGATAACGCATGTTGATGTACTATCATTTCTCACTTGGTCGGATCAATTTCTCATTTGAAATATTAATGTTTTTATTTTCTGAGTTATTTACTCTTCCCCCAAAATCCACAAATACTTTATTTTTGGATTTTCAATAAGGAAACAAAACAAAACAAAATTGATTCGATCAATGCTTGACACAATTTTGAAAATCAACCAAAGGGGTCACCGATATGATGAAAGCAATTTATCCTCCATCCGATAGTATCATTAAGCCAGGCATTCCAATCGTAAAGTTTATATTTGAAAAACGCTTGAATGGAGACACCGTAGAAGAAAAAGTTTTGACAAGAAACCAGCTTCCAAGCTCATTGAGACATACGTAAAAAGCTCAACACTTTATCAAAAACAACGGGATAAAAGGAGATTATTTGAGAAAAATTTCATGAGTTTTAAGCAGTGAATTACCCCCAATTCCCCACAAGGTTGCGTACAAAGACATCAGTAAGCAGTTATGAGAGAAGCGCAAGGTAAATGGAACTTAAATACCCCCTGATCATATTCGAGTGACGATTGGCCAGAAATCATTGGAAGGTAGATGACGTGATCATTGATTTCTTGATTTAGGAATTTAGCCAATCAACATGCTTAACTGCGACAGCCACCTGATTCAAGACAACGTGAATTTAGCATGCAGGTCTAGATAAGACAAACTTAAGATAAAACAAGGTTAAAAAAATATGTACAAAAATTTAAGACAAAATGAATTCCATTTTTTTTTAAGGAAATCATGCCCAGCATTTTTATAAGCTCATAAAAGCGGGGTTTATCAAAGGTTTTGGTGAAAATATCAGCTTTCTGGGCCTTGGTTTCAATGGGAATAACATCGAAAAACCCTTTTTCCTGAGCGTCACGGATTGCATGAACCCAAGTTTCGATGTGCTTTGTTCTCGTATGATGAATCGGGTTCTTGGAGATTCCAACAGCGGCTTCGTTGTCACAGAACAGCGGTGTATGAAGGAAGTTGATTCCATAATCCATCATCTGGTGTTGGATCCACAACACTTGACAACAGCAACTTGAGGCGGCGATGTATTCAGCTTCACCTGTGGATAAAGACACAGTTGTTTGCTTTTTGCTTTGCCATGAAACCAAGCATTCCCCCAGAAACTGGCATCCTCCCGAAACTGATTTTCGATCAAGCTTGCATCCACCGTGATCACTATCAGAATATGAATTAAGTTCAAAGCTTCCACCCCTAGGATACCATAGACCCAATCTTGATGAACCTTTCATGTAACATCCCACATTGGTGGGGAGGGGAACTAAGCATGCCTTTATAAGGGTGTGGATACCTCCCCCACCAAGACGCGTTTTAAATCCGTGAGGGGCGGATGCCTGAGGGCATGCCGGCTGCCAAAGCGGACAATATCTTGGTGCGACGGGTCTGGGCTGTTACAGATTGGTATCAGAGCCATTGGTTACAGCGAACCAGAACATTTTAAAAGTAAAATTTCTGAACTGTAACCGTTTTTGAAAACTTTGATTACATCCTAACTCCCGAAAGTATTGCCCCGCGTGCTGAAGATGATCCTCATTTAGAATTCCTGTCTTGTGTCAGTATAGAAATTTAGAATTTTGGGTAGAAATTTTTCATTCACGAGGCTTAGAAATTTCTGAGTTAGAAAACTTTTCTAAGTACAAAGCTTAGCGTACTTGTTACATTTCTTCTTAGCGAACTTCATAATGCCCTTAGCGGACTAGAATTGCTCTTAGCGGACTTGATGTTAGCGTACTTGGTCCTTGTGCTTAGCGAACATTGATATTATCCTTAGCGTACTAGAACTCTTCTTAGCGAACTTCTTTAGCGAACTTGAACTTTAGTTCTTAGCGAACTTGCCCATGCTCTTAGCGAACCTGTTGGCCTTAGCGAACTTGTTGCCCTTAGCGAACTTGTTGGCTTCTTAGCGGACTTGATGAGGCCTTAGCGGACTTCCTATCTTCTTTGCGGACTTGTTATGCCTTTAGCGAACTTGTTATTTGGTTAGCGAACTCCATCCCATTCTTAGCGAACTTGAATGGTGCTTAGCGGACTTAAGTTGTTCTTAGCGAACTTCAGCAGATTTTAGCGGACTTAAATTATGCTTAGCGAACTTCAATGGGACACTTGGAAGAATTTACAAATTGGTGTAGTAATTGTTTGTACCACATGTTAGAATGTACATTGCCCTCTGTGTAGTGTATACAGGACCATCAAGAACCCTAATGGGATAAGACCCACCTAGGATGCAATCGGAGAGGATTCCCTTTTAAGCATGTATTCACCATCTTTTACTTGGTTACATCAGCAAAACTTGAATGATTAATCGTAAGTGCTTGTAGTTATGCTCTAGCTTCACGAATAGGGTAAGATCCATTGTTTAGGATGTCGATATCTTTAAGGACTTGTTTAGCCCTTAACCACATTTTTATTCTTAACGACCTTGGTAGGTATACTTTTAGCCCTAGATCATGGTAACCTAGACTCTAAGACGATGATCCAACATACCCTTAGCATAACTAATCGTGCTCTCTTATAACATAAACATGAGTCGTAGTAGATTCTATTCGGGTAGGATACCCATTAACACACCGAGAGTACCTTATTCGTAGTGCGTTAGTAAAGAACGCTGTTCAGCCTCATAGTATAGGGCAGCACTGTATAGAAGCATATGATTTCTCATAGGATACTTGTAACTGTAATTGTTACCCTAAATGTGTTGACACCCTTTTTCCTTGGTCAGTTTAGACCTCACATTTTAAATTGCATAGTCGTTGCGTGATAATCCAGTGTGAATGTGACTTTAATAACATAAATGAAATCGGGCATGTGATGACTAAGAATAATGTGACATTTCTCTCTGTATATATATAAACATGTGTGTGCAAAATGGATACGTGATCGAGTCGGTCAATAACTACTATATATCATTAGATTAAGTTAGGGGCATTGTAGCATGCCCTGTCCATACTCCTACTGAACCACTTTCTTACCAAATCGTACCTACGATAAACTTTAAGTTAGATCAGTTGTTATTCTCAGAACTTGTATCCTTGGCAGATCCCAGTCAGTTACCTTTGATTTAATGACCACATTTTTGATACTTACCCCTCGGAAACCACATACTACCCCACCGAACCCGGTAGCTAAAGTAAGAGGAACCAGCATGACCATACAAGGTAAATTACCGTTACGGGTGCACACGTAAATGTAATTTACAGTGTATGGAATCCCTGGGGAAATCCTACTCGGCAAACCATCAAGTTATGAGGGATACGACCTTTCATTTCAAAACTCTCATGACATCAAATTTCCAAGCTTATGGTCTTCGACCGTATTCTCTGCGCTATCACATCTATTCTCATTCCTCCTATATATGATTTCCAGCCTATCAAAATCTTTTAAAATGCTTGTGCAAATGAAAACCCCGATAAGACATCCCATCCCTCACACCATCCGACGATAAAGATCTTCCCTCGCTGCGAGCAAGCCGTGGTTAAACTCTTCACTGATTCTAATTTATCCGCAATCCTAACTCTACCCCTACAACGTTAACTGCCATGACTCTCTTTCAAGCTCTCTCAATTGTACAACAAACTCCATGAACTCTAATCTGATGGAAACCTAGACCTCTTCAATGGACAATTACACCTCAACCTTTGGAACCAACCTTTCGGCAGGAAAATCTTGCGAAGTTCTCCCCTCTTGACTTGTAATCTCCTCACGATTTTTAAGCACTTTATACCTCACTACAAATACAATTTCACCCAACGGAGCGATGTAGGTTACTTCTCGAACCCGTACGATCTACTTTATCTTCAAACACTCGATTCGTCGCTGAACTGTACGATCTGCTTCATCTTCAAGCCTTGAGCCATCGCGGCTAGTTAACCTCATCAATGACACTCCCATGCACCTCTTGTCAGAAGCTCCCGTACGACAAACATCGACAACCAACGCTAGACAGCAGTAGGCTAGGAAAGTTCCACAACATCATACAATGGTACCCATCGATCTCCTTCATTCTTCTTTAGAAAAAATTTCTTTGGTAACCCCTGCTTCATAACCAATGGTGACTGAACCAAATGATTGACTCGAACTCTCGATAACACGCGTCAGGAAGTAGATTGACTCCAGATTTGACGAAGACACGTATAAATTTATCGTATATGTGGCGAGCTACCCGAGGAGCACTGAAAGCGACCCAAGTACCCGATATTTTTACATCTTATACAATGCGGCTTTTCGATACGCAGTAGACCTCGCGAAACCTTAACTACGACTCGCCCGTACACTCATTGAAAGCCAGGTAGTATTGAATTCGTCACCACTTGGTATTTCGGAAACCCACTCTTATTACACGTTTTCACTTTTACTTAATCTTGAGGGCCAATGTAAATTGGTGTCCTATCCTTCTGTACGGTACCCCCGTCGACGCAATCACATCCATATCAGTCGACCCAAAAATCGTTTTCTCCGTATTTGCGTCAATCGTACCGGATGACTCTCTTCGAAACATATAGTTGCAACTACCCTACACTAGCTACCTCGCCCTTCATCCTGAGTCTGTATTCCCCTATTTGATATCATTTATGCTTCTACAAAGAACTTTTCGAACGTTACCCTTATCTTGGATCTTTACCGGAGGGTAATATGCGTAACGATATCTTCCATGTTGGCGAACCTCATTTTAAACCTAAGCGTGAAAGACTACCTTCTCTTTTGAATCCCCTTCAGAAACTCAAAATGTATTCGCGTTGCGTCCGCTAAACTCTTAATAATCCGCACCATAGACGAATACCCCACCTACCGAAAAACTTTTTGTTGTAAAATTCAAAATTTTCACATGTTTGCATGGTTTCAAATCTTTCACTCCCCTTCAACTCAAAAGCACCAGGAAACAACATAAGAAACCTTATTTTCAAGTGTATTATCTAACGAGATTTGTCAAAAAGCCAGGAATGGCAAGGAAACTGGTACACCCTCAACGTGCGGGTAGTGTGGTGGGTTAGCTGCGGTACACCCTATACATAAGCACTATCGACATGTGGAAGGTGGGATCAGTGCTGAACCCCATATTTACGCTGAAATTTATGAACAAAAACCCTATTTTGAGAAACTTCATTTAGTGGGACAGCGCCCACGATAAAGCAAAATTTATATCACTTTCATTGAAATTTCCCATGTCCCTCATACAGTTTAATCAAATGAAACTTATTGTTTTTCCAACTCTCTAAATTAATAAGAACTATCCTGATATAAATTTTGTCAAATATAGGTTATGACCTAGATGAAAAACAACGTATTAACAACTTAAGTTTTGTATTAAAAGACAGATCACATGTTCCTTGGAGCAACCTCGTGACTTTTCTAGGACCCTTATCAACGTTTACTCGTCCCAGATCCGTACTCGTCTTGGTTCACCATGTAAATTGTGAAATATTTCAATTGGTCCTCTAGTTATTACATTTCTGACGTCCCCCGACTTGTTACTTCTGTATGAAATTACCATGCTTACTCGCCGTGCTATTGGTATTATGATACCTTGCAGCGTCATCTGCCTATACTTTTTCTGCGAACTGTAAGAACCACCCAATCCACCCCCTAGATACGTAACATTCGAACCTTTTGCAGCACTTCTTGCCTCTACCGTGTCATTTGACACAATACTTTTGGTTAACTTATTGGATACTATAGCTGAAGACTACTCGGACCTATGGTCACTTCGTCACATTAAATACTTCGATTTCGGATATGGTGTCATCGTGACACTCGTTAAACCTAACCATGCGATGCGATTCAACTCACTCACAAAAACGTTCATTATAGGAAATCACTCTCTGTACGCTCATGCGAAATATCCATTCGATGCTTTCTAATCGTGTACCGTCCATCACTCCCCTCAGATTCTCTCGTAACGACTCGTGAGACAATTAGCGCTACGACAAATTTTCTCGTTTCCAATCTCCTTCATCCCATTCAATTGGCCCGAACACTTTGGACTTTATGCTAAATTTTCGGGACGAAAATTCTTTAACATGGGGAGGCTGTAACAACTGCAACTCCCTAGGTTAACTCCGTTAACTTTTCCGTTAGTTCCGTTAGCAAACCCGAGACCTGTTATTTGAATGATTTCGTGTTTACTTATGTTTACTTGTTAACTGACTTTAGTAACTTGGTTTGTAAATTCGTTTCGTGACTTTATGTGTTAATTTTGAAAAAAAAAATTGTATTTCATGCGAAACCGGGCTTTGTGTGAAAATTTGGATTTTTATGTATAAATGATAAATTTATATAACCCGACTAAATCTTACATGTTAAATGATTTAAAAACACTTGAAAACATTTTTAGAATTTTTACTTTACAACTTTTTAGCAAAAACCCATTTAAATGAGTTTTATGCCTTATATGTTTAAAAATAAAGTAGAGGGGCCAAACATGTAACTTCTCAAACTTAAAAATCTGCCAAACACCCTCCTCCTCCCTCATTTCTCACGCATTCTTCTCCCCTCTCCTCTCTTCTTACGGTTCCAAGCACACACACACACACTTCAAAAATTTCGACCTCCATCACCAAATCAAGCAAGGATTCAAGGTTTCTAGGTTCCCCAAGGCTCAAGAACGCTAAAGGAAGCTTCTTCTCCATCACATCTTCTTCCATTTTCGTTTTTCTTCAAGGTTTGTAAAAACCATAGAACCCCAAATCGAAATTGTTAGTTGCATGTGTGTTATTGAGTGTTTATGTGCTAAATGGAGTGTTTGTATGCTCATGAAACTTGATTTAGGTTAAGTTATGCTAACTCTTGATTTAGGTCAGAATTTTTGAGAGTTCAAGATCTGGAAATTTGCCCCAAATTCATGCTTTTTGTGTTCTTGAGGTTAAGTGAGTGTTTGGTTATGAAATTTGGGTGTTTATGCTCTTGTATGCTAGCCACATGTTCACAATTTATTATGATTTTGATATGATCTTGTTCATGACAGAAATTACATGTTGAAATGGTTATAATTATGTTAGTAGGTGTTGGATGACCAAATTGTTGCTCAAAATTAGAAAACCGAAATTTTTGCAAACTATAGAGTAGGGACAGATTCGTCCAGATTTTTAGGCCGACTTACAGAGGTCATAACTCACTCAATTTTTATCGAAATCAGTTGATTCTTTTTCCATAGTAAAGTTTCATGTCTTAGCTTTACAACGCCTACTCGCACACTCTCTAAAACCTCTGTTTGGTCATCCAAAACACAGCTGCAAGTTAGGTGTGCAAAGCTGTCTTTTTCTGTGAAAAGTAGACTTTTCAAATTGGTTAGGCATGTTAATCTTGTTATATTGATGAGTTTGAAATTTGTAAATGAGGTTTATATATTGAAAGTAAGATCTGGAAGGTTTGGTTCATAAATTCAAAGTTTTAAGTGAGTTATGCAAGTTTTCGTTTTACTTTGACTAGTTTACTACATGCTGAAAATGCTAACTTCCAACGTGCATAACTTTCTTATTTCTTAACATTTTTACTTTATTCTTTTTGCAACATTTCCTAAATGATGTGTAGTATATGCCTGTAAAATTTAAAGAGTTAACTCCAAGTAATGTGGATTTTAGCTATGTCACTAGTTAGGTGCTTGAAGTTTGACTTTCTGGGTCAACTTTGACTTAAGTTGCAATTACTTGATTTTCTCCCAAATTGGGACTTGTATGTGCATTATGTGACTTGTATGATCACATGAAACATGTTTAGATGCTTATATGCTATTTTCCTCTTATAGACAACCTCTAATTCGGTTAGACCATATTTACCCAAAATAGGTCATACATAGCCCATCTTTAAAGTCAAGTGCCGCGTACCAGTGCACCCTAAGGTGAGTTTCACTACTCCTTCTAGTTGCATACGGTAAGGGATGTCAATGCTTAGACAAAGGTATTTTTTTCTGTTTTATGAATATCCTGCACATATCACATGATTCACTAAATTGCGTTTTAATTACAAAAAGTCCTTACTTTCTCGGGTCGTTAATATAGAAATAGCGAGGTAATGTTGAGTAGTACTACTGGGGATTGACACCCCCGCTCAGCGGTGCACGGGATGCACCCTCCCGACTGGCGGTCGGACTGAGATCAATGTTAGCCTAGGACTCCGTGATCTGGGATGACGCGGGAAGGCAAATCACATAGGTGAATACCTATCAATTACATTGTCAGCTTCGGTTTCGAACGATTCAGGTGAACATAAGCATAGGCTAGCTACCTTACGATATGGATATTACTTGTAATTTACGAATTAAGTCTTTCGTTATTCGTATGCATTTTTGGTCTACACAGGTGAGTGTAGACTGCCTTTGTGAACTCACCAGCTTTTGCTGACACTTGAATTTTGAATGCTTTTCAGGTTGCTTGGAGGATCATGGATGGCACGGGCGCGGGCAATACTTGTTCTTTACGAAACCCTTTTAAAAAATTTTATTTCAGATACCTTAGTAATTACTTTTACTAAACAAATACCTTGTAAACTTTTAAATGCTTCCGCTGATTTTGTGTAATGTAAACTCTGATTTATTAAATGTAATACATTACCGGTTTACCCCTTTAACTATGGCTTGGTTGTAACTAACGTCTTGGATCCTGGTCTGGATAACACCCCACACGGTTATACTCCGTTTGTGGAAATTAGGGGTGTGACAGATTGGTATCAGAGCCAGGTTGTCGGCCAGTGTGCCAGCGAGGACGCTGGTCCCCCAAGGGGGGAGGATTGTAACATCCCACATTGGTGGGGAGGGGAACTAAGCATGCCTTTATAAGGGTGTGGATACCTCCCCCACCAAGACGCGTTTTAAATCCGTGAGGGGCGGATGCCTGAGGGCATGCCGGCTGCCAAAGCGGACAATATCTTGGTGCGACGGGTCTGGGCTGTTACATTTCAAGTAACGGAAAATTCGCTTGACGGCCTTTTCGTGAGATTCCCTTGGGTCAGCCTGATAACGAGCACAGTAGCACACGGCAAAAGTGATATCCGGACGACTGGCTGTGAGATACATAAGAGACCCAATCATTGATCGATAATACTTAGGGTCAACCTGCTTTCCTTGATTGTCAGGAGTCAAGCATGTCTGAGATGTGAAAGGAGTAAGTTCAGCAGAAGCGTCTTTCATCTTGTATTTCTTCAGAATTTCCAGAATATACTTTTCTTGATGAATGAGAATGCCGTCTGGCTTTTGTTCCACCTGCAAGCCAAGAAAGAAACACATTTCCCCCATCATACTCATTTCAAATTTCTCCTTCATCAATTCCTCAAACTCGCGACACAGCTTCTCATTTGTTGAACCAAAAATGATATCGTCTACATACACTTGAACAATCAGCACTTCGCCATTGATCTCTTTCTTAAACAATGTCATGTCGATGGATCCACGTGTAAAACCTTTACCCAAAAGATATTGAGTTAAAGTCTCGTACCAAATTCTGGGAGCCTGATGTAGACCGTAGAGAGATTTATCGAGCTTGTATACTTTGTCAGGAAACTCATGATCTTCGAAGCCTGGAGGTTGAAGCACATAGATTTCTTCATCAATATCCCCATATAAGAAAGCGCACTTGACGTCCATTTGAAACACCTTGAAGTCCTTGTGTGCAGCATGAGCCAGGAAAATTCGAATGGCTTCAATACGTGCAACGGGTGCAAACACATCGGTATAGTCAATTCCTTCTTCTTGATAAAACCCTTGAACCACCAGTCTTGCCTTGTTTCTAATCACAACACCTCTATCATCTGGCTTGTTTCGAAAGACCCACTTTGTACCAATTGGAACCTTGTTCTCTGGAAGATCCACTAATTCCCACACTTTCAGCTTTCTGAATTGTTGCAGCTCAGACTGCATGGAATCCACCCAACTTGGATCTGCTAAAGCTTCTTTTATATTTTTAGGAACGATCTGAGACAGAAAACATGCGAACAAACATTCATTGATCAATCCAGACTGATGACGAGTCCTCACTCCATCCGTAATAGAGCCGTAGTCATGCGGATGATCTTTTAAGGTTTTGAAATTTGAGTCAAGGTTGAGGGGAGCGGGTTCGGAGGTTTGATGGGGTAATTCATGAGAGGAAGATGGAGGGTCGGGTTGATGCGAAGGTTGTGAGGATGAGGATAGGTTTTGTTGTTGAATTTCGGAGTGAGGGGTGATAATTACGAGAGGAGGATTATCATTTGCCTCAGCAAGGATATGAAGATTGAATGACTTGAACAGAGTATCTGAATCATAAAACCATTCTGGTCCAGACCCGGTGTTGGGAGAGTTTGATTCTTGCCAGTCAACGTAGTAGGATTCCTGCACAATTCGAGTTCGTTTGTTATAAACTCTGTAAGCTTTTTGTGAAGAAGAATACCCCATAAAGAAACATTCGTCAGAGACAGCTCCAAATTTCGTAATTTGAGCTTCGGTATTCAGCAATGTGCACGAACATCCAAACGGCTTAAAGAAATCAATCAGTGGCTTCCTTCCATGATACAGCTCATATGACGTCTTCATCTTATCTTTCACGATTAGGACACGGTTCAGCACGTAGGACGCACAGTTCACAGCTTCAGCCCAAAAGATAATCGGCAGCTTTGATTCAATCAACATTGTGGCCAAAGGATCTATCATGGTTTGTTTGATTTAATTTCTCTTTGCAATGTTTAACAACATGATCATCCTTACCACATCAGAAACAGTGAGATTTGTGACTTGTGCAAGAGGAAGTTTCTGAAAGACTTTCCTCCTCATAATCTGATGTTTTAGAATCAGAATCACTGTTGATTTCGAAATCCACATTTGTTTTATCATTTGAAATCTTTGGATTATTAATTTTAATAACGGCTTTGGCAGGTTTAGTTTTCAAAGATGATTTCTTCTCTTGAGAAACATGATTTTCGGTAGGTTTTGAAATTCGTATTGGAGTGAAAGAAGGAATTGGATTAAAAAGAAATTTGTTGAAGCAATTTTGAGATGTACTTGCATGACATTGATCATTTTCATTTGAAACAAAACTTTCTTGATTAACAGACACGGACTCATCACTACTGCTATCTAAAGAAGAACAACTACTAGCTATACTACTATCTGTGCTAGAGTTCTTGGAATGAGAACTACTACTCGTAACAGACTCCTTAGATTTAAGACTACCGCATCCAAGCCCACTTGTGTTACCATATCCATAATCAAAATCCTCCCTGATCTCCTTATGGTTCACTCCTTCTAGACCTGCATGCAAAGTGTTAGCATCACTAGGAATTAAATCATTTAGAGGATGAGGTTTCGGAGTAGGTGAGTAACAATGCGTGCTTGGAGGAGGATAAACTTTAGGAAACACCTTTTCCTTTTCCTCCAAACCTACCCCGGTTTTTATTCTAGCTCCTCGTTGTTTAACGAGCATCTCCTCAACTTTCATTTGAGAAACGGTCCATCTATCTAACTTAGTCTGAAGTTGAAAGGCTTCGAATTGGGCTAATGTAACTCTTTCAGAAAGCATGTTTAATTCGACATTTTTAGCAAGAAGAGTTTGTTTTAAATGTTCATTTTCATGCATTGCCTCATTTAATTTCACAAAATACTTTGATTCATTTTCCTTTAATTGGGTGTTCATTGTTTTTAATTCATTGTTGTTGTCAATCAACAATTGATTGGCCTTGTAGATGCCGAACAAATGAATTCTACAAGGATAAGAGCACATATCTTGAACGGATTCATATGAAAGACCCATAATTACCTTTTCTGCAGCAAGGGCTTTCTCACAGGTGCCCGCGGGTGTGCTTGTTGTTTTCTCATTCATCTTCTTCTCAACTTCTCCCTTCTCACAGCTGTTAACTGTGGGGTCATTTCTTGGTTCATGAATTTGAGCCGCAAGCGCTTGATTTATGGCTTCCTCAGCTTCAGAGACCTCCGAACTCCAGTCAAAGTTAGTCAGAAGAGCCACTTCTTTCTTTGGCTTGGCTTCAGTGTTGTCAGTGATAGGGATGACATGAGTTGCAGGCTCAGAGGTTGGTTCAGTGACAATTGGACTCGGGCATTCTCTCTTGAAATGGCCAAGTTGCTTACAGTTGTAACATCTTAGCTTAGCCTTATCGAATCCAACTTTTCCATTTTGATTCTTGAAAGTGTTTCTCCCAGTACGTTCGAAGAACTTTCTAGCACGAACGGTCAACATGGCCATTTGCCATTTTAAGTCGGTTTCTTCCAAATCATCTGGGTCAACTTGGTACATATCCTCAGCAGTCAGAGTCGAACCTTGAAGTTCTCCAGCAGCGAAAGCTTGATAACTGTTGGTAAACATTGAGAACAATCCCATGAATTCGGGTGAGATCTGGGATGTTTGCTGAGCAGCGGCAGAAGCAGTTGAGGATGAACCAGACCCAAGATGAGCAGATTGAATTTGAGATGAGGCTCCTTTGGGTGTAACAGTTGAGATGAGAGCCGAATTCGGAGAATACACTTTAGCAGGACCCATGGCTTGATTGTACTCTCTCCTTTGAACATCCAGCTCAAATAACTTAAGCTTGTTAATTACATCCATAAGCTTGTAATCGGAGAAACCCCTCTCTTGTTTCAACATATGAACCTGAATGCTCCACTCGGGTGGAAGAGAATCCAGCAGCTTCTTGATTTGTTCAGAGTTAGTGAGTCCTGAATCATACTTCTTCAGATTGCTTGACACGGTCAGAAAACGGTTTGTCAAATCAATTAACTTTTCATTCTTCATGCTAGTGAACGAATTGAATTCTTTAGTTGCCTGTGCTTCTTTGTCCTTCACAAGATCTTCATTACCGTCATAAAACTCACAAAGAGCATCAAACAAACTTTTTGCATCAGAGTGCTCAGCGAAACGATTGTAGATTTCTTGCGACAAGCAGAGTGAGAGAGAACCAAGAGCCTTTTGATCTCGATCAATAAGTTTCAAATCCTTCTCAGTAAAGGAAGACGGATTGCTGTTGATCTGGGTAACTTCACCAGTAGTGGTGGTTGGAACATGAGGTCCGTCGACGATCGACAACCATTGATTGTGATCGGTGTACAGAAAGAACGATTTCAGACATCGTTTCCAGTCTTCAAAATTGTCTCCGTTAATCAGCCTCGGTGGTCGGTTTGGAGCAATGCTTTCAGTGTCAGCAACATTGGTACCTGAAGCCATCTCAAATCAGCCTGAAATAAGAAAGACACAAACAAACAAAGAACAAGACAATTTGGTTAGTTTCGCTGGGAGAATTAGTTTCGCCAGCAATTTCGCTCAGAAATCCTGATCAGATGAATAATTTCGCTGGAACTTATAATTTCGCCAGCAGTTTCGCTTGGGAACACTAAACCAATTCAGCAGTTTCGCCAACTAGTTTCGCTGTATGCACGGGCAGTACTTTCGCTAGGAAATACCCGATGACACACAGTTTCGCTAGCTAGATTCGCTGGAAACTGGTTTGAACTTTCGTTCAAAAAATAATGCTGTTTCGCCAGTAGTTTCGTCCAAAACAGTTATATGATTCATGGCGACACTATAGTTTCGCTGTATAGTATCGCTGGAAGAGACAGCAGTTTCACTGTATAGTGTCGCTGGAAGAACCTCAGTTTCGCCCAGAACAGAAAACCCTCTTTTTGAAGAAGAAATGATCACAAACCAATCCAAATCACTATTGAGTAATGATCAGTTGATTGCATATGCTTCAGGACATCAAAACATACAATATTCAACCAATTTTCAATCCAAAACAATCAGATTACAGATCCAAATAGATTTTCAAAAGTTTTACCAAAAACACTCAAAAACACCAAAAATCAAGAGCACAATGGCTCGGATACCATATTGTTGGTCCTCACTGATCTTAATCAGTGCTAGTGAAGGTGTTTTGAGAAGAAAACCAATCAAATATCAATAAAAGATGATTTTCAATAGCTAAAATGGGTTTTTAGTATTGAACAATCACAACTACAACCAAATAGATGATAAGAGATGAACAATAGCTACAAAGATTGAATAGAATGCTCCTAGCCATCACCAAACTTACCAATAATCAGAAATCTTGTATTAGGGTTGCTAAAGTTGCAAAAGGTTACAAATGAGAGCACAAAGGCTACTATTTATACAGATCAGTAGACAGTTTCCGCTGGCCAAGCGAAACTGTCACTGAGACAACCCTAATCTAGATACCGAGCGAAACAATAGTTTCGCTCGGTAGTTTCGCTAGCTAACAAAAAGACAACATTACAAATGAAACTAAACTAAACAAGCCGACTAAACAAAACTATGAATTCCTCCCTACATTGATCTTCAG
>JBCNJP010000006.1:43299528-43522537 GCA_039602395.1 Deinandra increscens subsp. villosa
TACCAACCAAAACGACCGTCTCGACGAGATCTACACTTATACTGCCTAACGGCCTAGTACCCTCCAGTTTGACCCCCAAAATCCATTTCTAAGACCTCCGTTTTTGCATCTGAAGTTTTCGATACTGAAAGTCTATCACAAGATGTCTGATTTCCAAGCGTTGGCGGTCATGCAAAACACGGTGCAAGCTATGCTTAACTTTGATAATGACATTGGAACAAGAGAGAAAGTTCCTAAGTTGCTAAAATTGGAAAATTATCACAATTTGAAATAAAGATTTTCTGCTTACATTAGCACAAATGATATCGATTTATGGATTCCAATTCGGAAGCTCTACATGCATCCAACTGATCAAGGAGATTTTAAAGAAATTCACAATTTTGATGCTGCTGAAAGAAAAAGCTATAAGCTTGAGCAAAAGGTGTATAGTTATCTTACGATGGCTTTAACTACTGAATTGTTACATCAATTCAGTACTTGCCGGAAAAGTAAGCAGTTATGGGATGCTTTGTCTACAAAATGCGAAGGCAATGATCAATACAAAAAGAGTAGACGAAAAGTACTGAATAAAGAATTTGAAAACTTTCAACACTATAAGAAAGAAAATATCATTGCTCTTGTATCCAGATTTTCACATCTAATCAGTGAAATGAAAGTGGTTAACATTGAGAAGACTGAGGAGGAATTGAAAGATAAATTGATGGAAGCATTACCAGAAAAGTGGGAGAATTATGTGTTGTTGCTTACTCATGACAAAGAGTATTCTGCATTATCATTTCATGATTTAACAGGAAAGCTTCATGCGAGAGAAATGGAAATGATGACTTCACATAAATCAACTGCTCAACTACAAAATCCTAAGTTGTATCATGGTCAAAATTCTGCAAGTATCAATGCAAACTCTAAATCATTTGGTTTTGATTCATCAAATCCAGCTCCAACAACATTTGTTGCTAGCCATGGATCAGGAAATTATGAAAATTCATCAAGAGGGTGTAATTTTACTATTCCAAATCATTCAAGTCAGACTTTATTTTCTGCAAAAACACCGGATGAACATTTGACGTTGATTTCAGCATTATTATCTTCATACTATGGGTTGTTGAATGGTGGTTTGCCAACTGCTAATTTGATTGAAGAAGTTTTAATCAGATCAATCCAGATAATCTTGAACAAATGGATATCAATTGGCAACTTGCTATGCTAGCTCAAAGAGCTAAACGGTTCAAGAAGAAAATAGGATTCAAAAGTTTAAATCCAGATGGTAAAGTTGGATTAGACAAGTCCAAGGTAAAATGTTTCAAATGTTTCAATTTTGGACATTTTGCTCGTAAATGTTCCAAGTCAAATGCTTCTACATCAAAATCTTCAACAAATAATTCAGATTCAAAGGCATTAGTCTCACAATCTAATCAAAGATATGACTAGTCAGACGATATTAAACATTTTGAAAGTCATATTGCTTTGAGTGCAATTCGTAACAATCATGCAGGTACATTTAATGATGAGTTTGCTGAAATGAAACATGCGTTTATGGTTCAAATTGATCAGAGTGATTCTGAATCTGAAACAAGTGGATCTGGACCTTGTTGTTATGAATTAGTTTGTGAATTTTGTTCTAAAAAAGACAAGAAGATTCAAGGATTGATAAAAGAAAATGAGTTGTTGGTTGCTGAAAATAAAAGGAAGATAGAAGAGTTGACAGGTGAACAAAAAAAGTTAGAAGATGTAATTTAAGAATTATCATTTCAAAAAGACAAGTTTTCAGAATTGCAAGCAGAAGTTGTTGAGAAGGAGTTCAAGTTTCTAAGTGTTCAAAAGGATTTTGAATAGAAATTTACAAAATTATCTGAAGAAAATGTTGAGTTAGTCAAAGAAGTTGAAAAATGGAAGGCTGAAGCTGAGGATGCTGCAAATGATTTCAATAATTTTTTTGAAAAATCCAAGGTTAAGCTTGATATGCTCAACAAGAATTCTGATGAACAAGCTGCTCAAATTGCTCAATATCAGGTTGATATGGAGAAATTGCTAGATGAAAAGAGGGAGTTCGCGAGGGTGAATAAATTGTAGAATGCGAATCTTGATATTCAAAAGAGAAATGAAGATAAGTTGAAGAAAGAATTATTTTCTGAGCTTGATAATTTGAGATTGCGAAAATATGAAACTCACAAGGATGCTAAGCGATTGATTGCAACAGAAAAGGAATTAGCTGAAGCTCAAAAAAATATTTCAGATTTGAAGATTCAAGTAAGTGATGCAAATCGTCTGTTGAACAATGTCACCAATTCGCAATCTTTCACAAGCTTTCTAGCAAATGATGAAAATTTTGAGAAGATGTTTGATAAGATAGTTTCACCTCCTACAAATATCAAAGAAGCTGTCAACATTGTCAAAGAAACAGTTGAACATTGTGATTATTCAAAGCTTTCTAATTCTAAGTCCGAAAAAACGAAGAAAACAAAGAATCACAAGAATGGTAAGCAAGCTGAACATAAATCTGAGATTCCTAAAACTTCAAAGTTTGTGTCTGGATCTTCATCCTCTGAAGAAGAGAAATCAGCTAGTTTAACTGATAAGATTCGTTCCAATACTGATATTGATGAAACAATCTTCTATGCTCCAAAAGATGTTAATAAAGTGAAAGCTGAGTTTGCTCGTCTTCCGAAGAACGGGCATCAATCATCTGGTTCTGAAGAAAAGAATTCAGGAAAACATGTTGGTTTGGGTTTCAATCAGAAATTTGCTAAAGATGATGTTTCTAAGGTTCAAAAGCAACAGAAATTGAAGAAGGTTAATTGAGGCAATTGAAGAAAGAAGTTTTTAAAGCTGAAAAAGTTCAACCTGAGAGGTTCTACAAACTCAAAGGTTCGGAAAAAATATTTTCTGCCAAAGAATTTCTGCTTCATTGCGTGGATGCTCAGAAAGTATCAGAAGTTTTTGTGAAGAATGTTGATCCGAAGAACAAGAAGAAACAATCTGCTAAATATTCTTCTGGAGGATCAAATTCTACTCCAAAAAGCCCGACATCAAAATGGGTTCATAATCATCGGTTTCAGGTATATGATACATTTTATGATCATTTTGGAGGTGCTAATTTTTGTGAAGCTATGCAGGTTCTCAAACGAAAGAACATAAACAATCGTTTGTGTTACAATTGCCGCCAAAAAGGGCATATGGCACAAGATTGTCATGTCACTGCTGCTTCTATTCCAAGGAAAGGAAAGGTTCCTTTTGTTGGTAAATCTGTCAAATACAAATTTATTGATGAATATGGCAGAGTATTTGATGAATTTCAACCGACATTTTTCAAACGTCAAGGAAGGTTTTTACCTATATTTCAAAATGATTCATTGGTCGGTTGTTCATCACAATCAACTGTGACCGATTCATCAAATACTAAATTACCATCATAACAACAAATCTAGAAACCTAAAGTGGTTTCTAAAGGAAATCAGGACACTGTTCGACCAGAAGCGATTCGCTTTGGGTCATTTATAAACTGACGTGTTTGACCAGTGTGCAGGTACTTCTAAAAAACCTATCAGTGATTGAAAATTTGATGGATGAGTATTCTGCTGATTACTTTAAATTACAAGTGATATCAAATTTCAAAAACTGAAATTTTTCTGAAAGCTAAAATTGGAAGGTATCTATGTCGAAAGGTCAATTTTCTTTCTTTAATTGCATTTTGTTTGTAGTTTAGGGGGAGAAAATTGAAAAATACCTAAAATAGTGTCTTTGTGTTTTTTGTTAAAATGAAAAATCCAAAAATAGAGTTTTCATTTTAAGATGGAGAAAAACAGAAAAATACAAAAAATATTAAAATAAATGAGAAATTGATTCGACATGATTGGGAAATAATGGTACATTGGCTTACTTGTCTGACTAATGGATAAACTAGATGAAAAAGCCATAAGATCATTGTTCGATGTGCTTGGTAGGATCGACATTAAATCAGAAAGTATTCAGATATGATATACACTAAATACTAATGCTTAACCAAGTAGACAATATCTTGATACATATCTCAAGATATTGAATAGATACGTGGAAAAGAAAAATGAGAAGTCACTGTGTATACATGTGTTCATTTTGCAAAGATTTAAACTTGTTTAATTTTCTTTATTTTGTCAAATGATCGGACTTTCTCTGCGTATCGAAAAATCGACCAGATTGTTGTTCGTTTGACGCTTTGCTTTATTTTCTTTGGTGTTTCGTATAATTCATCGGACTTTCTCTGCGTGTCCATAATACCGACCTGATTGTTGTTGAATTATACAATTTCAACTTGTTTTTATTTTTTTATTTTGTTAAATATGAGGCCTTATTTGCGTATCGAAAGATCGACCTTAAGGTAGACGATTTAACGTTCTTATTTCTTTTTGCATGGAACACAGTTGACGATATCATGAATACAATCACTATGTGTTAAATCACAAGTGAAGTCACAAAGTGTGATAAGAGAATGCATATCTGAGTTTGTCTGATAGTGTGGGGTACACTGGTTAAAGCAAATCTAATCAATACCTTAATATATCCAGATGTTATGAGTATGATTTTTCCTGAGTTTAAGATGGACAAATTATACCAGTAATCGACATGGCTTGTGTGCTGAAGTAATTAAAATTGAAGTGTAGTTCAGCATGTTATGTTCAATATGATCCCAAGTTGTGATCTTTCTCGCAAAAGACAAAATAGTGTCTGATTCTGTATTGCATTTATGTTTCATATCTGAAAAGTACAAAAAGACTTTTGGTGTGTTTTAGCATAAACTTAGAAAAATCAAAAAGATTTTCGGTGTGTTTTGATGTAAAGTTTCAAAAAGTCAAAAAGATTTTGTTTCATATTTGTTTTAGACCGATCAACATGTGATACGAAATCATTTTTCAAAAATATATCTTGGATTCTCGAAGAGAAATTTTGCGACAAGATTAAATTAATTTTTCAACAGAAAAAGGAAACTGCGTTACTGTCTTCTCAAATTGCAGGTTATGTGTGTCAAGACTCAAGCATGGTGAAAGGGGGAGTTTGAAGTATCTTTCACAAGTGGATCTTGAAGTTTAAAGATTATTCAAGAGTGATCCAGCCATGCAAGCTCTATAGCTGACAAGAAATTTCAAGTTGATGATCAGATGCAGCGATGCTGAAGATTGAAGACTGAAGTTTAGTTAGCATAGATACAATACACGTTAAGAGGGAGTTTGTTAGAGCATCTTCCTATGCTATAGTGTGTCTCGTGTATTGTATCTAAGTGAGCGTGTGTTAGTGAGTTTGAGTGTCAACACCCCAAGGTGGCCGTACCATCTGGTCTGCCGTACCAATTGATACTCCCGTATCAATTGGTATGCTAGTTGGTACGCCGGGTAAGTTGTTCACTATGAATAGTTCGTGTTAGAATGAGAGCTTAACACTTCTGTCATTCTACACTTTCTGTGTGTGTTTTCTAGAGAGATAAACCAGAGAGCTTGTGATTGTAATCTTCAAGTGATTCAATACAAATTTGTTATTTATATTTGTGTTCACTAGACTGATCGAATCATGCAATAGTAAGATCATTCCAACAGGGAACTGTGAACTTCGTTTAGGAAGTTGGTAATTCTTATTTTCCACTGTGGATATTTCTCCCTAGCAAGCATAGGGGGATTTGCTAATGAGCCAAGTGATTTCCCATTTTTTCAGCTTGAAGACATTTTTTAGAGAATGTTAAGGAGAAGATGCTAAAGAGCAAGATCTTTGAATATTAGTTATTCAATCTGCTCTAAGTACCAATTGTTGTGTCTCGTGAGGGCTCTTTAACAATGTAACAATCATGGATTTTTAAATTTAATTTTTTTTAAAGTTATCATTTAAATGGTGTTATTTATTTATCTAATTAAACTAATTTCTTTAAAAACATTATTGAATAAATACTATTAAATTATGGGTTTTAAATTTAATATACAAACTTAATTATTTCATTTAATGTGTTAACAAATTAAAATGGTGATTTTTATTAAATGTTATGCTATGATTATTTACTTTTGAGGTATTAAAGAAAGAAAAAAAAAACATATTTGTTATTAAATGAGTTGTTTTAAAAAGAAATATATATCTTATCCTAGATGTGGCATTCTTAAATTTCGAGTAACTTTATATGTTTCATAAAGTTTTGATATCTTTAATAAACAAAAGGTTTAAATAAAAGGTTTTTTTTTTTGATAAATTTATTTTTATGTTTATAAAAGCTCATAAAAAAAAACTCTATCATTTCATATTTATTTAGCCTTAATCATCCTAAACCATGATTTAATCACCATAATAATCTCAAAACCGACTTTTAAACACACTTAAATTGTCATTTAACGCTAATAAATTAAGACATTAAACTTGAATTAACTTATTTTACCATGTATGGTGCTATAAATAGTACCTTAATCATTCCCAAACCATTTGTCTCAATCTCATACACTCAAATATTCACTCTCCTTTCGTGCTTTCTCTCTAACGTCGTCGAAGCCCTGACAACCTCCGGTTCCTACGCTTTACGTCATTGTTTAGGTAAGTTCCTCACACTATTTCGTTTGGCTTTCATCATTGAGTAAAAGCCCCTAGATTATTGTAACATTCATATACGATAAGACAATTAATTTTATGGGTCTAGAACTAGGGTTTCGGTACACAAATTTGGGGAAGAAGATGACTGTTTATGACATCCTAAAATAAGTTCGCTCGAATATGGAACCAATAAACACGATTTGGCCCAGTTGGTAGGATGTTGCGATTTGTACATCAAGGTCGCGGACTCGAACCCGGCTCACTGCTTTCTTTCATTCCTTTTTTTTTTACTATTTCCTTCAGTTTAACATTTTTAAAACTATATATTTCTCCATAAAATTATTATAATTTTTTTTTCTAGCTTTCTTAAACGGTATACCTCCAGTCTCATGTCTTAATAATTTGTAAATATTGATACAAATATATTTTCCTAACCAACCTAACTATAAACTAGTAATAATATCTTTGAAGTTTTCTATTAAATAAATCACCCAAAACATTTTTACACTTAATATTTATTACTTATAAGTATTCGTTTATTGATGTTCATGAAACGAAATGAATTGATCTAAACACATTTATTTTTGAGAAACCTTATTCGGTTACATCTTTAACCACGTCATTTATTCTTTTGATAATTTATTTATTTACTAGTTATACATTCATTCATGTAGTTAATATTTTGTCATTTATTTATTGATCTAAGTGTTAATTCATTTACTTAATTAATTTAATTAACTAGTCATTCAATTATTTGGTTATTAATCAATTTAATTATTTAAGCCACTTATTGAATAATTATTTAGTCATTTAATATTTAGTCATGTATTTATTTATTATTTCATTTAATTGTTTTACGTATATATTTAATAATTTGTATGGACATTTATTTCATTAATTAGTTATTATATACTAGTCTAATGAATCATTTAATTACCTATTTAATCATCTATCTACCTAGCTATATATATATATATATACATATTTTATTTTCTACAAGCTTCAAGATATCACGTTATAGTCATCTTCCCCAAGTCATCAAACCCACCGAAACCCTAGGCTATTTTGAAATCCTATCTCATCGTCATCGTAACTTTAGGTTAACAAATTTCATCATTCGTTTAGGACGTCCTTGAACTTGAATCATTCGCGTTTCGTCAAGCTAGTAATCAATTACTTAAGGTGAGTTCATAGCCCCTTTTTCTATTTATTTTCCAAACCATTTTGGGGTGGAAAACACGCATAAACATTTTCATCTATAATTACTTTATTTTCAAGTAAATCATACTATTTATCATGCTTGTCATCATGAATCATTACGAAACATTAATCATTCAAACATTCATACTTTTATGCAAAGTCAAATACTGTTGAATACATTTACTTGTATGTATCTGTGTGATATCGTTTGATTATATACTTTGCCATGCTTGATATTGTATGCTATTTGGGAAACTTTATGCTTAAGGCTCCGGAGCATCAAACGTGAGGTTCCTTGCGAAGGACTGAACATGATGACGTTGAGGTTCTTGCGGGGGACTGAACGTGGTCCCAACGCTGAGATTCCTAAGAGGAACTGAACAGTAATCGTAGAGGTTCCTCGAGAGGGGAATTGAACACGTGGACAAACATTCTTACCGATTGTTGGGTTGCGAACCTTCAATCAGGCGTACTGTTTATGTGATAAATATTTGTTATGTGATAAACGCGTGTGTACTAAGACTCATGCTTATTTGTTTATTTAACAGTATGACCTTGCAAAAACTGTTCAAATGTTTTCTAAAACTGTTTTGCTTATAAACCTATGACTCACCAACTATGTAGATAGTTGACCCATTTTTGCGTGTTTTTCAGATTATGGAAATCAAGCATATTTGTAGCTAGGAAGCTTGTGGATCTAGTTAGGCTTTAGTGTCATTAATGTATTCGGCCTTGTAATAGACGTTTAAGTTTTTAATAAAATATGCTATTTCTTTTATATCCTTGTGCTTCTATACTCTTTCCGTGACACTTCGATGTTTCCGCCATCGGTCGGGGTGTTACAAACAATATTGGCACAATTTGATTTAAACAAGATTAACAAGTTGCGGAAAGTAAATCAAATTGGAAGACAAGAATTCATAAAAGGTTTTTCTGTATATATCAAATGTAAATAATGGTTTACACGAGTTTATAATATAACAGTATATTAACAGAAAGAACTTTTCTATGGGAGTAAGTTGTTGCTTTGAGAAGCTTGTGAATTGTGTGCTTGATGTCTTGCTTTCTTTGGTGAAGACCGCTTGCTATTTATAGGAAGTAGTGGCAAGTTGCAAGTGGATAAAGTGGTTGAGGACGGTTGAATTTGGAGTGTGTCAGAGTATATAGAGATAAATTGAGGATATTCAGTTTATCTCTTTTCAACTACTTTCGTGTTAAATGCCAAGTTGGTATTCACTTTACTTGTTCTTCACACAAAGGCAGAATTGTTCTTCTCGTAATCTTTATCTTTTGATAGTCCAGAACTCCTTCAGGACTATTCTTTGAAGACTATATATGCTTCCCATTAGAAGCCTTCTACAGAAATGACGATTTCTGTAGAATCTGGTCTGTACAGAACTACTTCGGAAATTCCGGAGTAGTTCTGTACGAATACAAAATCTGTATATCGTACAGATTTTCACATCCTTTCTTTTTTGTGTATGTATCTTA
The DNA here is from genome assembly GCA_039602395.1 of Deinandra increscens subsp. villosa. Lineage (NCBI taxonomy): Eukaryota > Viridiplantae > Streptophyta > Magnoliopsida > Asterales > Asteraceae > Deinandra > Deinandra increscens. The sequence goes on from JBCNJP010000006.1 coordinate 43,308,754, forward strand.
TCTTTTCTTCTAATACTTGGTTGTTTTCCGTTACATTTACATTGTGTTTTAACAGACCATTTTGGAGGCGTCAAAGGCTAGAAGACGCATGTCGTTGAACATTTGTTTATCTTTTTTTAGCTCCACCTTCTCCGCCGCAAGTTTCGTTCTCTCCTCCCAAATGTTGTTGAACCGGTCAAAATTTTGAGAGATGTCGTCCAAATTGTCCTTGTAGTCAACCCTTGCGAACGAGGACCCCTCATCACGTTTTCTTGCTTTGGTTTTTACGACTGATCAGTCAAGCGGGTTCAACGATGTGAGGTTGACTTTCCTCATCTTCGTCACTATCGTCATTGCGGATGAGGTTCACATAATAATAATAATTTTTTCTGATGTCTTCGTGCGCTCAGAGGAGGACGAACCCGATTTCTCCCGGGGGGGGGGGGGGACCGGTATCCACTATCCACTTCATCGAATTTTTCATCACGCCAAAAGCGGCGAGCTGTCGGAATGTTGAACCGTAAGTATTTCTATACTCGTTCATCGTGTCATTCAAAATCAACGTCTCGTTATCGCCACTTCGATGATCCATTAAACGTTTGTTGTATATGACGATAAACTTCACCCCCCCCCCCCCCCGCGTTAAGACGGATATCCCTCCACCTTGAGGTTAACATGTCGGTGGTGCGTTGGGGTGGTCTTTTCTAATAATCGAGTTGTAATGTTCACTCACGCATCGCCAAAAGTCACTATAAACTTGAGCCATCATTACAAAAAAATAAAATAAAGATTACTAAATATTTTTTTTAAAATAGAAGATACAAGAAATAGAGACTAGAAGTTTTTTTAAAAAAAAAAAGCTAGAAGATACATAAAAATATTAATAGAGATTAATATAGTTTTAAAATGTAAAAAAAAAAACTTACAAACAGCCACATTAAATGTTTGTTGTATATGACGATAAACTTCACCCCCCCCCCCCCCCCGGTTAAGACGCATATCCCTCCACCTTGAGGTTAACATGTCGGTGGTGCGTTGGGGTGGTCTTTTCTAATAATCGAGTTGTAATGTTCACTCACGCATCGCCAAAAGTCACTATACACTTGAGCCGTCATTACAAAAAAATAAAATAAAGATTACTAAATATTTTTTAAAAAATAGAAGATACAAGAAATAGAGACTAGAAGTTTTTTTTTTTAAAAAAAGCTAGAAGATACATAAAAATATTAATAGAGATTAATATAGTTTTAAAATGTAAAAAAAATAACTTTCAAACAGCCGCATCATCGGAGACAGAGATCCCAGCTTGGGCGACAACCCTCTCTTTCTCCGGTATCCACTTTTGCTTCGGTTTCTTGATGGGTTCATCGGTTACCTTTTTCTCGTGTTTCCTTCGAGTCGCGGGAGTAACTTGAGGCTCGTGGTTGGCTTCGGTGTCGGGGTCGTCTTGAGTCTCTGGGATAATCTCTTCGACATTTTCTTGGGTTGGGTTTTCGGGTTAGGATTCGGGTGGTTGAGAGTAGGAACAAAACCCCAGTTCCCATACATTGGAACATGTCGATAACAATCGCCCCAACCCGTCAGGACTTGAGTCGGGTTAAACACTGGTTGCTGGTTGGCGTTGAAGAAACCTTGTTGGCTTGGGTGTGGTTGGTTCGGGTTAAACATCGGTTGTTGGTTGGGGTTTTAAAAAATGGTGGTTGGTTTGGATTCATGGTGTGCTAAAAAATAGAAGAAATGAGTAGAATATGAGAATTTTTTGGAGTAGAAAGTGATGTTTGAGATGGTGGGGTTGAGTTAAAATGGGTATGGTATATAGTATATAAAAAATTATTTTTTTTCTTTTAAAAAGGACCGTTTGGGGGTTGGGGCCCACCCCAACGGCTCTTTCACTTTATTTTGTGACTTGAAACATAAATACTACAAACTATGCTAAGAGCTTTTTTGAGATTCTTCTAGCAACAAACAACTATCATTATTTATTTATTTTTTTTTTTACATAACTTTCATATTGGTATCTCATCCCCACACTTAAATTGCACATTGTACTCAATGTGCCCATGCGTAAGCAAAAAGAGAAACAATAAAAAATAAAGACAGAAAGGGAAGGAGTCGGAAATGGCGTCCCCACACTTAGACTTTACCACGCGTCACGCTTTACCTGACATTCTCGTACATCAAGATTATAAATACCAGTCTCCCTTTACTTTTCTCAACACAAACCTACAAAAGAAATACATAATATCCTACTGTTGGAGGTTTTGGTTGTTTGCTGGCGCTTTGCAATAACAGAATTGTTAATACAAAATTGCGGGGCGAACCAAAACTTCCAATTTATAAAAATAAAAAGAAAAGCATAAGAGCTTGGTTTATTTACGGGTCCCAAGTTCGACTCGGTTATTATTTTACCTTTAATCAGGTGGCTTTTCCTTAATCCGTTTCCCACTTGTTCCAGTTAATTTATTGTTTCATTATCAGATGGGAAAAATCTGATAATAATTTCAAAGTTAATTTTTAAAGTTTGGAACGAGTCGGGCCACCAAAATTTGTACTTACCTGGGCCAGATCTGGCAAGTGATTTGTCTTTTTCTTCCTTTGACGAGTGCACAGAAACGATCACAGGTATCTTTGAGTGTGCATACTCAAGGTGCTCGGGGAGCTCATTGAGCTCGAGAGAAGGCGATTCTTTAGTGGATGATTCATTTAGAGTTTCCTTCTCTCGATCTTTGACTTCGGCTGGATGGATGGGCTCCGAAGGGGTTTCTTCAGGAGGCCGATCCTCTTCCTTCAAGTTCTCCAGGGGGATTACTTCATCTTCATCTGTGTGCCAAGGAGCGTCATCTTGAGAAGGATATTGGAGCGCTAGCTTTACCTCCATGGGGAAATCGTGCCTCAGAGTTGTAACTTGATGTGATGGTTGTTCGTTGCTTCCTCTTGGATAGCGTCCCATTGCTTGAAGGGAGCCTAAGGGGTCGCGTCTAACTCCTTCGTCTCTGAACAACTGGTTGTCTCGGGAGCATCTTGAGGTTCCTCTTCTAGGATGACTTCTTGGTTTACACGTTCCCGTGTTTCGTCTTCTTCCACCTGTATTGCTTTAAGGTTTATTGCTATGACCTTGAACATTAGTTCAAACATTTCTTCACTCATTTCTTCAAGGTCATTTTCATGAGGGGAAGAAGGTGATTCTATTGTAGATGGTGGGTAACTATTTTTAGTCTTTTCTGGACATTTGTCCCCTGTTTGTTGTTTTCCGCACCAATAACAATAGAAAGTGAAACCATGTATACACGGAGAAGAAAGTGAAAATCGTCCTCCTCAATCGACATCGAAGTGTTCTTTTTTTATATGCGTAATAATCGTCATGAAAATGTTGCATTGATAACAATAAGAAACATTTCTAGTCGATTGTGGAGGTGGAGAAGAGTAGGAAAAATGGCTAGGTATGTCATCTATATGCGATTGTTTCAATTTGTGACAATCCAAAAGATAATGGAGACCGCCGCAAAAAGTACACAATACAAATTCGGACTTTCCATTTTGAAAATCGAGATACTCCTCAGGATATTCATCCATCCTTAAAATATTTCTTAGAAAAACTAAAAAGAGGTTTAAAGAAGATAAATAAAAATAAAAGTTTTTGTGAAAAATTTCAGAAGTTTTTGTGAAAAATGCTAATCCGAGGAATAATATGAAACAATCTGCTACATTTTCTTCTGGAGAATCCAGTTATACTCCAAAGAGCTCGACATCAAAATGGGTTCATGATCACAAGCACCAGGTATTTGATTCTTTCTATATGATCATTTTGAAGATAATGTGTTGTGTGAAACTATGTAGGTTCCTAAAAGGTGGGACAAGAATAGTCATTTGTGTTACAATTGTCGCCAAAAGGAGCATATGGCACACGATTGTCCGGTTCCTATTGTTTTCACTCAAAGAAAAAGTAAGGTTCCATGTGTTGGTAAATCTGCCAAAGCGAATATCATTGATGAACATGGCATAGTGTTTGGTGAATTTCAACCTACATTTTTCAAAAAACAAGGAAGATTTATTCCTAAATTTTCAAATGTTCCAATAGTAGGCTGTTCGTAACATCTAACTGTGACTGATTCATCAAATGCTGATTTACCAAAACAACAACAACAATGGAAATCTAAGGTGGTTTCGAAGCAAAACCAGAACACTGGTCAACCAGAAGCGATCCGCTTCGGGTCATTTTTAAACTGACATGTTTGACCAGTGTGCAGGTACTTTTGGAAGACCTATCGGTGATTGAAAAGTTACTGATGGAGGAATCTTCTGCTTATCTTAACTTAAATCTCATGATTCATCTTTCCAACCTGAATTTTTTTTCCTGAAAGCTAAAACAGATAGGTATCCATGTTGGTTGATCAATTTTCTTTCTTTATTTTCTCGTCTATAGTTTAGGGGAGGAAAAATTAAAAAGTCAAAATAGTGTCTTGTTTTTATAAATTGAAAAATCCACAAATAAAGTTTTTCATTTTAGGGGGAGAAAAAGCATGTTATTAGAGAAATGCATAAGGTGAAGGTGAATACATGCAAAATATATATAAAATTTGAGAAATTAATCATTGGGAAATGATGGTACATTGGTGTACATATCTGACTCATGGATAGAGTAGATGAAAAAGCCATAAGATCATTGTTTAATATGCTTGGTAAGCTCGGCAAATCAGAAAGAATACTGATGTGATATACACTAAATGCTATGCTTGATCAAGTGGATAATATCTTTAAGCGTATTTTATGATAAAAATAATAATGTGTGAAAAAGAAAATGAGAAGTCACTGTGTATACATGTGTTCATTTTGTAAAGATTAGGACTTGTTTGATTTTCTTTATTTTCTCAAACGATCGGACTTTCTCTACGTATCGAAAGATCGACCTGATTGTTGTTCGTTTGAGGTTCTGCTTTATTTTCTTTGGTGTTTCGTATAATTCATCGAACTTTCTCTTCGTGAACCGGAGTACCGACCTGATTGTTGTTGAATTATACAACTTCAACTTGTTTTATTTCTTATTTTTTTTAAATCTGAGGCCATATTTGCGTATCAAAAGATGACCTTAAGGTAGACGATTTCATGTTCTTATTTCTTTTTGAATGGAACACAGTTGACCATTTCATGAATACAAATCACTATGTGATAATCACATGTGTAATCACACGAGAATCAGAAAATGTCTGATAGTGTGTGGTACACTGGTCCAAGCAAATCTAATCAATACCTTAACATATTCAGATGTTATGAGTATGATTTTGTCTGAGTTTAAGATGGACAAATTATACCAGCAATCAACATGGCTTGTGTGCTTTAATAAGTTGAAACTAAAGTGTAGTTCAGTGCGTAATGTCCAATATGATCCCAGATAATGATACTTTCTCAAACCAAAAATAGAGTCTGATTCTATAGTGCAATTTCATTTCATTTCAGAAAATACAAAAAAAAATTTGGTGTGTTTTAGCATAAGTTTGAAAAATCAAAAAGATCTTAGGTTTCTGCTGATATAAACTCTCTAAAAGCCAAAAAGATTCTGTTTCTGCTTTGTTTTCGATCTGATCGACACGGGATACATATCATTTTTCAAAATAAAATATCTTGGAGTCTTAAAGAGACGTTTTGCGCCAAGATTATTTATGATTGAACATGTACTAAAGTGAAAAAGAATGTCAAAACTTCAAGTCTTCTGAAGTTGTTGATCAAGATGAAACACACCGTGCATCCTCAAATATTCAAGATCAGACTAACCATCAAGTGGAGGGGGAGTTTGATTGAATATACAAGTTTATGGATGACCAGATACAGCACACATCGAGGGGAGTTTGTTAGAACATGACCAGTTCGTCGTGTGAAGTATCTGAACAAGACAAAGATACAATTGATGCTTCACACGAAGTGAGGCCCGAAGTGAGACCCGAAGTCACACTTCGTGACCTCACAAAGTGATACGATGTGCCACTTCGTGTAAACTTCAGTTCGGGTACATCATCAAGAGTATAAATAGAATTTTCTCTTTGTATTTCAGTAGTAATCGAGTGAGTGTCTGAGTGATTAGTGTGTGCTTCTAATGTGTTTTCCCTCTGTGAGTTTCCAGATTATAATTGTTCTTTTAGATCAATAAAACAATCTTTTAATCACTCTTTTGTACTCGAAATAGCTGGATCGAGTAGACGATCCACCGCTCTCGCGTTTATATAAATTCATTCTTCATACCTTAAAGTGAGTTTATAAACTCCTTTTACCAACCCACCAAAGCCCCGTTTACCCCAAATTGAGTGTAAGAGTTTAGCCAAGCATGGCTATATATATTTGCTTAAAATAAAATGAGTAGTTCATAGACAAACTTTAGATGAAATCTTATGAAGTTAAGATTCTTACAAACTTGATTGACAAAAGACTTAAAACTCCATGTGGCTTAAATGAAAATTTAATCTACAAAGAAGAGAGGAATAAGTGAGTGAGTGAAAATGGAGGAGGCGGCCGGATTTTATAGGAAAAGTTTATACTTAAGGACGGGCCGTAATTGGTATGGGGCACGAGCTGTTCCTGTCAGATGATCTGCAGGAATCATCCTTGCTTAGGGGCACGAATCGTGCTAGATCAGGGGTACAGGCCATGCTTGTCAGATATTCTATAGGAATCTTCATTGTCATGGGGCACGGGCCATGCTGGGTCAGGGGAACGGGTTGTGTCTGTCAGGTGGAGCGTTTGGCATGCAAAAGTCACCTTCTAGAAGATTGAGTTTGACACCGCCTGTGTCAAAAGTTAGGCACGGTCCGTGCTTAAGTAGGGGCACGGGCCGTACTTAGTTGGTAACAGGTCGTGCTGACCTGAAAATCTTCTTCCTCTCATCAAGATACTCATAATTCACTATTTATGTGCCTCCTAACTCATTTTCTAGCCCGAGATATGCTTCCGCGAAGTTTTGGGCATTTTCTGACCGCATCGTTGTCTTCTAACTGTTGTGCTCCGAGGTGTGGTTGAGTTTAAGGGTTACCACTTTGTCTTGACTCAAGAGAGAGGCGTATGTGGGAATTTTTTCCATTCTACTGGGGCATTTGAGGACGGTCCATAATTGGTCGGGGGCATGGGTCGTGCCTGTCAGACAATCTGTAAAAATCATCTTTGCTTAGGGGCACGGGCCGTGCTAGATTAGGGGCACGGTCCATGCTTGTCAGATAATCTGCAGGAATCTTCATTTTTAGGGGGCACGAGCCATGTTGGGTCAGGGGAACAGGTCGTGTCTGTCAGGGGGGAGCGTCTGTGTAGAGGCTAGATTATGAGGCTTGTAATATTAAATATGTTGGGCTGGGCTTAGAGGGTTTCATTAGTTTAGTAGACTAGTTTGGTTATTGTATGTAGGCTAGTTTATGGTTGGGCTTGAGTTTACTATTGGGTTTATGACTCAAGAGGCCCAATAGTAAACCCATTGGGGTGCCTATATAAACCCCAATGGTTCTCCTTGTAAAAGGGGGCCTTGGTTTATGATTTCTAGAGAGAGTGAGGTGATTACGACTTTGTAGAGAGAGAAGAAGAGAGTTTACGATTTCTGGTTTTTTACCCGACAAGTTTTCTTGTGTGCAAAGATCAAGTGTTTATTTGTTTAATCATCGTATTCTTCGTGTTTCTTCTCTTCTCTATCTTGAATCACTAATCTAACCGGATTCCGCACGTTTAGATTAGAAAATATCGTGAACGGTTTTTGATCCCGGACCAACAATTGGTATCAGAGCCAAGAATCACAGATTCGAGGTTCTCACGGTATTGGATTCAAGCTTTTTCCAAAAAAAAAAAAGATTTGAAGATTTGAAGATTTGAAGATTGGAAGATTTGAAGATTTGAAGATTTGAAGATTTGAAGATTTGAAGGTTTGAAGGTTTGAAGGTTTGAAGGTTTACTATCGGAGTTTACTATCGGAGTTTACTATCGGAGTTTACTATCGGAATCGAGATTACGACCAGCATCTATCGGAATCAGAGATTACGACTGGTCTCTATCGGAATCGGTGTTTACGATCGATCTTAATCGGAATCAGCATTTACGATCGAGCTTGCGTGTTATAATCGTAAACGGGTGTTTACGATCGGAAACAGCGTTTACGATCGGAAACTAGTTTGCGGCAAAAAGTCACTATTTCACACTTTCACGGAAACGGGCTTAACTTTTGACTCGTTTGGAGTTAGAGGCTCAAATTTTAACATGACGTTCGTGACACCGAGCCCCAGGATTACCCCGGACTAATGTCCAGGGAAGCTCGTTTGGACCCCCAAATTCCACTCCGAAGGCCTCCGTTTTTCAGTTTTAAGTTTTTGACACTATTCCTTGAATAATAATTTTGCCGTTTTTTGCCAATTTTTCAAAATTTTCAGAAGCTGCATATCTAAAGAAAGAAAATGAGTTCAGAGGTTGAAGAAAATAATATGGTTGAGAACAAGGATGCTTTCGCAGCTGAAGTTGACGAAACTAAGATATGCCCCAATCCTACTTGTGCACGTTTAATTCCTGGACTTAGGCAAATTTGTAAAAATTATGAGATAGAACTGTTTGAGATAAAATGCGAAAGGAGTTCATTCAGGGGTAGATGGCAAAAGAATGAGGAGAAGGTAAAAGCTCAAAAACTAGACATTGAGAAATATCGAAAGCTAGCAACGGAGAAGAATATTTTATATGATCGGGCTAGGATTGAGATATCTGAGCTGACACAGAAATTAACTGAACTGCAGCAAAAATATGATGAGCTACAGGTCAAGTATGATTGCAATCAGGAAAGAAATCAGCGAATGCTCAATGCTGGAAAGGAATTGTCACATGCTGTTGTAACTGGTCAAGTTGGGAAAGATAAAACTGGGTTTGGGTCAGAAAAGTCTGATAAGTCTCTGTCTGCAAACAACATTATTCCTCCACCAGTTCCCAGAGACATTATAGGAATACTTCTTAGTGAGGAACAAGTTGAACGAACCAAGTCTGATTATAAAGAAGCTGCTCCTCCTATTGATAGTGTCTTGGTTGGAACTACACCATTGACTCAAGAAGAAATTGATAATGAAGCAAACATGACTTATGGTGAAGGGAGAGTAAAGGATATATCAGACAATGATGCTAAGTGTCAAAAATATGACAGGTGTCATAACTCTAAGTCTGATGATGCTGAGATAGAGTTGAAACCATACCCTAAAATTGAAACCCCATGCTTCAAAGTAATTGACGAAGTCAAAAGGGAAAAGGTGATCTTGACGACACGACCTGAGGGGAAGATCTTTATGACATCTGGATCAATGTTTGACCAAGAACCAGATGTAGGATATGAATTACCATCCTTCTCCTCCAAGTTCAAGGGAATAACCGATGGAGTGATAAGTGAACCTAAAGTTGAGAGGCCAAAGATCACCATCAAGCATCCGAGTATGAAACCAACAGCTGGAGTGAAGAATGAAAAACTCAAGGGAGTAGCTGTGTCTCCCATTTCTTCAGTTGGATCATGCAGATGCCGTTGTAATTGCAAGAATGGTGCTTCAACGTCAAAGAATCAAGGAAGCACAAAGACAGTAAAGACAGGTTCGACACAGGCTTCGACAAACCAGCAGAAAGTCAAATCTGAAGCTGCAGTCAAACCAAAGAAGCATACACAAGGCAAACCAGCTCCATATTAGCCACCGAAGACAAATGGGTACACGTCTGACTTCTATCTAAAGAAGCAGACTTGTTTTAATTGTGGCATCACTGGTCATATTGCTAGAAACTGTCTTTATCGCCCTTATGAACCCTATTATCCGAAAACTCAAAGGGTTTCATCTCAGGAATCTGTGAAGTCTAAGCCGATGATGGTGCAGAAACCTAAGGCAATGAAGACTGTTACTCCTAAGGTTAAACCCTCTGATCAACATTGAGGTGCTGCCAAAGCTGAAAGAAAATCTTTAAATCAAAATAACAGCTTTCCAAGTTACCAAAATTTTTAGAAAAAGGTGATGAAACCATTTTCAAAGCAATCAAAACTTGAAAAAACCAAAGTTACCCCTCCCAAGGTAACTAAAACTGTTTTAAAAAATGAATCTAAAACGAAGAAGGTTGAAATACCTAAAGTCACAACTCCAAAGGTGACTAAAACAAATGTTAAATCACCAAACTTGGAAACCAAAAATCAAGGCAGTTCCATCCCAACTTCCTGATTTTTCAAAGGGGATGTTCTTACAAGAAGTATCTTTTATTGATTCCTCAGGTGTACCCAGAAAAACAATGGCCTGGGTACCATTAGCTAACTAATCTCTCACTCTGTGCAGGAACGATCAAGGAGGATTATCACTAACGTTTTTATTACTAATTTGTTTGTTGATAAGTGATTGTTCCAGGCACAGTTTAGGAGACGTATCTTCATGTCATGTCAAGTAATCTATACAATGGAAGGTATGTCTCTTTGAGAGGTAAAATGTCAAAATCATTATGAAAGGACTGTTCTTAATTTGGTTGTTTGAATGATGAGGCAGCAAAGAGTCTTTTGAGTCAAACCTATTTCATTAAAGTTTCAATTAAGCTGTTGATTGATTATGTGTTTGACTTCAAATGCAATGAAGTGTGCATGTCATGAAACCCAATTTTCTAAAATTTTCAAATCAATACTTTGAAAGTTAGCTTGGCCAAATATCTTCAAAATTTTGTGTTTTGTTCTTTTAAGTGTGTTTGTGTGTTTTATTTTTTATTCAAAAAAAAACTGAAAAATGATGTTCACAAGATTGTGACATTAAAAATCAAAAAGCAAGGGGAAGAAATGTAAAGATGAAGAAAAAGTTGACCCCTCAAAAATAGTGTGCTTTTCAATTTTTAATTGTTTGTGTCTTGTTTTTGAGAAGTTTAGGGGAAGTAAAATGAATGTCCGGGTTGGAGATGGCTGACACGCGTAAGGCGGACGTGAAAGGCAAGCTCCACGGTGACATGCTCGATAGGCTCGACCTAAACTTATGACCTCCAATGAAAGTGCAGTGAACTTAAAAGATATATATGTTTAGTTTCCCATCCCAGGTTGCATGGTTTAAAAGTCTGAGTCCCGGAAAAAATGGGTTGAGAGTGGTAATTACCTAGTATTCACTCTCTCACACGCCATGTCTCTGCTATCATGACTACACCACATAATAAAAAGAAAAGAAAAAGAAATGAAAAAGAAATAAAAAAATTGAAAAAGAAAAGAGAATAAATAATCACTCAGTTGGTCTTCTTTGCGTGCTTAGCGGCCGACCTGATCACCAACTGATGGTTAATGAAATAAGTGGTAGTCATAACGGTGTTGCATGGTTCCTCAAGCTGGGGGTTTGTGAATCCTCAATAAACTCTAAGGTTGGGTAGGTTTTGCTGTGTACGCTTGGGTGTGGGGACAATTAAACATAATGGTAATATTGTACTATATTAAACATGACGCATTCGGTTGGGATTAAACGGGTTTGAGTTTAAAGCGGACAAACATACCGGCAATCACCTGGACTAGTTGAGTAACTGAAGCTGAAAAGGGTTCCTCAGTCAGATTCATACTGTTTGATCCCTTGTAAACTTTCTCATGTTTGGTTTGGTAAGTATTTGTTTAGTTTATATCTTTCGTGTGTGAGTCGTTAAGTTCTTTTTGGTGTGTTTTCGTCTTGGCCAGGTCGATTTGAGAAGTCAAAATGTCTTTTTCATGGGTTTTAATGCATGACAATATGCCCCCGACAGATCTTGCCAAATTTTTAGGGGAAGGAGTATGGGATAATAAGTATTATCCGAAGGGAACTCGAGGATGATACTTATTATCTAATGGAAAAGACTTCCTCCGTCAGATCTTGACAAATATTTACGGGAAGGAGGGAGGATAATAAGTATTATCCGAAAAGACTTCCATAATACATAGTATCCGAAGGGAACTCGAGGATAATTTGCATTATCTCACGGGAAGTCCTTGGCTGAAGGGAAGTTTTCAGCTAAGGGGAAGTCTTTAGAGGTCTTGGGTTCAGGGGAAGTTTTATAGAAAACCCGTAATCTATATTAGGGTTTTTGGTTAAAATTATATTAATTTGAATCAACTAAACAGATGATAATTATCCTCTTACCCAAAGACCAGTCATCAAATGTCTGGTGGAGTATATTTTTTCAAATGTGTGTCAGACAGGTTGATGAGAGAAAGATGATGCTGCTGCTCAAAGTTAAAGAACCAGCCGGACAAGACTTCCATCTGGAAAATCAACTATTCAGGGGAAGTTGTTGGTGTCTATACAAGTTTCCAAAAGCTTCAAAAGTTTTTCAAAGAAAATGCTCACAAGTTTAGGGGAAGCTGAAGATTTCAAGTCGATCTTTGATGAAGAAAATGATGCAGAGAGCCGTCAGAGATCATGAAGATCCAAGATCAACAACCAAGTTCTTCAAAGTTAGAGGTGTTCAAACTTTTTACCCTCTAATTTTTAAAGATTCAAGACAGTTACCGAAGATTCAGCGAGAACCAATTCCTTCATGAGAAGCAAGTCAATGAGAATCCTCCATCTCATTAACTTGTTCATTTCAAGAAGTTCAAGCTGATGCTGATCAAGATGAAGTCCCAAGTGCCCGTTATGAAACCCAATGAAGATTTCTGCAGAAAGAATCTTCATCAGCATCTATGCCAGCCAGTCAAGAAGAAGAATTTCAAAGATTGAAGACATTTAATATCACAAGCCTAGGGGAAGATTGTAGAGGCTAGATTATGAGGCTTGTAATATTAAATATGTTGGGCTGGGCTTAGAGGGTTTCATTAGTTTAGTAGACTAGTTTGGTTATTGTATGTAGGCTAGTTTATGGTTGGGCTTGAGTTTACTATTGGGTTTCTGACAAGAAGCCCAATAGTAAACCCATTGGGGTGCCTATATAAACCCCAATGGTTCTCCTTGTAAAAGGGGGCCTTGGTTTATGATTTCTAGAGAGAGTGAGGTGATTACGACTTTGTAGAGAGAGAAGTAGAGAGTTTACGATTTCTGGTTTTGTACCTGACAAGTTTTCTTGTGTGCAAAGATCAAGTGTTTATTTGTTTAATCATCGTATTCTTCGTGTTTCTTCTCTTCTCTATCTTGAATCACTAATCTAACCGGATTCCGCACATTTAGATTAGAAAATATCGTGAACGGTTTTTGATCCCGGACCAACAGTCTGGCATGCAAAAGTCACATTCTAGAAGAATTAGTTTGACAGGGCCTGTGTCAAAAGTAAGGCATGGTCCAAGCTTAGTTTGGCACGGGCTGTGCTGACCTCAAAATATTCTTCCTCTCGTCGAGAAACTCAAATTTTACTATTTATGGACCTCGTAACTCATTTTCTAGCTCGAGATATGCTTCCGCGAAGTTTTGGGCATTTTCTGCACGCACCGTTATCTTCTAACTGTTATGTTCCGAGGTGTGGTTGAGTTTAAAGGTTACCACTTTGTCTTGACTCGAGAGAGAGGCGTATGAGGGCATTTTTTCCATTCTTCGGGGGCATACCGGGTCTTAGCTCAAAATCATGAAGTCTTCAGTTTTTCTTTATTTTTCAGCATTTTTGACTCCTTTTGTGATTTTTACCTGGAATAAACTAAAAAACTAAAAAGAAAATAATAACACATTGTTTTATTAATAGTTAGTCAGATTTAGCTGAAAATATGGAGAATATTTGATATAAAAATATTTATAATTTACCACACATCATACATCCCCACATTTGAACCTTTGCTTGTCCTCAAGCAAAACTCTATAACCGAGGCCTGACACATCCCAAGGTTTATTAATCTGTGCATTTAAGATTCCGGGAACTATAAAGATCGTCCCTCCATTTATTTTCCAACTTGTTTTCCATTGGATTTTTATTTTCTTTTGTTAAAATATTTACGTTTATGATAAGCCTACTGAAAGTTTAACTCTACACAAACTTATATACCTCACAAATGATCACTTAGCTCTCATGGTTAGTATATGTACAATTTTAAGTGAAATCTCAAAGCTAGGTGAAAACAAGCAAACAACATAGGCTTTACATGGAATCAAACATCCACAGATTCTCATTGGAATCCACGTAGCTATCATGAGGGCTTAAAAAGGGTCAAAGGTAGGTTTGGGGTAAGGGTATGGCCATATTCTTCTTGTAAAAGACGCTCTCTTCCTCAATTTTTATTTGCTCGGTCCTTCTCTTCCCTTACTTAATATGGATTAGTTCATTGTCGAGCCACTTGGCGTTTTTCTTAGTCTTAATCTTTCAAGTTTGTAAGAATATTAATTTAATTTGATTTTTTTTTAAAGTTTGTCTATGAGCTACTCATTTCTGTTAAGAAAATCATTAAAGTCATGCTCATGCTTGGCTAATCTCTTATACTCACTTAGGGATAAACGAGCCTTTGGTTGGTTAGTGAAATGAATTTATGTACTTACCTTAAGGTAAGTACGAATGGCTTTATGAAAACTCTTTTAAAATTCAAAGTGTATTTTCTAGCCTTTTTGAACAAATGTACCTTGCGTATTATAGACCATTTGAAGAGACGAAAGCTCATCAATCGGACTTGTGACACCCGACTGGGGAACGATGCATGATCCTAACGATGACTCTCACCCTATGCAAAGTAATACATTAGTGAGTTTTATATCTATGTAAAAACACATGGCTTTCACGCTAACTACGGCCTGAAGGTACTGGTTGGGATTGAGGTTAATAAAATTTTGTCATTTCATGGAAGTTGGTGAGATTGTTAGAGCATATTCCTATGCTACGATGTGTCTCGTGTATTGTATCTAGACTAGAGTAAGTTCGTGAGTCAAATATTCAACATACCATTAGGGGCCGTACCATATGGTCCACCGTACCAATTGGTACGGACGTACCAACTGGTGCGTAGGTTGCTACGCCAACCTGTATGGTAAGACTATAAATAGATCGGGTTAGAGAGAGTTCATTAGTTCTGAGAGTTTAGTCATCCTTAACTGTGTGTTTTCTAAGGTGTTTCTCCCTCTACATTGTAATCTCTTTGTGAATCAATAAAGCTAAGCCTTATTTGCTCTCATTGTTATCGTTTGATCGAATCATGCAGTAGTAAGATTCTTTCCGTGGTTTTACAAGTGGTATCAGAGCAATCCAGGTTGCTCTACTGCTTTGATTTGGTCAGATTCGAATTTCTAGTGAGAGAAAGTTGGGTTTTTCTTCGTTCTTCATCATTTCTTTTTAATTCCGAGTGTTTCTGAGGTCAATTTTGATTCTAAATCGTTCATAGTGTGTTTTCGTTGCCTACTGCTGCAAATTATAATCCAAAACGTCCAAATTCTCAAAATTTAGTCGAAAATGGTTTGGTACACCGGTTGAGTCTGTTGATACGCCTGATGATCCACTTGTACACTGACTGGTACGCAAGGCAATCTTCATAGATTTTTGGTACGCTGAGTGGTGGTACGGAAGACAATCTTCAAAGTTTGGTATGCGACGGTTATTTAGTGGTACGCTGACAGTTACACCGTACCAAGTTGGTACGCTGTTTGGTTTGGTACGCAGCTTATTCGGGCCCACTACTGGTACGCTGAGTTAGTTTGGTCCCCTGATTTGGTCTGGTACGTAGATTGGTACGTTGGAAGTTTTTGGTACGCTGGCAGAATAGTTGTGTTCACTAAAACTGACGTAACTTGAGTTCCGTTAAGAGTTACGGGAGCTAATACCATCCAGAACGTTTGTCTCGACGAGATCTATACTTTTACTGTCTTAATGTCCAGTACCCTCCGGTTTGACCCCCAAAATCCACTTGGAAGACCTTCGTTTTTTAGTTCAAAGTTTTGACGATCGATTTTTAACTTCAAGATGAGTGATTTTCACGCATTTTCAGCTGCTAAAAACATCGTTGCAATCAATGATGAATTATGATAACGAGGTAGGAACAACTCAGAAGGTTCCTAAGTTGCTACGACTGGAAGAAACGATTTGAATCATACATATTTTCTCAATATGTTGATTCTTGGATCCTAATTTAAAAAGAATATAAGTATCCGATGATAAGCTCGAAAAAGCCAAAGATGATAAGTGATTTTGATGCTGATGAAAAGAATTTTTTTGCAAGAGAGAAGAAAACATATAGCTTTCTTACAATGGCTTTACCTAAAGATTTGATGCATTAGTTTAAGAATTACACAAATTGTAAGAAATTGTGGGATGCTATTGCTGAAAGATGTGAGGGAAATGAGCAATATAAGAAGACTCGAAAGAAAGTATTGAAGAATGAATTTGATAATTTTGGACATTGTGCTAATGAAAAAGTGTCAGATTTGATTGCAAGGTTTTCACACTTGAGCAATGAACTTGACGTTGTAGGTGTCAAGAAAGAGAGTGATGAATTGAAAGAGAAGTTTTTGGAAACTCTACCCAAAAGTGGGAAAATTATGTGATGATGTTGAATAATGATCCAAGTTACTCAAATTGGACATTCAATCAATTGACTAGCAAGTTACAAGCTCATGAAATGGAACTAATTGTGAAGAAGTCAGCACATCCATCCGTTCAAAATCCTGAATTATATTTCGGTGAAAATTATGCTACCGTGCATGCTAAAGCAAAGTCACATTCTAATTCAAGTTTTAATCCACCTTCAACAGCTTTTCTTGCTGGAAAGTCTAAAAATACTGGTTATTCTTCGGGTTGCAGTTTTACTATTCCTGATAGATCAACAAACAAGTCTACTTCTGCTCAAGCAACTGAAGATCTAGCTGCTTTATTATCTGCTTTCATATCATCTTCATCTGGGACAATTTTTTGTCAAATTGGTAATTCTGGTATGTTTCCAGATGATTTAAAACAGATGGATGATGATCAGCTTCATAAATTAGATTTGGAATGGGAGTTTGCTATGTTAGTTGAAAGAGGAAGAAAGTTTATGAAGAAACATGGCAAGAATTCTATTATTCATGGAGATAATCTCGGATTAGATAAGTCAAAATTGAAATGTTTTAAGTGTTCCAAGTTTGGACATTTTGCTCGAGAATGCAATCAATCTTCATCTAAACCAAGTACTTCGGATAATCATGATCATAATAAAGAAGCTAAAGCTATGATATCTCAAACTGATGAAGGGTATGATTGGTCTAAGGATTTTCCGGATGAATCTACTTTTCTTAGTAACAATGAATCTGCTTTTATAGCTACTCTGCAAGTTGAATCAAGTGATTATGATTCTGAAGTTAGTGGGTATGAGTCAACGTGTGAATTTTATGCTCAAAAAGATAGAAAGATTCGGGAATTGATTCAAGAAAAAGAAGGGTTGATTGTTTGTATGAAGACAAAGGAAGAAGAATTAGAAAGTTTCAAGAAGAAGTTTGAAGTTTTTGATGAGATTCTTAAGATAAATGAGAAATTAGTCAAGGAAAAGAATGTTTTAATGGAAGAGTTTGTAGAGCTTCAAACAAAATTGGATGAGATGGTTAGTGCATATAAAGAACAAATTTTGAAGTTGCAAACTGAGAATGAAGAGTTGGTTAAAAGTGTTGAGAAGTGGGAGAGTGAAGCAAAAGATGTCAATGGTGATTTTGAT
This sequence comes from Deinandra increscens subsp. villosa, assembly GCA_039602395.1. Taxonomy (NCBI): domain Eukaryota; kingdom Viridiplantae; phylum Streptophyta; class Magnoliopsida; order Asterales; family Asteraceae; genus Deinandra; species Deinandra increscens. The sequence continues at coordinate 43,326,263 of JBCNJP010000006.1, forward strand.
GCTTTATTTCAGAAATCCACTGCAAGAGTAGAATCGCTGAAGCAATCTTATAATGAAATCAAGAAAGAGTTTGATGAAGTCACTGCTGCCGAAAACCAACATCAAATGGTTCATTCGGAACTACAAGACAAGGTTATAAGTTTGAAAGAAGAAAACTAATTGCTGAAAGAAATATTGAGATTCACGAGGGCAGGGTGAAGAAAGTTACCCAAGAAGTCTATGATGCCCATGATCAGATGGGACAAGAGAAGTTTTTGTCTAACAGAGCTTCAAAGAAATTGATTGATTCAGAAAGAGCATTAGTTGAAGCTGAAAAGAAAAGATCTAATTTGAATGTTGAAGTGTTGGATCTTAAGAGGCAATTGAACAATTTGAAGAATTCACATTCTTTCACAAGTTACTTGTGCAAAGATAAGAATTTCAAGAAGGTTTTTGGAAGCGAAGAGCATAATCAAATTCCACATATAGTTATTCAATATGATGTTCTTGCTGATATTCATGTTTCTGCTATAACTAGAGACTATTCTGAATTCGTGTCTAAGAAATCTGAGAAGAAGAAATTCAAGGTTTCAAACAAGAAAGTGGAAAAGGAGGAAAGTTTGGTTGAAAAATATGTTTCTAAGTTTGTTTCTGGTGGGTTTATAACTGATGAGGGAGTCATTTCTGCTGGTAAGAAGATTGAAAAAGATGAAAAGCAGTTGAATGAAGAAATTATTGCTGCAAAGTTGGTCGAAGCTAACAAATTAAAGGATATCAAAGCTTCATTCAATCATGCTACTAAATCCGGTCCTTCGAGTTCTCAAGTTGATTTCACAAAGCTACCGGGTTACAAACAGCCCGGTTTGGGTAATGGGAAAAAAATTTGAGAAGAAATACAAGAACAACATGCTCAAGAAAGTTTTAAAAGAAAAGAATGATACCAGTTTGGAACAAATTTATCATTTGGCTTAGGTGTTCATTTCAACTATGGAGAAGGGATTCGGAGGAAAACAAATGAAGAAGGTTTCATCTACAAGTTCTTCGTAAGAATCTTCTTCATCTGGATCAAATTCCACACTTTGAAGTCCTGCCTCCAAATGGGTACATTCTAACCGAATTCAAAATTTTGATGATATTTCTGATAGTTCTGAGTCTGATGATAGATGTCATCCATTTTAGGACAAACCACAATCAAACGATCATATCGTTTGCGCTATCAGTGTCGCCGAAAGGGATAAATGGCAAAGGATTGTCCTGAAACTGCCAAAAGAATATTTTCAAAGAAATCTGCCACATTTATTGATGAATCATGCAGAATTTTTACTGAATCAACAACTTCCAAGTTAAAATCTAAAACGAAACAAATTATCAAATTTGATTCTAGTGTTGGTGGGTCATCACAGGATGATGATTCAGTAAAAACTAAAAAGGCAAAAATGCAGTGGCGACCTAAAGTGGTCAGCTCAGCTGCAACTGATTTTGTGGAAGGCACTGGTCGTCCAGAAGCTGTGTGCTTCGGGTCCTTTGAATACTAATCTTTAAATCCAGTGTGCAGGTTGCTTCAAGAAGACCTTTCAGTGATTGTGAAGTTCAAGCTTCACGTAATTGCTCATAGTGGAGTTTCCTGCGTAACTTAAATTGAATGTTTCATATTTCTAAAATGGAAGTTTTTCTGAAAACGTAAACTGAAAGGTATCGGTATTGGTTGGTCAATTTTCTTTCTTTTACATTCCGTATGTAGTTTAGGGGGAGAAAATTGAAAAACCAAAAATAGTGTCTTTGTGTTTTTGTTAAAATGAAAATCCAAAAATAGCGTTTTCATTTTAAGGGGGAGAAAAAGGTAAAATACCAAAAACATTGAAAAACAGAAAATACAAAAACATTGAAAAATGAGAAATAGTATCCGACATACTTAGAAAATGATGGTACATTGGCTTACGTGTCTGACTCATGGATAAAGTAGATGAAAAAGCCATAAGATTATTGTTTTATGTGCTTGGTATACTCGGCATTAAATCAGAAAGTATTTAAATGTGATATTCATTAAATGCTAATACTTGACCAAGTGGACAACATCTTGAAGCGTGTCTCAAGATATATTAAAATATATGTGAAAAAGAAAATGAGAAGTCACAAGAACATGAGAAGTCACTGTGTATACATATGTTCATTTTGCAAAGATTTAAACTTGTTTGATTTTCTTTATTTTGTCAAACGATCGGACTTTCTCTGCGTGTCCACAGAACCGACCTGATTGTTGTTCGTTTGACGTTCTGCTCTATTTTCTTTGGTTTTTCGTATAACTCATTGGACTTTCTTTGCGTGTACGGCAGTACCGACCTGATTTTTGTTGGATTATACAATTTCAACTTGTTTTATTTTCTTATTTTGTTAAATCCGAGGCCTTATCTGCATATCGAAAGATCGACCTTAAGGTAGACGATTTAACGTTATTATTTCTTTTTTCATGGAACACAGTTGACGATATCATGAATACAATCATTATGTATTAAATCACAAATGAAATCACAAAATGTGATAAGCAAATTCATATCTGAGTATGTCTGATAGTGTGGGGTACACTGGTCTATGCAAATCTAATTAATACAATAACATATCTAGATGTTATGAGTATGATTGTACCTGAGTTTAAGTTGGACAAGTTATACCAGCAATCGACATGACTTGTGTGCTGAAGTAATTGAAATTGAAGTGTAGTTCAACATGTTATGTCCAATATGATCCCAAATCGTGATCTTTCTCGCAAAAGACAAAAATAGTGTTTGATTATGTATTGCATTTATGTTTCATATCTGATAAAATCCAATAAGATTTTAGGTTTGTTTTAGCATAAACTTAGAAAAATCAAAAAGATTTTCGGTGTGTTTTGATGTAAAATTTCAAAAAGCCAAAAAGATTTTGTTTCTTATTTGTTTTTGACCGATCGATACAAGATACAAAATCATGATTTCAAAACTATATCTTGGATTCTCGAAGAGAATTTTTGCGCCAAGATTAAATTATCTTTTCAAAAGAAAAAGGAAGTCGCGTTTTTGTCTTTTGAAATTGCAGGTTATTCTGTGTGACAAGACTCGAGCATGATGAAAGGGGGAGTATGTGTAATAGCTTTCACAAGTTGATCTTGAAGTTCAAAGATTGTTCAAGAATGATCCAGCCATGCAAGCTCTAGTTCTAACAATATTTCAAGTTGAAGATCAGACGTAGTGATGCTGAAGATTGAAGACTGAAGTATTAGTTGGATAGATAGATAGCTAGATACACTACACGTTAAGGGGGAGTTTGTTAGAGCATATTCCTATGCTACGATGTGTCTCGTGTATTGTATCTAGACTAGAGCAAGTTTGTGAGTCAAATAGTCAACATACCATTAGGGTCCGTACCATATGGTCTGCCGTACCAGTTGGTACGAACGTACCAACTGGTGCGTAGGTTAGTACGCCAACCTGTATGGTAAAGCTATAAATAGATCGGGTTAGAGAGAGTTTATTAGTTCTTAGAGTTTAGTTATTCTTAACTGTCTGTTTTCTAAGGTGTTTCTCTCTCTACATTGTAATCTCTTTGTAAATCAATGAAGCCAAGCTTATTTACTCTCATTGTTATCAATTGATCGAATCATGCAGTAGTAAGATTCATTCTGTGGTTTTACAGAGATACATATTTGTGAATTTGGCTCTGGTTACGACCTCTCATATTTGTGCGAAAGAGGTGCATTAAGGAAACGGACCTTAATCCCTTTTCAAGATAATTTTCATAATAAACTAATCCGATGCGTGGGTTGTTCCCTTGCTGGCTCATGTCAACGTACTCAAGTATAACTGCGCCAATGACCCATCGGGACTTATAACTGTATTGCATTCACGCTTACTTTATATACTATTTCTAGAACGATCCTTTTGGATCCTTAAGGGGAGATGAGAGGAACGAGAGACAGGGTTCCAAGCTGAAAAGCGGCCCTCCTCATCTGATAAGTAGCAATCTTAAGGCAAAGTACTTAAATCCATTTCACCAAACTAACAATTGGTAAGTTCCACCAAGTGACATTATCCTCTGATTGATTAAACTTTGAAACCCATTTTATTTACTTGTTTCAATTTACAATAATTAGTTTAAAACCTTCCCTCCTAAATAATTAAACCTGGTTAGACTCTTAATAAGAACTTATCTTCAAAAACCTCTTTTTCCTTGCATCCTTGAACGACCCTCAGTCATCTTACTACTACTATACTGCTCCACAATGGGTGCACTTGCCCGTGCTATGTGGTGAAATAGTAGTTGCAGTTAATCAAGGTTTTATAAATATAAAAGCTTGCGTACACAAAGTGTTAATAAAACTGTTATATTTTTATATACACTATACGCACACCAAGCTTTTTTGGCGCCGTTGCCGAGGACACAAACAAGGATTTTTAAAGAAAAATCCGAGTTAACGGTATAGCCTTTTTAATTTCTTTTATTTTATATTTGTAATTTTCTATTTAAATCTCTTTTTGTGCATTCTCTGAGAAATATTTTAAAGATGGATCCAAATCCCGAGGAATATTTTGGTTATAGAAATGAAAGATCCAAATTTGTATGGTGTCAAATATGTGGTGGAATTCATCCCTACTGGGAATGCCACATACTCCTTGAAACGCCTGCATTTAAAAAAGAAATAAAAAAGATGACCCATCAGAAGAAAGGCCTTCTCATTCTCTATATTCTCCTTCATGCGAGCATGACAATATCTTTTGCCAAAAACATAATGAAACAACATGGCAAGAGAACACTAGAAGGCCGTTTGAAGAAGAAGAACCTATACCCTCATCTCCAACCCCTTGCCATCATGGCTATTTCTCTTTTTGTATGTGGTGCACTAAACATGACAATGAAGAAATGACATAAATGAGCACATACCACAAACAAAAGAAACTTCTTGTAACCAAGCTGATGTATACCTTGATGAAGAAAAAAATAAAAATCATAGAAAATCTAGAAGTTCTCAAGGAATATTTTTCACGGTTGAGTTATGGAGAAGAAGAAATAATCATCAAGTAAATACCACCAAATAATGGACCACACAAGGTTCTCAACCCCTCCTATTGTTTTGACTCAAAGGAGTTGGACGCATCACCTTTGACTCAAGATACACCTCTTCAAATCAATGAACCAGACAAGAAGAAACCAGAAGTAGAGCTACCAAAAGAAACTCTCAACCATACTCCTGCGGGTAATGTTGAGAAACTCTTGTCAAGAAAGGTAGGTACACATCTATAAAGAATCTCTGAAAGATCTTCCTAAAGTTCCGAAGAATGCAAAAATTTTCAAGGATATGTTTACATCTCCTAGGATAGGAGAACTACGACATGTTATCTTTACTAAAAGTCGACCATTATATTTTAAAAACCTTTCTGATAAAATTTCAATTCCATATTTTATCAAAAGGAAGCGCGAAACTGCAATAATTCATGATATTCTTTTAATAAATTTAATGCTTGCTTACATGGTCAACAAGTTAGACTTAAAGGAAGTAATCCCTTTTTATCTGCCTGTCATTCTTTCTCATCGATCTATTAGTCACACAATGGGAATAATCAAGGACGTCTTAATCCGCATTAACTCTGTCAATATTCCATCCGATTTTGTCATTCTTGACGACACCCCTCTTAGAAAACTTGGAGAGTAGTCATCAAACCAAATAACAAAGAGATAACGCTAACACTTAGAGAAAACAAGATCTCTTTAGAGGTTGAACGATCTCTAATCCATCCATCATCTAATGATCCTCCTTGTCCACTGGAAGATAAATATGAGAGACCAACCCAGGAAATCCTGGAAGAGGAGGAAGACCCACCTCTAGAGGAAGACCTTTCTACAAACAAGGTATCTACTGAAGAACCGCCTCCGCTGGAACTTAAGGAGCTGCCAGAACATCTGGAGTATGCCTTCTTGGATGACAATCAATCTTCTCCTGTCAACATCTCTACACGCTTAACCTCAACAGAAAAACAAGCACTACTAGTTGTGTTAAAAAGAAATAAAAAGGTCATAGCATGGCAACTCTTTGACATTAAAGGAATTAACCCCTCGTTCTGCACGCATAAAATCCTGATGGAAGATGTATACAAACCAGTTGTCCAGCCGCAGCGTAGAGTTAATCCCAACATTCAGGACGTAGTCAAGAAGGAATTCATAAAGCTTCTTTGACGCTAGTCTTATATATCCCATCTCGGATAGCCCTTGGGTTAACCTTGTTCAGGTGGTACCAAATAAAGGAGGGGTGAATGTCATCACAAACGACAAGGACGAAGCCATTCCTACTCGAACACTCACTGGCTGGAGAGTCTGTATAGACTATCAAAGGCTAAATGACGCCACCAGAAAGAACCAATTTCCTTTACCCTTCACTGATCAGATACTTGAGCGTCTATCTGGGTACATGTATTATTGCGTTCTCGATTGTTTCTCTGGATATTTCCAAATCCCAATCGACCCAAAAGACCAAGAGAAAACCACTTCTACTTGTCCCCAGGGCACCTTTGCCTATAGACGTGTGCCTTTTAGGCTATGTAATGCTCCTGCTACTTTTAGCGTTGCGTGGTTGCCATTTTCCATGACATAATTGAGAAATCCATGGAAGTCTTCATGGATGACTTTTCAGACTTTGGCAACTAATTGATCATTGTTTGCTTAATCTAGAAAAAAATGCTTGCTCTTTGTAAAGAGACTAATCTAGCCCTTAACTAGGAGAAATGTCATTTCACAGTTCAAGAAGGTATAGTTCTTAGCCATAAAATCTCCAAGGCTGGATTAACAGTGGATAAAGCCAAAATCGACACTATCTTAGACCTTCCACCACCTTCTTTAGTTCGTGCCATTCACAGTTTCCTTGGAAATGCAGGATTCTATCGTTGCTTCAGCAACGACTTCTCAGAAATTTTGCGTCCTTTGACGAAGTTGGCCAAAAAAGAAGTTGTCTTTGACTTCAAAAAAGATTGCATGGAAGCTTTCGCCACTCTCAAAGATCTATTAGTCAATGCACCGGTCATGACCGCACCAGACAGGGAGCAGTTCTTGGTCAACAAAAAGACAAACACTTTCGCCCAATATACTGTGCTAGCAAAATGCTCACAAGCGCTCAAGAGAACTACACAGTTATTGAGAAGGAGTTGCGTTCGCGTTTGACAAATTCCGTTCATACTTAGTGCTATCACAAACCATTGTCTTCACTGATCATGATGCCATCATATGCCTCTTTAAGAAGCAAGAAGCGAAGCCAAGACTCATACGTTGGATACTTCTGCTCCAGGAGTTAGACATTGAGATTAAAGATAAGAAGGGTGCTGAAAACACTACTATTGATCATCTATTCAGACTAAAAGGTGTAGACAAAAGCGAAGAGATCAACGAAAGATTCTGTAAGGAATTATTTCTCCTAATAAAGATGTTATCTCGGCTGATCAAAGTTAACTCGGAAGGCTTAGAAGAACCGAGGTAACTAGTTATCTCCGATAACCAATACTGCCCGAGATAACCTAAGTTACCTCGGGAGACTACCTTATCTCGGAAGCACAGTTTTACCCCGGGCAGTGGATATGCCCGAGATAACTCAAGTTACCTTGGTAAGGTGAGGTATCTCGGACAACTTGACTTCATCCACTTGTTCCTAACATGTCTGCTTTACTTCAGAGACATAAGGTGCTCTTCGATTAATGGATGCTGACACTTTATATTCTATACTAGTTTATTATTATTATAGTTCATGTATCTCTGTTCGACAGTCCATATGTTCGTTAGAGAAATCAAGGGATCTCCTTGATTTCTTCGGCATTATATATAGTTACTTGTATTCGTAAATTTTCAAGTGTGTAAGTTCGCTCATGTATGCTTTTCGAATCATCAAGCAATAGACAAGTATAGTGCGATGTTGTATTCATATCAATATTTCACTTTCTTTGCATTCTACTTTCATCTTGTCTAGCTGAAACAAAGTAAAAGGCTTAACTTGTTTCCGCCTGAATAACCTTATGTAAAATCTTGTAATTGGTTAAACTCTGTAATCAGAATCGATCCTACAAGTGGTAACAAAGCCTTGGCTCTTTGTTTAAAAAATTTTTGAAATTGTTTTTAAAACTTTGTTTTACGTATGTATTATGTTTTTCTGTTAAATTCTTTTTCCTTCATTTCATACATCCTTAACTATCGGTGACTCACGGAATGGTAGTTCTAAAAAACCACCATCCTTTATGCCCGATGATTTCGATACGTGGAAGTTACATATGATAGGGTATCTTCACCATTCTGATTATTGAATGTTAAAGTCTATCATATATGGCCCTACTATTCCTAAAGCAAAATCCGCTCCTACACCTAGTGTAGACATAGTTAAAGCTATTATAGATTAATCTAATGAAGACCACAAGATGGTTGAGGGAGATCACAAAGCACTATGGGCACTACAGGCTGCACTTCCAAATCAGTACTCGTAGGTTTCAAAAATTGCACAACTGCTTTTGATTTAATGGAAAGAACTAAACGAAATGTACCACGGAACTTATGAGGTCAAGGAAAACAAGAAGGATGTTTTAAATCAAAGATACGAGAACTTCTCTCACAAAAATGGTGAGAGCATGAATGCTCAGTATCTCTGTTTTGTTCAGCTTCTTAATGAACTACACATAAATGATGTAAAGATGGAAAACGGCGATGTGATTAGAAAATTCATGAGGTCACTTCTTAATGTTTGGGCATCAAATACAACAAGGACCTCAAGACTTTGAAACTGAGCTAGCTTTATGGGATGCTAAGTGCCCTGGAGATGGAAATAAAGGAGAGGTCAGGTGCTCTGAACAAACCTGCAAATTCGACACTTCCAATCTCCACTGCACTCATCACCGCTCATGAAGAAAGAAGTCATTTCAGTGATCGAGCTCCTGTGATCATTTATCCATCATCACCAAGAGGTAACAAAATCATGCCTCATTTTTATAACAGTTTTACTCATATTGCAGAGAGAAGTCATGGTGGGTTCACTAGATCTGTTCTAGAATACTTTAGTGCTAATGACCTCGAAGAGATGGACATCAACACCTAGCTGGTAATGATCTCCATACCCGCGCAAAGGTTCTACAAGAGAACTGGTAGAAATTTTAGTAGAGATAGAAGTGCCCAAATTGGCTTTGAAAAGAGTATAGCTAAATGCTACAACTGTCATCAATTAGGACACTTTGCCAGGGAATGCAAGCAACCCAGAAGGGAGAACAAGAACCATGATGGAGGAAACAAATACAAGAGACCTCATAATGCATACATAAAACCTCAAACCTCAAACCTGAAATGCATCTACTGAAGGTCCCTCCACTCCTTCAGCAAGCTCAAACACCCAATACCATGCAACTCCCGCTGTTGCCAACGAAACTCGTAGTGTTGATTGGGAATAAATTATGTAAGAATTATCCCCCATCAATCATGTTATAATGGAAAATGAAATCTCTTACTTTGCTGATAACTCCTCTACTTCATCTGTGGATACCTCTTCAAACTGTGAGGTAATTACTAAAATTCCTAATGAAGTACTCTATCTTCTGTGCAAACCTGCATGCGTAGAACAAACTGAAAATTCTAGAAAGCATAACTTAGAACTTATTGAGGAAATGACAAGTCTAAAAGAAACTAATGAATACTCAAGAAAAGCTGACATTGCCTATAACAACAAGATTGAGGAGCTAATCAATAGTATTAGTACTCTAAAACATGATAAATCGAATATGGTCACTCAAATTAAGGACTTGCTTTCTAAATTAGAAATTGTAAATAAAGAGTGTGAGGATGTGAGATTTGAATTGAGCATCTCTGAAATTAAACTTTCTGATGTCATTGCTGACTGTGTAAAACTCCAGGCCAGCATTGAAAAGCATTTAGAACTATGGCAAAGTCATAAAGTAATAGGAAACAAAAATGAATAATGGGATTAGGTAAAAAGTCACTTATCCTGATTTTTTACACTAAATCTGTGGAAAAGGTTAAAATTAAAGAAACAAAAGTTCCTCTGACACCATTATTAAAACTGGTGAAGAAACTAAAATATATAATGAGATATCTGAATTGACATCCAAAACTGATGATACTTCATCACAAAGCACTATTACAGAAACGGTAGTCACTCCAACTGTTAAACCACAATTATACAATATCTCTGATGAAATTGTCAAGGATCTCAGGATATTAAAATCAATTGAAAAGACTGAATCTGGTGCTTTACAAAATATTTCAAACAAAATGATGAATGCACCATGAGTCACTTTTTCTGAAAACTTGATGTTATTCTCAAAACTAAGATGTTGAAGGAATGCATAATATGTGGAAAAATTGGTCATGTTGCAGTTGATTGTCACTACAATCCATTTTTTAAAATTAGTAAAGCTGTAAAAAGTCAAACAGTTGACAAAGTTGAAAACTCTATAAAACCAAGATTTGCTGGTAATAATCATTTTGTTAACAGGAAAGTCAACTTCAAAGAGTTAGTTAATCAAGATCAATCTTATTCAGAAAGAGACTTTGAGCACCCGAGAAAACATTACTCCGGGAGCTCAAATCATCATTCAGAATTTAGAAAATCTGAACCTTTTTGCAATCAAAGACCAATATATTTTGATGATTATGAGGACCTAGAATACAATTATTCAAGAATACCTCATAACAATCAGAAATCTAGGACTATGTTTGCTCCTAGAGGAAGAAAATTTAATCCCGATGTAAAATTTACCTCGGAAGGTAAAAATTACTATCCCGAGGTAAAAGTTACCTCAGAGGGATGAAATTACTCCGGAAGACACTTAAAAGAGAGAAAATGGGCACCCGTGGTAAAAATTACCTCGAAAGGTTAATTCTACTGTCCCGAGGTAAATATTTCCTCGGATGAACAATTTTACTCCGGAAAGAATTCTACACCTCAAACAAGAGGTTTTCGTCCTAATCAAGAAGAGATTGACTTTAAAAGCCAAAAAACATATTTTTTAAAAAGAAACCTTCAAAATTTATTGATCAATCTTCATATTTTGAAACAACATATTCTGAATCATCTAAGGCTAGAAGACAAAGGAAGTATAGACAGAGAAAAGCAACTGAAAAACGGAAAGTTATAAAATTTTAGTCTGAACAAAATGCTTTCTCTATCCCCAATTTGAGTCAAAAAAAAAATTTTAATCACGAATCAAAAGCTGAGTCATCAAAACCCAAAGAAGTGACTCAAACTCTTATACTCAAGGAGTACAAATATAATGATGCTATGGGCAAACCCAAGACCACATAGGCTTGGGTCTCCATTGGAAATTAACTCGTTTGACTTACTATATGCATGACACATCCAATAAATCTAAGAGTAGAAGCTGGGTTGTAGACAGTGGACGTTCTTGGCATACGACAGGAAATAAAGATTTATTAAAAAACACAAAAAGAGTTAATGGAGGGGACGCGGATATGGATGGTCGGCTGTGGGTATAAAATTTACGCAAAAGCAACTACTACAGACTTGGTGTGCGCGCGAAAAGGTCTGACAAGTCCATGACACGGGTGTGAAACCAGGCTTCTGGTGGCACCGCTGCATGGAATCGGGGGACGTTGTGTGTTGCACAGACCTGCGGGAGAAGCTACATCTAGGTCGTTAATGCCCGTAGGTTACGAGTCAAACGCTGTTTCAGTTGGTTATGAAGATATATGACAGTTTTGGTCCAACCTACCTAAATCCATTTAAAACAGTTAATATTGTTTTAATACGATATTAATTTTTTTTTGTCTTAAGTCATGTTCTATGACTATAAATGAATCTCTTGATTCATATGTGAATATACTTTTTGGCCAACCACATACCAGAGAGGAGCACTCTCAGTTTGTCCTTTCCAATCACCACTACCTTATTTCTTTCCTAGATTTCTAACACCTAACCTACTTGATCAGACTCAGTGCGGGCCATCTTTGGCAGTATGACCACTGTTCCAGTTGTTGTACCCTGGGAGACAGACGGGTGCTCACGTGGAGACCCGCAATCTATTAAAAGGCCCTGGGTTTTGACTCTATCCTCAAGCAACACTGACATTTAATTTGTCCTTTGTGTTAGAGCGGAGCTGAAATTGAAAAGTCAAGAATCAAAGATTCTATGGCATTAAAGGATCAACGTTTAGAGACCCGAAGACAAGAATAATCTTAAAAATTTCAGACTCTTGATCAAGGTAGCTCATGCTTTTTTCAGACTCGAAGACTCAATGGTTTGAATTATTTTTACGTTTATGCAACGTTTTTGCTTTAGTTATTATTGTTTTATACTACGGTATTGTATTAGTTCCCCACAACATGACGTAAGGATCGTTATGATGATTTTATTAACATTTATTAGTAATATCGTAACGAAAAAGTGACTAAAATCCCTATAACTTCTTTATTAATATCAATGTAATGTTTATAGTTCTATTAATTTATTTCATATAACATAGAGCTTTAAACTTGATCACAAAAAAGAATATTACACATAAGACACAAATCATACATAGTAAAGTTGCACCAAAAGCGCATAACATACTATTAGTAGGGTCTGAGAGCGGTGGGATATAGGCAGCCTTCCCCCTACCGCAAAGGATAGGGCTGTTGAGTTCAGGAAGACCCTAACTCTGGACAACAGGAGAACATAACAATGATAAGAGGAAAACGATAAGGAAAATCATCAGTAAAAAGTCAAGGTAAATAGTGAGCAAGCAGAGCCAATCCACCACCACCCCCCCCCCCCCCTCCAACATACTCACACTTCACTAGACATCATTAGCCTTAATCTTACGCCTCCCAACGTCCTATCCTCATAGAGATGCATGTCCACTAAATCATGCCTAATGCGCTTGTCTCACGTCACAAAAAAGAATATTACACATAACACACAAATCATACATAGTAAAGTTTCACCAAAAGCACATAACATATATACTATTAGCAGGGTCCGAGAGGGGTGGGATATAGGCAGCCTTCCCCCCACCGCAAAGGATATGGATGCTGATTTCAGAAAGACCCCAACTCTAGACAATAGGAGAACATAACAATGAGAAGAGGAAAACGATAAGGAAAATCATCAGTAAAAAGTCAAGGAAAATAGTGAGCAAGCAGAGCCAATCCACCACCCACCCCCCCCCCCCTCCAACATACTCACACTTCACTAGACATCATTAGCCTTAATCTTACGCCTCCACGACGTCCTATCCTCATAGAGATGCATGTCTTCTAAATCATGCCTAATGCGCTTGTCTCACGTCAGTTTTGATATGTTTCTCCTTCTATGCCCCTAAACAGTGATGGAATACCAGTGCGCTCGGTGTTTGCAACTTCATTTTTTTATGTGTCCAAATAATCACAACTTTTCCTATGCATCTTTTTTGAAATACCCGCAAACGTAAATAATAAAATCAAAATGTAGGGTTCAAAACGTATACATAGAAAAACTATATAAAATTAAAAGTTAGTGTGGTAATGACATAAAAAATTGTCGAGTTAAAAGTTAAAACATTGTGATAGAGGTAGTACACCTTATCTTTGATCACATAAATTTATATATATAACAATTGTAAATGAGTGGGTCTCTCACAAAAACTACTGTGTATATTGTGGGCCACTTATATGCTGACATTTCACTTGGGCGGTCCAGTAAGATTATCACAAGTCTCCTTGATTGTTGATTTATTGTTATTTTGTATTTTACATGTGTGTGTGTTGACAGTTGTTGCCTCCGTTACTTACCACACGTTATTCTGAAGTCCATATAATGTATGGTCAGTTACTTGGTTAGGTGTCGTTCAAAAATAAGAATAAAAGAAATTACTTGGTTGGGTTTTCTCTTTCCTCTTTTGTTGTTCCGGTGGTATTTTCTACACGTAATTTTCTTTCTTTAATTTTTATTCGTCGCCCCGATTCTGTTGTTTGATTTCATTTGCGTTACTTTTATGCATTTGAAGGTCTGACTGATTCCTTCTACTTCTTTCGAGTTGCGTTTTTGGATGCATGTAGTAATTTGGCTTCTGTGGATTTGTAATTCTTCAGTTATTACTTGCAACTGTCAATTTATGTTCGTGTTGGTTGTTAGTGTTTCGAATTTAGTTGCATGTACCAATGTTAGTCTACAATGTGTCGTTTTAATGTTTGATCTTCTTTTCTATCTTATGTTGTTGGGTTTACACTTGCAGATTTTCGTGTTAGTTGTTAGTGTTTTGATTTTGGTTGCATGTACCGATTTTAGTCTAGAATGTGTCGTTTTAATGTTTGGTCTTCTTTTATATCATCTCCTCTTATAGTTCTTAATTGGATTTTCATTTCCTTTCTATAGATTATTCATGGATGCTCGCTGTAGCTGTTTAATCCTTTTTCTTACAATTTTAGACCATTTTTTAATTGTACTTTCTATTTTTTGGGTGCAGGTTTGGGAGGGTGTCTCTATAGTTGTCCTAGGTCTATGGAAAGCAATTTATGAAGGTTAGTTTCTTTCTCCTTAGTACAATGTTGCCCTCATCTGATTTTTCAGCAAGTAGAAATTGATACTGACTTCCATATATTTTATACGTTTGGTGTTAAAATTTTATCTAATGTGCTTAATTAAGAGGCAATTCAATTTCTCTTCCTACCAATCTTATGTAGGCTACATGGTTTTTCTTACCAACCACTTAAATCAATGTGTCTTAAGAAAAATGAATAAGAAACTTTAGGTTAGGTATATTTGAATGAATAATATATAAGGTATACTTATCCATGATAAGATAGGAAATCATCTTTTCACACACTAACTTTGATGTAAATACCAATAATAGTAAAAGAAATTAATGTCTAACAGTTATAAATCTTAGATATATGAAACAGTTTTAAAATTTGATTAGTAATTTCATCATAGACACCTGAACTTCCATTCAATAATAGTTGTGTTTTGTTTGTTACCTAATGTTTGAAATAAAAAGCGTTATGTAAATGAGTGAGTATCTCACAAAAAGTACTGTGCTTTTTGTAGGCCACTTACATATGTCAATTTAACTTGGGCGATCCAGTAAGATTTTATCCATAAAAAATCATCAAAATCGAATCCTAACAATTTCAACATAAAGGTTGTGAGTGCATGTATGTGTTTTATCCATACGCATACATATATATGTATTATCTGTAATCAGTGGCGAATCCAGGATTTTTTTTCATGGGGTTCGGTCACCAAGTATCTTGGTGTTCGGTTCATAAAAATCGAAAAAATACTAAAAATACTACAGCGCCAAAAAAATTCATGGGTGTCGGGCGAACCCCTAGGCTTGTGCCTAGGTCCGCCACTGTCTGTAATATTTCAAGAACATTTACATACACTTTATGTCAGTTTAGAACATTTAAATACACTTGATATCAATTTTAATCCATTCGACCCGTTTCGGTCGTATGTTTATATGCGGTCTAAAAATCAGATTTCTTAAGCAGTGGCGGAGCTTGAGAAAAAATAGAGAGGTGACCGAAAGTCGTCGTGACCTACAAAAAATTCTATCGCTATTTGGTATATGTTCGGGTCGGGTCAAACAATATAAACTATAAATATCTAATTTTCATAGTAACTAAAACAACACAAGTTAGAAACAAGATCTGACTTTCATAGAGAAGTTGAAACTCATAAATTCTATAATAGGCCATATCTAGGTACTTATTTGTTACTTTAATTGTTTGGGTGTTTTCAAACTAGGTTTTTTAGAGGGTTTATAAAAAAAGCTAAAAAAATCGAGATGGTAAGATTTGAAATGGTAACCTGCCGGATTGAAAGTGGGTGCTCTACCACCTGCTCTAGGTACACACGTGTTAACATATTAATCTAGGCGTTCTTATCAACTGTTTTTAGAGGGTTTAAAAAAAGCAAAAAAAAAAAAGCAAAAAAAAAAACAGTGAAAGCGAGAATTGAAATGGTAACTTCTTGATTGGAAGTGGGTGCTCTACCACCAGCACAGGTACATAATTGTTACTTTGATAGTTATATTTATATATAATGTATTTCTAGTGGTTACCCATACAAAATTTTTAACAAATTACACGTATACTCGGGCTTATGAGCAAAAAATCTGTAGTGACCGGAGTCACTGCTGGCCCTCACAAAGCTGCGCCCCTGTGTTTGGTGTCTTTGGCTTTGTGTACATCGCGTCGTAGATCAATGAACTAATATGTCTTAATGTTAGGTGAGCATGATAGTTTGTTACATAACACAAAACATAATAGCAGCTCTACTTTTTATTACATATTCATGAATTTTATTCAGCTATTGCTATTTTAATATGCCCAAATGAAAGGATTAATTACAGATTATGGTTGGTTTGCTATATACAGTTCAGTATTGCCTGGGTACTTAGTATTTTTTTTTTTTTTTTTAACCCAACTGACTTAAGAATCTACATACACCATTTCACTATTAGTATTTTTTTTTTTGTGATTCGTCTTGTATTTGATACTTCACATGACGATCTAAGACCATGTATCAACATCATTAACACAAAGGCTTGACACTGAACGACGTTCCGGAAGAACTACATCTCCAGACGACCTTACAACATTTTTCAAACGGGAGCTTTGAGCTTTTTCAGGTGTACACCGCCCAGATATCCCCCTGCAAACGACGATCCTCTTCTGGGTAATAAGCAGTCGACCTCACTCTCCTTTCTGAGTGGTTGGTTCGGACAGTCTTGCTCCAGAATGACTTTTCTGAAATGCCGACCGATTGTACTTAACGCAAGTACACATTTGCAATTTGGTTCTACACAAGGACACATTTGAAATGTGGTTCTAAATATGGCCACATACACACCCTAAACTATTTGAAGTTGTCACTTTAGCACTTTTCATTGACAAAATGTAGACTACACTCCATCAAGTTTTTTCTTTTGTTACATATACTAACGCATAAGACCAAAACAACGGAGATACATTCTACTTATTTATTTATCATAAAGAACGATCAACTTTTCTAGTATTACCATAAAAAACTGATCCTACATACAAATACCACATGGAGAGCTTACACACAGACATTATTATCCCTTTCTAATCTAAAAGGGGACATTATCATCATTAATGAGGCTGGTTGGATATTGTTCTTCCTCAACACTAAAAAACATCGAGTTGTCATTATTATCAACAAAAATATGATACACACACCCCACCCATTTACATTTCCCTTATGGGTAGACATGATGGGTCTCCCAATCTGTCAGACCCGAGTTGATCTCGTGACCTTGCTCCGAGTCGATCTCATGATGGTACAAACTATCTTCCAGCACATTTACATGTTCCCGCCTAAGATTAGTGGAGGATGGGATACTTATTGGTCATTGTGGTCGACTACCACCTTCACAAATATTTGCAATGTCAAACAATCCACTTGAGATGGTTCCTCACATGCTTTACACAAGCAATCGGCCTCTAGCCTCACAGTCACTCATGTTGACTTGAAACCCAACTTACATGATGTGCTATAACATTACATCTGGTCATTCCTATACATGTTAAATATATATATATATATATATATATATATATATATATATATATATATAGGAGAAGGATAAAATGAAAACCTCTCCAAGTTGGAAAAACCGTGAAAACTAAGCTAAAAAATTCATTTTTTGTTCCGATTTTTTTTATGGTGACTCTCTAACTTAAAAAAAACACCCTTTATGAAAAAAAGTAAAAAAAAACGCCGACTACATTTTTAAAAAAAAATTTATTTAAGAACCGATTTTTTTGCAAAAAGAAGTTAACCGGCCAAAAAAGACGTTGAAAATTTGTTGTTTTTTTTAGATGTATTTTTTTTATAGATTCTACATTCAATTTTGATGGTTTTGGTGGAAAAAAAAAAGCGCCTAGAGATTTTTTTTTAAAAATTTATTTACAGATTTTGTTACATATGTAACAAGGCATTTTACATATGTAACAGGCAAATGTTACATATGTAACATGACGTAACGTCAAATTTCGGAAATTTTTTTTAAAAAAAACTACTAGGCGTTTTTTTGATATTTTTTCACCATAGAGCTTGTATTAATGCATATAATCACTACAAAAATTTTAAAGAAAAAAAAATCGTTTTGTGGTAGTTTCCACGGTTTTTCCAACTCAAAGTGGTTTTCATTATATCCATCCCCTATATATATATATATATATATATATATATATATATATATATATATATAGGGTGAGGTTCATTGTAGACACTTTCGCATGTGAAATAGCTCTTTTTCACATGTGAAAGTTTCTAATTAATGAGAAAAAAGAAAAAAAGAAAAAAGAAAATTAATCACAACCATTAGATCAAGAGATCTAATGGTGAAAAATGGTGTCTACCTGTCTACACTTATGGGGGTGTCTACAATGAACTTTTCACTATATTTATATATCAAAGAAAAGACAAGATATGCGAGCAACGCACACAGCCTTCATGGCTAGTTATGACAACCTACGAATGGAATACTAAACTCGTACAACTAACATATGTGGTTACTCATATTAGTCTGAACCACTCAGTCTCATACGACTATGTTGTCTTAAATGACTATACTAATATGAATACATGCAGAATGCTCTGGACCATTACCCTCTATCGAGCATTACACGAAGATATCCAGAATACTCTGGACCATTATGCTCTATCGAGCATTACACGAAGATATCCAAAATACTCTGGACCATTACGCTCTATCGAGAATTACACGAAGATAACCAGAATACTATGTACCATTACGCTCTATCGAGCATTACACAGAGATATCCAGAATACTATGTACCATTATTCTCTATCGAGCATTACACGGAGATATCCAGAATACTCTGGGCCATTACGCTCTATCAAGCATCAAACGAAGATATACAAAATACTCTTGACCAATCTGCCTAATCGAGCATTACAAGGAGCTATCCGGATTACCCCGGACTTAACGCTAGTTATTACTGGCCGAAACGCGACTATATAGTTATACAAGTCGACTGGCTAATGCGAGATAACTATAATACAGTTCGTTAATACATGATATCCAGATTCAGACCGGCCAATAATGGCTCTGACTTCCAAGGCATACCGGCCTAACTATTATCATAGCAGGCCAAAAGGCCTGCTTGACTATAACCAAAACGGAGATAGGGTCACTACAATCTACCTCTATAAGCATTAACAGGCCGACCCTACTTACCCATGTTAAATTCATTCGTAAGATAGGTTATAGTACTGGGCTAAATAGAAAGACATCTCATTGTCCATTTCTCACAGCTCTATTAGTGGGTGACCAGCATGGTTCCTTCCTTGCCCAGTCGGACAGTTAACATCTGGCACATGGGACGGTTGGCGTAGTCTGTGTCACACCCCAACCGACGGCGGAAAATGTCGGGGCGCGATGATTGTCCAGATGCGCATGACAACTAAATTAAGTTGTAATACTTAAACATGCCCTTTTTCATTAATCAACTAAAGATATTGTACAATAAAGTTAAACATACAAATACATATTAACTGATTTAGAGTCTTTAAACTAGGTCCAGCAATCCTAGCGTGATCACAACATAGCTCATGTATAGGTTCTTGTAACATGTATAAGATAAATTGTCAACTACAAAAGTAGTTGGTGAGTAAACACATGTTATAAATAATATAAGTATACTTTCAATAACAGCGATATATGTCTAACCAGATATTTTCATATGTATAGTCAAACAAGTAATGAGTTAAAGCTAATGAATGAGCGCATCAAACCCTAGACAACTAGGCTTCCAATCACTTGACGCCTACAGGCAGGCCAAGTGGGCTGTCAAACCAATAGATCTATTACTGTAACCCCGGCTCCGTGTGTTAATGAGTACGCTTCGAGATAGAATTAGTAACCGTGCTAGATCAAACCAATCACAATAATCCACACATATTTAACATACATAGAACGTATCAAATCATCATATAATCGCGTTTGTGGTTTTAGAGAAACAATTTGAATATAGAGATACATGTTACACCCCAAAAAGGTTAAAAGAGGAGGTTTGTGAATACTCACTACTCAAATTATCATTTGAAGGAATCACCCTTCTAATGATAACAAGAGTTGATATCGCATCACATCCCATAATATTAAAAGAGGGGGGATTTAGTGGTTACTCACCTAATAAGTAGATCGGAAACGAAAGATAGGACCAATCGCGAGAGATAACAATCTGAAGATTATCCTAATGAAACGAACATGCTAAATGAATATAGGGAATGATAATGATTATAGTTCTAAGGACACGGGGAACTTAAGGAGTGTTAGGTTTTATTTGATTAAGACCATTTGACCCTTTTATTGGTAAATTAGGGTTTTGGTAATTTATTTAATAATTAATTCATTTATCACTTTTGAACTCATATACACTTATTATATGTATAAATATGTTCTAAGACCAAAAGTCAAGTTTCAATACTTTCCGGTTTGTTTAATATTTAATAATCATATTCAAAACCCTAATTTTGAAATAATTAACAAATAAATAGTAAAATCTTTTATAAAATTAAGTAAAATTAGGGCTTTTACTAAAAATATTATTTATAATATATTGTAAAAGATTAGCCCTAGATTTAACCCGTTTGTTTAATTTTGGCAAAGCAACGTCTAGAAAACCCTAATTTTAATATATTTATTAAATAAATATCAAAACAATTTATAAAATTGTAAAAACTTAGGGTTTTATTCATTATAGTATATTATAATAGTCCTCAAAACAGTAAACCCTAATTCAACATCGTTTACTCAATTTGGGCAGAACAACGACCCGAAAACCCTAATTTTGGCGTATTTTTAGATAAAATACCAAACATTTAGATATCATGAAATTGACTTAGGGGTTCTTTAATATATGTTATACAATCATAACCTTCAAAATTTCAGACCCTAACTCTTTCCCAGTTACCCAGAATTAACCAAACAAGTTAAGAACCCTAATTTTAAGCATAGATATAGAACTCAATTATAGCAACAAAATTAACAGAAATTGATAGAGGGCTTTTGTAGAGCATACCAAAATATGTAGGACTGCAGGAGATCAGCTCGTAATACCTTCGGGATTGCTCGAATTTGACGAGAGAAGGGGCTGGAACGAGTTTAGGGTTTTTGAGGTGTTAAATCACGAAATTGGCGAGTTTTTAGTGAAGATCCAGGCCGCTATTTATACTCACCATGGACGTAGGAGGGTCTAGCAACTGGCTATGGTGACTAATCAGTCGAAATCGACGCGTGTATGGGCTAAACGTAAGCTGCAAATTCGAAAAACAAAAAAAATCTCCGACGGTGTCGGTGGGCGGTACGCGCCGGGTGAGCCTAGGGCTCGGCGACCCGCGAAGCACTTTGCTGCTTTGGCAGTTTTGGTCCCTCAAGTTTATATTTACATTTTAAGCCCCAGATTTCTCCGAAACTGTTATTTTATGCACCAAAACATTATAAAACATGATTATAAAAGTTTTTAAGGCTCGGTACATGCTTGATGATATACGGATACGTGCGTTTCATAACTTTCAATAAATTGCACATTTAGTCCCTCAACTTTTGTTTTATGTGTTTTACCTTTGTATCTTTCGATTTAACTAATGTTTCAAGTTCAACATGATATTAGAATACTTTCTTAAGTTTTATAAAGTTCGGGATACATTTAACGAGGTATAAAAATCCGTATTTAATATATATTTATTTTTCTTTTTATTCGTTCGAGCTCATTTTAACTCGTTAACCTCCAAAATTTTATGAGCAACTTATATTGACCTTATAAAATACCAAGGAACATTAAATTATGATTTTTGTAAATTTACATGATTCCCGGTTATTAACGGAATTGCACGAAAAACGGTAAATTTATTTAATTACGTTTTAATTAACAAAATTACTCAATAATTTAAGCATTTGGTTTTAAATGTCAAAAGAATGATTTTAGAATGTTCCAAAGTATATATTTTGAGATAAAATTCCTGAGATTCCCAGTAAACGATAAGTCGAATACCGAAATCGCGTAAAAGCTGAAAATTGCTCTATTTTCGTTTTAATCAAATCGTCTAACCTAAAACCTTGTAAATTTATTATTTTGTTTTCGAAAATGATTATGGAATTAGCCAAACATGATTTAAATGTATAATTTGGACAAATTCTTCCGGTAATTGTTAAATCAAGACTAGATTTGCGTGACAAGTTCAAATTCGGGTTGGGTTTTGTAATTGGATCGGACACGGATGTTACAGTCTCCCCTACTTCAGGAAATTTCGTCCCGAAATTAGAAGAGATTTTCGAGGTAGGAATACATCAACGGTGATAGGGAATTTGATACAAACAACTAACTAATGGTCGGTTCTAGGTACGATTCCTAATTTATTTTTAAAGTACCATTGATGTTTATATATAGGGTGTACCACAGCTAACCCACCACACCTTTAATACTTTACAAATGCGCTAGTAACCTACGGAGAACCACCATTCCCATATAATAACAAATGATTTAAGATCGTGATAGAGATTGAATAACATCAGATATGATGGATTGTAAGATGAATAGATTTTAAAGTTAAGATTATGATTATACGAGTAACTGAACAAACAGATTATGGATTTGATTTATCACTATCTCCCCTACTTTAGGGAAAGACCGGTGGAATATGAGGAGAGTGGTGGGTATAACATGATTTACTTTTAAATTGTTGAAGCTGATATTTTGACATTAAGTTAAATATATCATTCCACACAATAAAATGTGATCACAGATTTCTTAACAAGAGAACGCATCGGGTATTGGTGAGCTAGATGGGTAGCGAGCCACATCTATTTCACCCACGAGATGTGAGGTCTAGTTAATAGTCTAGATTAGAAATTGGTTAAAACCCAAAATTATCGCCTATGACCAAAACCAAATGTATGCTAAGCTAGCATCACACACAAGTGTTTAGGTGTAGTACGTATAAGTCTTGGACTGGCCAGATAATTCAGAGATACTTTATGATCTAGAGCAAAATTCAATCACTTGCCATTTAAGATGGTGATAATGTGAGAGAATCGTTTTTAACATAGATATTTGATTAATCCGTTTGAGGAAAAGATAGTGATACAACACGAAATTACCATTTAAATGAATCACCATTCAAATGATAACACGAATTGACCACTCGATATCAAATTGCAAATCATAATTTGAATGAATCACCATTCGAATGATAATACAAAGTGGATATCAAAATTTCTCCTTTATTAAGATTAATTAAGAAGGGAATTAAGACCAGATTAAATCATGGTTTTGAGAAAGTTCAGGAATTCATTTTGTATGCTGATAACGAGAATTGATTTCGAGGAGATAGGCGATTTCGTGAATTTTCCCGAAGATGTTGCTAATATAAGAGTTTCGATATTTGATGATGAGTCCATCAGACTGGTGATGTACATTCGAGATGTATCATCTTTTAAATAAATGGGTGTTCCTCAAAGTGGGGAACTAGATCGAATGAATTTTGAGCAAGGATGCCATGTACTTGTTACGGGTTTGATGATGGACACGTGTTTCTAATTTACTGGATAACGGATAGTTAAGTCTGGATTATCTGAACGAGGAACAAATTCCACGTGATGTTTGAGACACTCAATTCAACGATGACGTTTGATCTTCCCGAGAGGCGCAAATATGTTTGTCAGGAATTGAGTTGCAATTAAGGATAACGAAAATTGAGGGTAATAGGTTTTTTGTCCGCTGTTTAATCATAATGAGAGGTTTTAAGGGTAATAAATATAAGAAATGATTGAGTAAATAGGAGGGCAATAAGCAAAGAGTTATAAAACTCATATTTTGATATATACATGATGAACATCGATTGGAAAGATTACAAACTGTAATTACAGGGTAATCGATTTATTCAAGTACTAACAAAGTCCAAACGATCTTCAATCATCATCATTACTTCCTTTAGATATCATTCACGTTGAAAGTTCCTGCAGTTGCTTGGAGGTTGACAATTGTTGTGGAGAGGAGTTCTGATAGTGGCTGAATGAGGACATATGTTTCGAAAGTGATTAGGGTTTCCATAATGATAACAACAATGCATCGGGATAACAGAAGGGATATGAGTAGGAGTAGGTGCCATAGTTTGAACTATTGGAGGTTGGGTTCTATGCTCTGCATTGTTGGCTGGAGGGTTGGGATTAACAGCAGTAGTAAGCTGAGGGCAAGTGTTTCTAAAGTGTCCAGGTTGACCACAGTTATAGCAGGTACGAAAAGTAGCCTGAGCAGGTATCATAGGATGGGCCATCTGAGGCTGAGCGGATAATAGTTGAGCTTGAATAGGTTGCCGACATACATTCATAAGATGACCAAATCTGCCGCAATTGGAACAACGCCAACAAATGGATTGAGTCGAGTGATGGTAATTACAAGTTTTGCAAAGAGGGTGAGCTCCAGTATAAGGTTTCTTGGCTGGCCAAATATCGGGAGTCTTCTGAGTAGTGAGTATAGCAGCTTTTGCAGGTGTGGTTGTCTCATCAGGATGTTTAGCCTTCCTTTTTCTATTCTTGGTCTTGGCAACGGGACGATTGATGACTTCTAATCCTTCAGGTAATTCAGTAGGATTTTCAGAACCACTACACTTCAGAGAGTTACACGCCTTACAGTGTTTGAAAGGGCAAACAGGATTCATAGTAGCATCATTGTTGTCAAATTTATCAATGAGAGCTTGTCGGAAAATGTTGGAGATGAAAGCTGTCACTTGTTGAGAAATTTGTCGGGCCATTTGTTGATCGTCGGGATTCATGCTAATGGAAAATGTTTATGAGACAAGGGATAGGATAATCAATGATGACGAATATTTTATAAAACATTTGGATTTTAGAAATCACGAGATTTCAAATAAGGGATGGAGAAGAAATCATGTTGTTTTAGTAAAACATAATGGAATGGCCTTCGTTTCTCGAGTGAGAAACTACAACCTGTGACGACTAATCAGAGTTAGTTGGGATCCGTAGCAGTAATTGACGTGCTTTGGTCTAATAGGTTCCAACACTCTCACCAAAGACTTCTAGGTAGGCATCCCGGTCCACACGGTTGATCAGGTTATATACGTAATGCCTGCCTAGATAGATCTCCGGCTACCGGTGCCTTCCCCCTTCCAGTTACTACATGTCTACTGCTAGGAACCTAACTCCGATGGGATTTTCAAAATCAGAATTTTCAAAATCCTAAAATGGCACGTAAGGCACCATTACTAAGGTTAGAGGCTAGGAAGCCAGAAGGGATTAGTGTACGTGTGTGTTAAGTGTTTAGGCAAGGGTGAGAACTAAGAGAAGCAAGTTTAAGCAACATCTAAAGACATAATATAATAATAGGCATGCAGACATGAGTTAATCATGTAGGACACCTAAGGCATATAGTCTAGGTTATCCAGTTCTAATAACCTAAATCCCTATAGCCAAGGCTCTGATACCAATCTGTCACACCCCAACCGACGCCGGAAAATGTCGGGGCGCGATGATTGTCCAGATGCACATGACAACTAAATTAAGTTGTAATACTTAAACATGCCCTTTTTCATTAATCAACTAAAGATATTGTACAATAAAGTTAAACATACAAATACATATTAACTGATTTAGAGTCTTTAATCTAGGTCCAGCAATCCTAGCGTGATCACAACATAGCTCATGTATAGGTTCCTGCAACATGTATAAGATAAAGTGTCAACTACAAAAGTAGTTGGTGAGTAAACACATGTTTAAATAATATAAGTATACTTTCAATAACAGCGATATATGTCTAACCAGATATTTTCATATGTATAGTCAAACAAGTAATGAGTTAAAGCCAATGAATGAGCGCATCAAACCCTAGACAACTAGGCTTCCAATCACTTGACGCCTCCAGGCAAGCCAAGTGGGCTGTCAAACCAATAGATCTATTACTGTAACCCCGGCTCGGTGTGTTAATGAGTACGCTTCGAGATAGAATTAGTAACCGTGCTAGATCAAACCAATCACAATAATCCACACATATTTAACATACATAGAACGTATCAAATCATCATATAATCGCGTTTGTGGTTTTAGAGAAACAATTTGAATATAGAGATACATGTTACACCCCAAAAAGGTTAAAAGAGGAGGTTTGTGAATACTCACTACTCAAATTATCATTTGAAGGAATCACCCTTCTAATGATAACAAGAGTTGATATCGCATCACATCCCATAATATTAAAAGAGGGGGATTTAGTGGTTACTCACCTGATAAGTAGATCGGAAACGAAAGATAGGACCAATCGCGTGAGATAACAATCTGAAGATTATCCTAATGAAACGAACATGCTAAATGAATATAGGGAATGATAATGATTATAGTTCTAAGGACACGAGAAACTTAAGGAGTGTTAGGTTTTATTTGATTAAGACCATTTAACCCTTTTATTGGTAAATTAGGGTTTTGGTAATTTATTTAATAATTAATTCATTTATCACTTTTGAACTCATATACACTTATTATATGTATAAATATGTTCTAAGACCAAAAGTCAAGTTTCAATACTTTCCGGTTTGTTTAATATTTAATAATCATATGCAAAACCCTAATTTTGAAATAATTAACAAATAAATAGTAAAATCTTTTATAAAATTAAGTAAAATTAGGGCTTTTACTAAAAATATTATTTATAATATATTCTAAAAGATAAGCCCTAGATTTAACCCGTTTGTTTAATTTTGGCAAAGCAACGTCTAGAAAACCCTAATTTTAATATATTTATTAAATAAATATCAAAACAATTTATAAAATTATAAAAACTTAGGGTTTTATTCATTATGAGTATATTATAATAGTCCTCAAAACAGTAAACCCTAATTCAACATCGTTTACTCAATTTGGGCAGAACAACGACCCGAAAACCCTAATTTTGGCGTATTTTTAGATAAAATACCAAACATTTAGATATCATGAAATTGACTTAGGGGTTCTTTAATATATGTTATAACATCATAACCTTCAAAATTTCAGACCCTAACTCTTTCCCAATTACCCAGAATTAACCAAACAAGTTAAGAACCCTAATTTTAAGCATAGATCTAGAACTCGATTATAACAACAAAATTAACAGAAATTGATAGAGGGCTTTTGTAGAGCATACCAAAATATGTAGGACTGCAGGAGATCAGCTCGTAATACCTTCGGGATTGCTCAAATTTGACGAGAGAAGGGACTGGAACGAGTTTAGGGTTTTTGAGGTGTTAAATCACGAAATTGGCGAGTTTTTAGTGAAGATCCAGGCCGCTATTTATACTCACCATGGACGTAGGAGGGTCTAGCAACTGGCTATGGTGACTAATCGAGTCGAAATCGACGCGTGTATGGGCTAAACGTAAGCTGCAAGTTCGAAAAACAAAAAAAATCTCCGACGGTGTCGGTGGGCGGTACGCGCCGGGTGAGCCTAGGGCTCGGCGACCCGCGAAGCACTTTGCTGCTTTGGCAGTTTTGGTCCCTCAAGTTTATATTTACATTTTAAGCCCCAGATTTCTCCGAAACTGTTATTTTATGCACCAAAACACTATAAAACATGATTATAAAAGTTTTTAAGGCTCGGTACATGCTTGATGATATACGGATACGTGCGTTTCATAACTTTCAATAAATTGCACATTTAGTCCCTCAACTTTTGTTTTATGTGTTTTACCTTTGTATCTTTCGATTTAACTAATGTTTTAAGTTCAACATGATATTAGAATACTTTCTTAAGATTTATAAAGTTCGGGATACATTTAACGAGGTATAAAAATACGTATTTAATATATATTTATTTTTCTTTTTATTCGTTCGAGCTTATTTTAACTCGTTAACCTCCAAAATTTTATGAGCAACTTATATTGACCTTATAAAATACCAAGGAACATTAAATTATGATTTTTGTAAATTTACGTGATTCCCGATTATTAACGGAATTGCACGAAAAACGGTAAATTTATTTAGTTGCGTTTTAATTAACAAAAATACTCAATAATTTAAGCATTTGGTTTTAAATGTCAAAAGAATGATTTTAGAATGTTCCAAAGTATATATTTTGAGATAAAATTCCCGAGATTCCCAGTAAACGATAAGTCGAATACCGAAATCGCGTAAAAGTTGAAAATTGCTCTATTTTCGTTTTAATCAAATCGTCTAACCTAAAATCTTGTAAATTTATTATTTTGATTTCGAAAATGATTATGGAATTAGCCAAACATGATTTAAATGTATAATTTGGACAAATTCTTCCGGTAATTGTTAAATCAAGACTCGATTTGCGTGACAAGTTCAAATTCGGGTTGGGTTTTGTAATTGGATCGGACACGGATGTTACAGTCTGGACCACATAGATCGGAGATTCTGATCGAACCTAGGTATAAACGCGCATATTTCCTGTTAAGGAATTTACTTATGGACTGTACATCCATACATTGTGGTGCTCGTCGTCGACCGAACCACTCAGCCATTACGGCTTATATTGTGGTGCTCGGTCGTCGACCGAACCACTCGGCCTTTACGGCCTACATTGTGGTGCTCGGTCGTCGATCGAACCACTCGGCCTTTACGGCCTACATTGTGGTGCTCGATCGTCGACCGAACCACTCGGACTTTACGGCCTACATGGTGGTGCTCGGTCGTTGACCGAACCACTCAGCCTTTACGGCTTACATCGTGGCTTTTCGGTTGTTAACCAAGCCACGCAGCCTTTACGGCTTACATAGTGGTGCTCGGTCGTTGACCAAACCACTCGGCCTTCACGGCCTACATCATGGTCTTTCGGTTGTTGACCAAGCCACGCAACCTTTACGGCTTACACAGTGGTACACGGTCGATGACCGAACCACTCGGCCTTCACGACTTACATCGTTGTCTTCGGTTGTTGACCAAGCCATGTGATAACGGTTTGTCAGGCCGTTTCAAATCCCTAACTTAGATTGATTATGTAGTAGTGAAGCAAGGGTTATCGAACCTAGGGAATATGTGGATCTTAACTAGCTGACTAAGTACTTAACTAAATTGATTAATTAACCTAAAATTACCTAGGGTTGCCACTTAGCTGTTTTGATTTGATTGAGGTGAATTAACTACCAATTAACTAACTTTAACCTAAGAATTGATTGAACTATCAGATGAGACAAATCTAACCACTTATGGATCCTGGTTGGCTACCGATCTAAACAAACCTAATTACTCCCTAGCGACACATAGACATGCCCCCCAATTGCCTCCCTGACCTAATAACCTAAATTCCTAATGGGCTGATTAGTCCTGCCGCAAGAAAGTGCTGGATCGATAAACAGGGGACCACTAAAACCCTAGATTACTAGTTAGGTTAAACAGTTTAGCATGCGGGTAACTAGTTTAATAATAGGTTAGTCATAGAACGAATCCACCAACCAATCACCAAAAGTGGTTAGTGGTGGATTAGCCGGACATGGCTAATGAAACAGACATGATTTTAGTGAAAGATTGCATAAAAGAATGTTACCGAATGATTGATTGCTCACAAAAACTCCAAAGGACAATGGTGAAAATCGCAAACCCTAAGCCTCTGGTCGTCTCAACAACAATGCATGAATGACAAAATCTTAACCAACAAGTTTAAATAGTAAACCCTAATCTAAAACTTCTGCCGACCGATTTGGGGCGTACCGCCCCAAAGTTCTTCATTCTGGGCGTACCGCCCGGATCTGATCTTCCGGTTGCATCTCTAACTTTTAGGGCGTACCGCCCTACATTCTCCTCTTCTGGGCGTACCGCCCTGATTTAAATCTCAGGAACTTCTTCAATTTTCTTCTAAGTCTTTATCATTCCCGGTTCACGAACTTTCTCGAACTCTGCACCGATCAGCTTCAGCTTCTCCCTTAAAACTCCACTTTTAGCTCATTTAGCTTACGGTACCTCATAACACAAAAACCCGTGAAAATGCCATGCAATCCAACCATTATTGTAAATAAATATAACAAATTAAACACAATAATAACGACAAATTGGACTAACATCACATCCCCACACTTGACTTTTTCCGTCTCGGAAAAACTGCCATGGAATCATAATCGGGAAGTCAATCTCAAAATCTTTTAACATTTAACATTTAGCAACCAATTCAATTCCACATTCCCAGATGTATTCATATATACTAATTGCAATCACCGGTATTTCTATCCGACTAAACCCAACCACCGATCTTTGAGCCCCCAAGGTGTTTATATAATTTACCAATCATTTGTATCAACCTGCCTATGTGTCCCACATTCAGAAAGTTCTAGCTCAATCTAATCCCGACTCAAATTCGGTCAAAGCAAAGGGTAATACAGATAGAATATTTATATTTTCCCCACCCTAGCTAAATCAGATACTCATATATCCCAAGAATGATGGATTCAAATGGATGAATGAAGTTGTTGAGCATTTATTTGACTACTGATTTTTTCTAATTTTTTCTTTTCTTTTTCTCTTTTTTTTTCATTTTTTTTTTTTTTTTATAGCTGGTTAATTTTATCTATACTTACCAACGGACATCATCAGAGGCATTCTTTCACAAGGTCTTACCCCCGAAATCATACGTGAGTGTTTTGCCCGCGAGATCCGGAACATCATCAGAGGCACTTACCACGGGATACTATCCTTAGTTCGTACGTGAGTATTCTGTCCCTTCACTCTAAATTTATTAACCAATTTATTACCTAATATGCTCAAATGATGGACAAGATGGGGCGCCGTTATTTCTCGGATTTGCTTTCGCAAAAAGATCATAACGTGCCAGGTATTCTTAGGATATATAAGTTTCTAATTTAAAAAGGTCTCTTTCCTCCTAATCATCAGTTTCAACCTCACTCTAACTCCTAAAATGGGAACCCACTAGCAAGCCGAATTAATTACATATTTATACAAAAATAAACACCAAGGGATAATTAAGCTTTACTAAATCAGTTGGGCCTACCGACACATCACAAATTAGATATACTTTCCATTCTCTCCTTTTCTTACCACTTTTCCCTTTCTTTATTTATTTTTATTCTGAAAATCGACTCCCAATTGTACTATCATTTTCCATGTACCGGCAATTTTCCAAAACAGATTTGACTCAAATACTAAAAATAACTAAAAAATTGCAAAATCTTTTTGGATTTTTGATGTTTTTTACTTGTTTTTTTTTTTCTTTTTCAAAATAAACAAACAACTACCTAAAAATTTAAAAACTGACTAAAAACTGACGTCCTGTCTCCCTCCCCACACTTAAGATCGACATTGCCCTCAATGTGATAGGAAACACGCACAACGAATATACAGACACGAACGGTGAAATTAAAATAAAAATAAAGATAAAATAGAATGCATAAATAAAAAGAAAAATAAATAAATAAATAAAAAAACAAAAGTTGGAACACACTCCCCTGATAACATCGTGAAAAGCTCCTCAGAAGTCGTCCAACACCCTCTCGCAATAGATCGTGAATTCCAGAAATCGGATGAAAGAAGTAATTGAATGGATATCACATCTCAACCACGGTGCTACCAAGAAACAAACACATCATACCAGATATATACAAGCAAAAACAAAGCACAACCACCCCAACCGGTTACCCAGTACAGTACCCCCAGTTATCATATAGTATAATATCATACAGACCATGATCATGAAAACAAAATAACCAAAAAGTACAGGGTAAGAGAACAAAACCGATCAGCAGCAGCAGTGATATCAGCATGCAAGCAACTACTCCTCATCACCCCCAGCACCATCATCTCCATCTCCAGCACCAGCATCTCCTCCAATATCACCCTCATCAGCACCCTCAGGCTCCTGGAAGAAATCAGGGATAGGCATCCCCTGATGAGCCATCATGCAGCGCATCGCCCTCTCAATCCGCTCAAATCTGACATCCACATAATCCAGTACCGTCTCCTGAACCATATCCAACGTGACCTGATCAGCCCTCGGCGGCCTCTCCGGTCTCTGCCTCAACGGCCTCTCTACCTGATGCAATATCCTATGCTGCCGCGCAGCCCTAGCTGCCTCATCTCCCCGAACTATCACATCCCTAACGGCCTCCCACTGCGGGGGATCAGTCATAGTCACCATAGAAGCCAGCCGCATGTCACCTAACTCATACGGAGAAGTCTCAGCCCCGATAGTCAAATGAGTCTCCAAATACCTACCCGGCTCAAATACACCCAATCTCCTGGCCAACCTAGTCACATAGGGCCCCATACTCAGATGGACGCCCTTTCCCGACGTCCTCCTCCTCGCAAACGATGCGATCAAAACCCCAGCAATGTTGAGGTCGTGCCCCTCAACGATCGAACGCAAAACTGCTAAGTCCAGCTTCGTGACCTTCTCGACGCCAGAACGACGACCGAGAAGAGTACACGCAACAATCCTATGAATATACCTAATCACCGGATCCCTAATCTGCGACTCAACCACACTATCCAAATACGGGACCGATCCAATCGCATCCCAAAACGCAGTAAGCTGTAAATCAGTAACCCCCTGGGGGTGTGGTCGGCTAAAAAGCCCCCTCGGCATCTCTGCGAACGCCGGCGCCTCAACCTCCTCCTGTGTGTACAGTCCCGACGCGACCGCGAACTCGGGTATGCTCATGTGATGAGTCCGACGGCCCAAAGCAAACGATAACGCGTTCCCATCTCCAAATTTCCCCGGACCCACCTGAAAAGTCGCCAAAAACTCAACAGTAAGCTCAACATACTGAGGGTCAGCCGGAGTCAACGCCCTCCTCCAGCGGTCAGTCACTAATCCTCTAATACGCTCCAGCTGTCCTAGCTGAGCCAGTAAACCCCAGTCGATCGTGCGATGATGCAACAGCGGCATCTCAATAAACCTCCTCATCTGCCTATCCTCATGAGAGTCGCGCTCGAACCTCAGAAAAGAATGGTGTGCATGGTTCCTCCTCGCGACAGGTGGCGGCAGCACATCAGCCTCAGGCAGAATCTCCGGCCCCCAGTAGCTGATAATCCTCCGTCTGAATGGCGGGACCGGAACAGCAGCATCCGGATCACCGCGACGCCTCCTCTTGGGACCACGTGTCCCGGAACTAGACCCTTGACGGTCCGACATCCTGAAATCAACAAGTTAGCACAAAATAGCAATAATCATGTAAAACCGGGCCTTCCTGCAATTGATTTCCACTTTCACAAACTATTTTTGGTTTTTTCGATTTTTTAATTTTTTTGGTTTTTTTCAAAAATTTTATAAAGAAAAACAAAATTAAACGTAAAAGAAAACAAAAATTAAAACTACAAATCAAAAACGACAAAAATTGGGTTTTTAGGAAATTTTGAAAAATTCTGTGAAAATCCATCCTGGGCGTACCGCCCAGAATTGGTGCAAGCGGGGCGGTACGCCGCCCAATTTGATTCCAGAAACCCTAAATCCAATTTTGGGCGTACCGCCTCCAATGTTGGAGCCCTAGGCGGTACGCCGCCCAATTAATGGCGCAGAACCGATAATCGGTGATGACCGATCCCTCGAAACCCGATTACGACACTCAGACAACCTCAGTGCTCACAAAACACGGTTAATTATCCGGGCTAATCGACAAAAATCTTGAAAAACTAATCTAAACAACCAAAAACAACTAATCGACTCAAAATAAACAAGAACAACGAGAAGCGGAACCTGGGGAAGCTCGGACTGAACGGAGATGGTGGTGTTTGGTGCTCGGTGGCAGCCTTTGTGATGTCGCGCGGCGGTGGCGGCGACTGTGGCGGTCGCGCAACAGCGGCGGTCAGTGGTGATGGTGTAATCGGCCGGTCGAGAACGAGATAGTGCTGAGTGGCGGTGGTAGTCGGTAGCGGTGAGAACACGGTGGTGTGCGGCGGTGGTATTCGGCGGTGGAAGTTGAGAGAGAAAGGGTATGGATCGGTGGTGGTGGTGGATAATAACCCGCCGACGTTTTGTTATTATTTTTTTTTCTCGTCCCAAAATCCGGGCGTACCGCCCAAATATGTATGATTTAGGGCGTACCGCCCGGTTTTTTAAATTCGAAAATTTTGAGAAAATATTGGGGCGTACCGCCCAGACTACTATCATCTTGGGCGTACCGCCCATGACCTATTTTGGCAGAAAGTTTTGAAAATTTGGGGCCTCAAAAATTTTCTATCTCTGGAAAAACACCACTTTTGCACCACCGAACATGTGTACTGCAAAATTTTCATTAAAACTACCTCGAATGCAGCTATCAGCACAAATCCAATCCCGAGCTTCCCGATTTCCTGAAGAACACACCAAAAACGTAAAATCTAACAAAACTACAAAAAACACACGAAAATCGAAACGAAAAACAAACCGCTGGGTTGCCTCCCAGTTAGCGCTAAGTTTTTAAGGTCTTCAGCCAGACCGTACTTCCCTTTCACGTTTCAGGGCTTTCAGATGCGGGCGCCAAGAAGTAATCGTCTTTGTCGACTTGCCCGTGAATGTCTGCCGAGTCCAAATACGGCTTCAACCTATGCCCATTAACTACCTGCTTCAGGTGGTCATCCAGGTCTTCAATCTCGAAATTACCATACCCCCCCACACTTGTGATGAGGAATGGCCCCGTCCATTTGCTTTTCAGCTTACCTGGAAACAATTTCAACCGTGAGTTAAATAACCAAACCTTTTGACCTACCTGGAAGTCCATCTTCTTCAATCGTGCATCATGCACTTTCTTCATCTTATTCTTGTAGGCATCGGCACTCTCGTACGCCTCATCGCGTAACTCTTCCAATTCTCCCAGCTGTAGCTTCCTTTCTCTACCTGCATCATCATAACTCAAGTTAACTTCTTTAACAGCCCATAATGCCCTGTGAGCTAACTCAACAGGTAGATGACATCCCTTTCCATAGACCAACCGATAGGGAGTGGTTCCAATAGGCGTTTTAAAAGCAGTGCGATACGCCCACAAGGCGTCATTCAATTTGGAAGACCAATCCTTGCGGTCGATTCGCACAGTTTTCTGTAAAATTTCTTTGATTTGCCGATTGGAAACCTCCACTTGACCGCTTGTTTGCGGATGATATGGGGTTGCAATTCGGTGGTCTATGCCATACTTCTTGAGTAGTTTGCCAAATTTAAAGTTCTTGAAATGGGACCCCCCATCACTTATGATCACACGAGGGATTCCAAACCTAGAGAAAATGTTTTGTTGGACAAATTTGCAAACTACGCTATGGTCATTGGTCTTAGTGGCTATGGCCTCTATCCATTTGGAAACATAATCAACAGCTACTAGAATATATAGAAAACCATTAGAGTTAGGGAAAGGGCCCATAAAATCTATGCCCCAAACATCAAAAATCTCTACAACCAAAATTGGTTGCAAAGGCATTTCATCCCGCTTTGTGATGCTTCCCATCTGCTGACATCTCGTGCAATGCTTCACAAACTCAAACGCATCCCTGAAAAGTGTGGGCCAAAACAAACCGGATGAAAGAACCCGGTGACCCGTCTTGTGTCCACTAAAGTGACCTCCACATGCCGATGCGTGAACCAGTTCCAACACTGCTTGTACCTCCGACTCAGGTATGCACCTCCGGATCACTTGATCCGGTCCTACCTTGAACAAATCCGGCTCATCCCATATGTATTTCTGTGCTTGAGACTTCAAATGCAACTTCTTTCTCCTTGGCCAATGTTCCGGAATTGTACCTGCATCCAAATAATTAACAATATTAGCATACCAAGGTAAATTAGAAACACTTAACAAATGTTCATCCGGAAACATCTCATTGATGCTCCATTCATCTTCGTCTTCTTCAATGTGGGGCAATCGGGACAAATGGTCCGCCACCACATTTTCACTACCCTTCTTGTCTCTAATCTCCAGATTGAATTCCTGCAACAAAAGGATCCACCGAATGAGCCTCGGCTTGGCATCCTTCTTCTCCATCAAGTACCGGACCGCACTGTGGTCCGAATACACTATCACTTTGCTTCCCCAGATGTATGACCTGAACTTATCAAGAGCAAACACAACTGCAAGTAATTCTTTTTCAGTGGTAGTATAATTCAATTGAGCCCCATCTAAAGTCTTACTTGCATAATAAATCACAACCGGTTTTTTATCTACCCTTTGACCCAAAACCGCCCCAACAGCAAAATCTGAGGCATCACACATAATTTCAAAAGGTATCGACCAATCAGGTGCTTGCAAAACTGGTGCCTCAATTAATTTATTTTTCAAAGTGTTAAAAGAAATTAGACACTCATCATTAAAATCAAAAACTTCATCTTTTAACAACAGTTTGCAAAGAGGTTTGGTAATTTTGCTAAAATCTTTGATGAACCTCCTATAAAAACCGGCATGACCTAAAAATGCTCTAATGCCCTTAACATTCGTGGGAGGAGGCAAAGTTGAAATTACTTTGATTTTTGCCCTATCAACCTCAATCCCACGACTTGACACCACGTGTCCCAACACAATCCCCTCTTGAACCATAAAATGGCTCTTCTCCCAACTTAACACTAGATTGGTTTCTATGCAACGTTCTAAAACTCGTGTTAATTGGTTCAAACAAGACTCAAATGATGTACCAAAAATTGAGAAATCGTCCATGAAAATTTCAAGTGAATCCCCGATCATATCAGAAAAAATAGCCATCATACATCTTTGAAAAGTGGCCGGGGCATTACACAAACCGAATGGCATCCTCCGGAATGCAAAGGTGCCATAAGGACAAGTAAAAGTGGTCTTTTGTTGGTCATCGGGGTGAATAGCGATTTGGTTGTACCCCGAATAACCGTCTAGAAAACAATAAAACTTTTGACCGGACAACTTCTCAATTATTTGGTCAATGAAAGGTAGAGGAAAATGGTCCTTGGAAGTTGCGGAATTCAACTTCCTATAATCAATGCAAATTCGCCACCCGGTTACCGGTCGGGTGGCAATTTCCTCACCTTTCTCGTTCCTAACAATTTGAATCCCTGCTTTCTTAGGAACGGTTTGAGTTGGACTTACCCATGTGCTATCTGAGATAGGATAAATGATACCTGCATCAAGCCATTTGAGTACCTCCTTCTTGACTACCTCTCGCATGTTCGGGTTAAGCCTCCGTTGTGCATCTCTCGCGGGCTTTGCTCCTTCCTCGGTAATGATCTTGTGCATGACTATGGATGGACTGATTCCCTTCAAGTCTGCAATGGTCCATCCAATAGCCGCCCGATGCTTCACTAACACCTTCATCAACTCTTCCTCCTGCTCCTTAGTTAAACCTGCAGAAACAATAACCGGAAGAGTGTTATTCTCACCAACAAAATTATACTTCAAATGTTTAGGAAGTTCTTTAAGTTCAAGTGAAGGTGGTGATTCGAGTGAAGGCTTCAATTGTGAGTCAATATGCTCCGGTAAGCTCTCCACTTGAATAGACCATGGTGGTCTTTGGTCTCTCACAGCCATCAACTCTTGGCTCTCATCCTCTGCTTCCATCTCCTTGACCATATCAGCATAGCCCCTGCCAAACAAAGCAAATTCCTCGGGGGTCCCATCCTCCTCGTTAACAGAGAAAAATGGAGGTGTAAGACCTTCGACGATTTCAGCCCGAAAGCATTCATCATCTTCCCGAGGGTTAGTCACATTTCCAAAAACACTCAACCGCATTTTGCGGTTCCCAAAAGTCATGTCCACGGTACCTGACCTGCAATCAATTTGTGAGTGACTAGTAGCTAGAAAAGGTCGACCCAGAATTACCGTGGGCTGAGCAGTTTTTTCAACCGACACATAATCCAAAACCAAGAAATCTACCGGATAGAAAAATTCATTAACTTTAACTATGACATCCGATAGAATTCCCCGGGGAAGCTTAGGGGTCAAATCAGCCAAAATCACCGTAGTGTCGGCTTTCTTTAAAGGTCCAAAGTCGTACTGATCGTACAAGCTCCCCGGTAAAATACTCACACTCGCTCCAAGATCCAAAAGGGCGCGGGTCATCTGAAAGTCACCAACTTGAATTGAAATAATTGGTGCCCCCGGATCTTGGAGTTTCTTTGGCAAAATGCCTGAAATTATGGCACTCACATCTGCATTTGCGTCAAGCTGTTTTGGAATCTTGTAATTCCGTTTTTGAGTGCACATATCTTTCAAGTACTTTGCGTAAGCCGGAATTTGCCTAATTGCATCTAAAAGGGGAAGATTGATTTTTACTTGTTTAAAAATGTCCCACATCTCATCTTGTTGTGGGCCCCGTTTAGATGTTGTTTTCTTATTAGGATCAATTAAGGCTTGTGGAAAAGGGACCGACTTTTTCTGTTCAACCACCTCATTATCTATCACCCTATTATTTGATTCATTAAAAGTTACCTTCTTTATGTTCCTAGGGTTACTAGACTCGGTTGAATTTGACTTTGGGGTTGTTTGGTCGGTTTCCGGCTCACATTCATCGTCACTTACCCAATCCTCCACCACCCCATCAACTTGTGGTGGAGGTGCCCCTACCTTATTATCTACGGACTTACCTGAGCGTAAAGTGGTGATCTTGTTGATCGGTACATGTCGCGTGTTCTTGGAACTAGACGACTGACCTTGCTGATGTTGTGGGTTTATGGTGGTGTCACTAGGCAACTTTCCTGGATCTCGCCTTGATGACTCTGCAGCTAACTGCCCCAACTGTTTCTGAACTGCTCCCATTGTCTTGTCTTGGAGCTCAAATCGCCGATCAAATCCATGAACTTTGTCGGTCAACTGTCTGTTGCTGGCGGATAACTGTCTTTGCTCCTCGACTATCTGCTTTTGACCATCTGCGAGTGAGTTCATTTTCTCCATTAGGGCGGCAAATTGCGCTTGCATCCCATCTTCCTGTGTCGGTTGAACTTGTTGGTAGCTTCCTTGGGGCGGGTTTCCACTTTGAGTGTAAGTGTTCCGTTGATAGCCCCCTTGGTTGTAACCGGATGCGCGGCCTTGATATTGTGTTGAAGCTCCACCCTGCACATTAGAAGATTGAAAGTTAGGATTTAATTGATTATTTGCATTGCCATACCTGAAATTTGGGTGGTTGCGAAGGTTGGGATGGTAAGTGTTGGAATTCATCGCTCCCTGGACATAATTGACATCTTCGCTTTGCTGAACCATGGTGGAACATGCATCCACCGTGTGGCCTAATTCGCCACAACCCGTGCACACCGGAAATTGTGCACTCGCCTTCACCTCTTCTGATGCACCCCCCAACTTCATTTGTGCTACCTGCTTCTCCAACAAAAGTGTTTGCTGACGAAGCTTCTCAATGCGTTCCTCTGCCTCATAATCAACCGATTTGACCGCTGCGGATCGCGATCTTCTCCCATTCTGAGCAAGCCTTTTTGATGTGGCACTCAACCTCTCCATGTGCCCCCAATCTACCTCCTCCGTGTTGGTTAGGAATGTTCCATTGCTGATGGAGTTCAAGTCCCGGATATCCTCTGGAAGGAGACCATCATAAAATGCCTTGATGAGATCCCAAGTGTCGATTCGATGATGTGGGCACTTGCGCAACAAGTCTTTGAACCGAGTTAATGCCTCATGGAATGGTTCCCCGGTGTGTTGCTGGAAGGACCGGATCTCTTCTTTCACTTCACTGGTTTTACTCATCGGGAAGTATTCCTCAAGGAAAGCTTCTTGCAATTGCACCCAAGTATAGATGCTATTGGGTGTGAGACTCTCGAACCATCTTCGTGCTCGATCTTTGAGGGTGTATGAGAAAAGCATTAGCTTGACATCGTTCTGTGTGAACCCCGTGGCTCCAATCGGTATGCAAGCGGACTCAAAGCTATGAATATGATGATATGGCTCTTCGGATCGTTTCCCATAAAACTCCGGCAAATGGCTCAAATATTGAGGACGGACTTCAAATGCTCTTCTATTGTCCCCGATTGGTGTGACGACTGGTGATGCACTCGGGACAACTATTGGCTTGAAATGGCTAGCCACTCCCTGAACCGGTGGGTTTTCTACCAATCGTGGGACTCCTCCTTCCATTTGAAGACGAGCTCCCCCATGGTTGAATTGTGGAACTCCTCTTGGGGGGAAGCTCTTCTTCCTTGTGGGGCAACATTTGCCTGTGGAGCTCGTGCTCTGTTCCTTGGAATGTCAACTGGTGGTTCCTCTCTATACCCATATCCGTCGTCATCTTCATTTGGGTCATACCAGTCTTGCCCCCACTGACCCTCTTGTCCTTGCCAATCTTGGCCTTCGTACACGGGATTTTGTCGGAAGCGGGGTGGGTTTTGTGGTGGTGGAGGTTGTTGTGGTGGGGCTCGGCGGAATAAAGGTGGTTGTCGTTGGCGAGGTGGACTTGGCTGTCTAGCATGGTAGTGGTAACCTTCCTCTTCATGGAATGAAGATTTAGGGGAAAGGGATGGTAAAGAGTTGTGCCCGTGCACCCGAAATGGTGGAATATGGCCCGGAGGGATATTTTGTGGCATGGCCGGGTCCACTGGTTCATTTTGGCCTTGGTTTTGATGTGGGTTGGGGTTTGCATTTGGGTTGGGGTTTTGATCGGGATTTTGGTTTGGGTTTTGGTTTGGGTTGAGGTTGATATTCGGGTCGGGGTTGGGATTCTGGCCCTCCATGTCTCTTCTGTTTCTCTGTTCTGCTCGGTTCTGCCGAGCTGTCCTCTCAATCTCTGGATTGTATATCAACGGAGAGGTCTTGCGGGAATGCCGCGTATGCATGCACAATCACCTAAAACCTGCAAAAATGGTCACAAACAAGCAAACCAATTACGCAGCACTGCTCCAGGGGGTGTAAATAATGCAATAGAACAGAAAAAATCGAAACTTGGATGGTCAAAATTTTGAAAACTTTCTGTGAAAAAAGGATCACGGCGTACCGCCCCGGATAAGCAATTCCCAGGCGTACCGCCCCGATGTGAAATTCGGCAAAAATCAGAAATATTTTTTTTTTTTTTTTTTTTTTTAGATGCAGAAAATAATTACTGGAATAAAAACACTATTTTTGGGTTTTTTTTGAATTTTTTGAAAAAAAAAAATTAAATAAAAATGCAAATTAAGCAAAAATCAACTAATCAAAAAGCGCACTAATTCCCCGGCAACGGCGCCAATTTGATAACGGTTTGTCAGGCCGTTTCAAATCCCTAACTTAGATTGATTATGTAGTAGTGAAGCAAGGGTTATCGAACCTAGGGAATATGTGGATCTTAACTAGCTGACTAAGTACTTAACTAAATTGATTAATTAACCTAAAATTACCTAGGGTTGCCACTTAGCTGTTTTGATTTGATTGAGGTGAATTAACTACCAATTAACTAACTTTAACCTAAGAATTGATTGAACTATCAGATGAGACAAATCTAACCACTTATGGATCCTGGTTGGCTACCGATCTAAACAAACCTAATTACTCCCTAGCGACACATAGACATGCCCCCCAATTGCCTCCCTGACCTAATAACCTAAATTCCTAATGGGCTGATTAGTCCTGCCGCAAGAAAGTGCTGGATCGATAAACAGGGGACCACTAAAACCCTAGATTACTAGTTAGGTTAAACAGTTTAGCATGCGGGTAACTAGTTTAATAATAGGTTAGTCATAGAACGAATCCACCAACCAATCACCAAAAGTGGTTAGTGGTGGATTAGCCGGACATGGCTAATGAAACAGACATGATTTTAGTGAAAGATTGCATAAAAGAATGTTACCGAATGATTGATTGCTCACAAAAACTCCAAAGGACAAGTGAAATTCGCAAACCCTAAGCCTCTGGTCGTCTCAACAACAATGCATGAATGACAAAATCTTAACCAACAAGTTTAAATAGTAAACCCTAATCTAAAACTTCTGCCGACCGATTTGGGGCGTACCGCCCCAAAGTTCTTCATTCTGGGCGTACCGCCCGGATCTGATCTTCCGGTTGCATCTCTAACTTTTAGGGCGTACCGCCCTACATTCTCCTCTTCTGGGCGTACCGCCCTGATTTAAATCTCAGGAACTTCTTCAATTTTCTTCTAAGTCTTTATCATTCCCGGTTCACGAACTTTCTCGAACTCTGCACCGATCAGCTTCAGCTTCTCCCTTAAAACTCCACTTTTAGCTCATTTAGCTTACGGTACCTCATAACACAAAAACCCGTGAAAATGCCATGCAATCCAACCATTATTGTAAATAAATATAACAAATTAAACACAATAATAACGACAAATTGGACTAACATCACCATGCAAACTTCGTAAGTTAAACAGTGGTACATGATCGTCGACTGAACCACTCAGCCTTTGTGGCCTACCTCGTGGTCTTTGGTTATTGACCGAACCACTCAGCCTCTAACGGCTTACACGAAGTGGTTCCTGGCTACTTACCGGACCACCCACCCTCCGAAAACTTACACATGGTTATTGGTCACTGACCTAGCCTCACAACTAACACAAGGTGCCTCGAGTATTACTATAACCCTACAGACTACAACGACTTAGATAGTGCTTCCGGACCATTACCCGGACTACTCAGCCCATAACGGCTTATTATGATAACATATCAAATATACATGGTATGCAACTAGCATCCCTCACACATGATACACATGTCACACCACAATCATCACAACAAATACATGATTTATGTGATCCGGACTACACGATGATACATACACGTAGAAAACTCCACCGGACTAGACACCCAAGCCAAATGAGGTAATGTACTAATATTTTATGTATAACTTGGTAGGAAAAGATGAGATGAACAAAGATAAGTCTAGTATGGTGTAGCTAGCACTACACCATGCTAGACTGGGGGGCTGATGACGTATGTCCGGATCGGGCCAAGTATACAGGCTTGAGGCCAGACATGTTGGGCCTACACAAGGCTTTGGCCCCACAGACCCAATCCAGTCCCACTACACTTTTCTATATAAGGAGGCTCACCCCCTCCTTTAGAGGCATCTGGAGCCACTTTCACTTCCCAGATGCTAGACCTAACTGGTCTAGCAGTCGACCTTCAGCAGTCGACCCTCAGCAGTCAGCAGTTGACCCTCAGCAGTCGACCATCAGCAGTCGACCCTCCGCAGTCGACCATCAGCAGTCGACCCTCAGCAGTCGACCCTCAGCAGTCAACCTTCAGCAGTCGACCCTCAGCAGTCGACCCTCAGCAGTCAACCCTCAGCAGTCGACCCTCAGCAGTCGACCCTCAGCAGTCGACCTCATGGGTCTACCACGTAGGTTGACCATGCCAGTCTACCTCAACCATCATACGATTATCTCTTCGGATACTCAATTTACATACATACACTCATACATACATATGTGCATATAAATTATATATACAGTCTTACTTACTTGACCATCGGAGGGTGGTACAGAGACCCCGGTCTCTGTCCCCCTTCTAACGGGTTCCTTCTATGTTATAGGTTTAGAAGAAGACTTGGGAGAGCCGGACCCAATCTGCTCGATCCGACGACTCGACCCCGACTCTTCTACTATGTGGATCGGTACTATACCCAATGGTTCGTCCTTAGCCATGCCACTCCGACCATCCGAGGTACGCCGTTTCTACAGTAGCAAACATGTAGTAAACTGTATAATGCAATCGATTATAGTAGTCAATGAGTAAATGATATTATCACCTTCTACTACTTGAATGCAATCGATTATAGTAGTCAACAAGTCATTTATATTATCACATTTTGCTTAAACTCAATGTATAAACCCGTTATACGTTTTTCTCATTTGGGTGGACATTTTGTCCCTTTGCAATTTATAAGTTTTTGTAGCCTTATAACTTTATGTTTTCCTTTATTTTGGGTATGAGTTCACTCATGATTTCCGATTTGCAGACCTTATTCTCATATTTTGTATTATCTTTACACTTTGTTGTAGGATTGCTCTACTATTCACTCTTGCGTGTTTACAAAGGTTAGTTTTCTCTAATGTGTTTGTTGTAGGGATTGGTTTGTTTAAGACAACGACAGATTGTATAAAATCATGTGTTTTATTTTTTACCTTTTCCTTTCAAAGTTTTTGTTAGGTGTTTTGCCCTTTCTTGGTGTTTGTAGTTTTGTAGCTTTGGGAGTCGAAGCTCACTTTGTGTTTTGATCGGTGTCTTTGGCTGGTTTCGGTTGTATACTAATCTTCTGCATTTTTTTCTACTGTTAGGGTGGGGGGTTGGTTTTGCATTTTTTACTAAAGCCAAAACTCTTTAGGTAAAAATTAGAAACATTTCTCTGAACAAACAAACAATACATCTTAAACCAATAGAGTAAAACTGACACTCACATATACAATGACAAAGACACACCTCCAAAGAAAGCGAAAGAAAACTAGGAGTAAGAAGGAGGGCTGATGTCTATTGCCTGGAGTATTCACCTTTTGTACATTAAATGGCTCTAACAAGAATGTTTTGTACCGCTAAGTATACTAAGAAAAATACATTGGTCTAACCTTTTGTAAGTAGATGAAAGTAACAAAATTAAGAAGTGGCAGGGGCGGACCCTTATTAGGCCCAGGGGGTCCCCGTGGACCTCCTCAACCTCGTACGCAAAGTGAAAAATTATGTGAACGTTTTTTTATAAAAAAAAGTTTGTGAAAAGGAGTTAATAAATACTTAGTTTGTGAAAATCAAAAAAAGAAAGCAACTAGCCTAGTGGTAAGATTCCTTGTTAGATTTTGAAGGGGTGGAAGTTCAAATCTTCTCCTCAACATTTTTTTTCTCATTTTCCACCTCTTTTTTATTTACTTTCATTATAGACTCATTCTTTTCAAGTACATTAATTCTAGACCTTT
Organism: Deinandra increscens subsp. villosa; assembly: GCA_039602395.1. Classification (NCBI taxonomy): domain Eukaryota; kingdom Viridiplantae; phylum Streptophyta; class Magnoliopsida; order Asterales; family Asteraceae; genus Deinandra; species Deinandra increscens. The sequence continues at coordinate 43,370,986 of JBCNJP010000006.1, forward strand.
TTTATAATGATATATTACAATATATAAAATTATAGACTTTTTTTAATAGACAAACATTTTGTCATATTTTTTTTTTTCACGCGTTATTTTTTTCTTTTCTCTTCATTTCTAGCCATTTACTATTATATCGTTGTCAATGTTACGGTATAGATTTTTTTTAATCAATTTATGTAGAATTTTTCTAATTAGTTATTTTTTTTCTTTACTCGCAATGTCGTGTCGCAACGCGCGTCTGCATTAAAAACTATTTAGTAAATAATAGACCAAATTTCTTTATGTACGTTTATATGAAACTGAAACAACTAAAACTAGTGACTCCGTAAAAAAAAATTGTGGACCTCCTCAAAAAAATTTCTAGTTCCGCCCCTGAGAAGTGGCTATATAGGTAACTACAGCAATAGACATAGTTGGCTTTATTAAACAATGGTTCCGCAATCATGATCACATACGAATGTTATCAAAGGACAATGTTATCATAGGACAACAAGCTGAACAACAGATACATAAAAAATATGAATAATGATGGCCCGGTCACCATCTTGTGTGTATGAAAAATAAACATGTCTGAATATCCGCCGTTGAGTTACATGCTTTAAGACTGTTAAAATAGACAATCTATACGCGTCACCACCATATGACACGGAGGACGGAGGTGACCACTGAAATGGTCCAAGAAGTAGTATATTTATTGCTTTTAATTTTATCCTAAAAAATAGGTAAATATACATATATATATATATATATATATATATAGTATAATATATATTATTATATAATATATAATATATAATAATAATAGGGCCTCCATTTGTCACACATATCTTCTGTAGATCCATCCACCATAAGGAATCGTGGAAACCTGTTTCATAAGATCTGATAAAAAGGTGTGTAATCCATCCGTAATCGATCGAATCAGCGATAAAATGGGGAGTTTGAAGGCAGTGTTGAAGCATCCTGACGATTTTTACCCGCTGTTGAAGTTGAAGATGGCGGCGAAGAAGGCGGAGAAACAGATCCCGGCGGAGCCACACTGGGGATTCTGTTATTCTATGCTCCATAAGGTTTCTAGAAGTTTCGCCCTCGTTATTCAACAGCTGAATCCTGAGCTACGTGACGCTGTAAGTTTAATCAAGCAAACGCCTACGCCTTCTTGACTTCTTGTTTGTGTCTGTCGACGGCTAATATTTATATCTCGGAAATATTGAGATGATTTCGATGTCTCGCTTTTGCAGTCAATGTCTAAAACGATACAAATCTGCGTAATATGCTTGATTATCGGAACTAACCAAACGCGATCTTGCTTCTATGTGTTTTACTAACTACTTATTTACTAATTTTCTGTGTCTGATGTGTGTATGATGGAAGATATGAATGCATCCATCCATCCATCCATCATAGCTTATTATTTGCGTTTGTACTCATAGTATTAGGCGGGCTCTTTCAAGATTGTTGTAGGGTTGCAAACATTTACATTACTTGTTTAGTAGATTTTTGTTGATGCCAATGGGTTCACAGTCTTTTTCTGTTGTTGGCAAATAGATTTTGATTTATCTTTTGAAATGCAGGTGTGCATTTTCTATTTGGTCCTTCGTGCTCTTGACACTGTAGGTATGTATGTCTAATTAGCCTCTGCAGCTAACAACAATCATTCCTTTTCTACTAGAGAGTACGTTCATACAAAATCCATTTGGTTGGTTTGTCATGATTTCGTAATTTGTGGGTGCTTTTCTTTCTTAACCAGAGGATGATACAAGCGTAGATGCTGATATCAAAGTACCCATTCTGATCGCCTTTCATCAGCACATCTATGACCGTGACTGGCACTTTGCTTGTGAGTAGTATAGTATGCTTACTCCTGCCTTGTCAATCTTTTCTGCATAAGATATACTAACGCTGCCTTTTATTTTATCTTGAAGGTGGTACAAAGGAGTACAAAGTTCTCATGGACCAGTTCCATCATGTTGCTACTGCCTTCCTAGAGCTTAAGAAAGGGTAACTCTTAAATTTGTAGATTTCTGACGGATTAATTATTATTATTATTAAATAGAATAGAATTGCTAATTGTATATTCCGACCATCCTTCAGTTATCAGGAGGCAATAGAGGATATAACCATGAGAATGGGTGCAGGAATGGCAAAGTTTATATGTAAAGAGGTACTTGTTATCATATCCTTAATGTGTTTCTTTTAGCAGTTTAGTTTTGAGAATATAAAATGAGTTGCTTTTGATGTATGCAGGTGGAGACAATTGATGATTATGATGAGTATTGCCATTATGTGGCAGGACTCGTTGGATTAGGGTTGTCAAAGCTCTTCCATGCCTCAGGCACAGAGATATTGTTTCCGGATTCTATGTCCAATTCTATGGGTTTATTTCTTCAGGTAAATATTTTTCGTCACTTTAAGCATATGGAACTCGGATTCTTACGTTGTATGTATGTCATAAATAATGGTAGAAAACAAATATCATACGAGATTATCTAGAGGATATAAATGAGGTACCCAAGTCTCGCATGTTTTGGCCTCGGGAGATATGGAGTAAATATGTGAATAAACTAGAGGACCTTAAGTCTGAAGAAAACTCTGAAAAGGCCATTCAATGCCTTAATGATATGGTGACAAACGCTTTAATACACATCGACGACTGTTTGAAGTATATGTCTGACTTGCGTGATCCGGCTATCTTCAGATTTTGTGCTATACCTCAGGTAAATTACATTTCCACTTTTAGTAACATAATGTTACCTTATTAATAGTATACTAGTCTAACCTTTAAACTTGAATACTTTTCAGATCATGGCAATTGGAACCCTAGCTTTATGCTACAACAACATTCAAGTTTTCAGGGGTGTAGTGAAGATGAGACGTGGTAAGTTTCTTTTTTCGCTTTCTTTTTTGTCATTTTTAATGTAATTCTGGATCGTTGTACGGAGTCTCTGTTTCTGTTAGGTCTTACTGCAAAAGTAATTGATCGGACCAAAACAATGGGAGATGTGTACCAGGCTTTTTTTGATTTTTCTTCCATGCTCAAGTCAAAGGTATCATTCACCAAAACCTATTAATTTAAATCAACTTTTATTTGTGGTATATAAAAATGGAAAATCATAACCGTTGGCCTGGTTGGGTGTTATAGGTTGACACACATGATCCCAATGCCACAACCACAATCACCCAGCTAGAAGCAGCTCAAAAAATATGCATAGACTCTGGCAACCTTAGCAACAGGTATTACTGATTAATTCTTTTTTTTTTAAAACGGCTTATAATTATTATTATTATTATTTTTTATTTAAATGGTCTTTTTGGTCATTTTATTGTTATTATCAATTGCTTCCTTCATGTATTGGATTTTGTCAAGCACAAATAGTAATGGTTACAACTTCAATTTGCAGATGTGAACCCAACACTAACTTCTTTAATCCAGTTCTATATTTGTTATCATCTACTTCTGATTATTCCATATCACATAATCACTTTGGAAGTACCCCTCCAAACACATTTCCAAAATTCCATCTTGAGATCAGTTTCATTGGTTTTATATTATAAATTATATGTTTTTTAGTTCTAAAGGAGTTCACTTCTTCAGTTTGGTACAACCTAAATACCACACGTTTATTAAACAGGTTATACATGTTACACCAACCACCTAAATGGGTTAGACTGTTCAACCCAAAGCCTGACTATTTTCATGTCAAATTTTCACCCGTGCTTTCATACAATTACACATTTAAATGTTTTGGCAAAGTTTTAAGCTATAATCTCACGTATTTGAGCATTGTTACAAAGCAAGTTGAAGGGTTATCTAGGCACGTGTTTTGATATCTGAATGTATTTTCTTTTCACCAGGAAATCTTACGTAGTTAAGAGCGAGCCAAGCTACAGTCCAGCTCTAGTAAGATATATTTTTTTTCTTTTCTTTCCAGTTAATATTTATTTCTTCTCTATAAACTGCTCTTGTGATTTCCTACAGTCTATTAACAATGATGTGTACCATGTTGTTGATGCAGATTGCATTGCTTTTCATTATACTGGCGATTCTTTATGCATATGTATCTGCCAATCGACAAAATAAAATCAGTAAGCATTATACTCGTGTTCTGTGACTAATAAGCATACATTTTGCTCATGAATTTGATATTCCCCTTCTGCAGAAATTACTCTGTAAGAACCCGTGATGTTTGGAAGCAGGAAAAAAACCCCATTCTGATATGTGAAAGCCAAAGGTATTGCGTTTGTATGCTGCTTATTCCCAAGTATGTCTTGTGGTTGGTAGAACGTTTCAGAACCTAGTATCACAGATTAGTGGTGGATGTATCATGTGTGTTTCTTTAGCGTGATTTTTGTCGTTCTAGCTGTTGAATTGCACCTAATGGCTTGCAAAAACATCGCTCTTATGGATTTATGTCTCCTTGTTGTGAGTAATGACTAAAGTGTGTTCTTATTGTACAAAATGATGTAATGAGGAATGGTGAAACTCTAATATGTATGGAAAATAGTTACTCTCAATGATGTTTTTACGCAAGATGATTGAAAGAGAAAATCACTAAGGATAAAACACACGTAAGACATGGGAATTAAGTTAAATGCGAGGTGTCGTAGCTATTTATATGATAGAAAATTCAAAGGCAGTAGTACATCTTTATTTCAAAAATATTTATGTAGTTTTAAGATTTGTGTCATCTGTTTTGCTGTTTGTTATATGTTTGCATACGTTGTCATCAAAGGGTTCTTCAATAGGATATTTCTGTGAGACCCGGATGTCTCACAATTAGATCTCAAGAAGCATTATAGTTCTTAAACTGAAATTTCATAAATAAACTTGTAGCAGATAGTTCTTAAACTATAAATTTTGAAAATAAACTTGCAGTGGAAACGTATAAGGTACATAAATAAAAAAGTCTTAAATATGAATGTCCTAAAAACATTAATATAAATTACGATGGCGGAGAAGACACACGATGGATCGGACGACGGCAGTGGCCGGAGTAATGGCGGCGGCCAGAGGCATGAGAGAGGGGAGAACAATAGGGAGATTAGGCTTCTCAGTTATTTCAGGTGTTTTACAAATGACAACCCTAAGTCCCTATTTATAGATTTTTTACAAACCTTAAGAATCCGTTATGTTTTATTAAATAAATAGATAACTATTCATTTAAATTAAAATAATTATCCATCAAACAATAAATTAATGCATAATTTAATTTCTCATTTCACTCTAATTATTTATCAAATATATATAATTTTTCATTGATTATTTCATGAATAATTAATTAGCCTCCCTAAACATCTAAAGCGTTAAACGTTTATTATCTGTTGCACTAGGTGTAACTCTTTAATCATACCCGATAATAATATCTAAGAATGTCGTTACTTGGGCATATAAAGCCAACAGACTCCCACTTCCATGAGTCTCGACCATTCATCGATATAGATAGTGATGGACATCTAGCTACATCTCCCCACCCCTATTTGGGTATGAAGCTCAAAGCCGTCAACTATTCTGATCACTCTAAGTACCCTCATTTAACCATCATTATCACAGCCTATGGGTGCTAGTTATCCTTCTGTTATAGATATCCTGTTAAACATGAAACATGGATCATAAAAATTATTCTCATAAGAAACGTTCAACTATTCTCTATTATCTCTTTTGGAAGTCAAAGTGGTATAATGAACTACCGGGTTTTGAGCATGGCCATGCGTGTTAAACCAGTTTGAGTTCACAAGGCCGCCGAAGACGCCAGCCGCTTGCCGAAGAAAGGGTACAAATTCCATATTGACTACATATGACTCTGACTAAACGTCAGATTAATCCCAACGACTATCCTTATAGCTGCCTAGTCAAAGAGCAACGTCAGACAATGTCAAAGAACAAACCCATCATATAATCAAGACAGTGTATGTATCTTATGTCTAAGGATACAAAGACATTACCATTTCAAAACCTACTTATGATAAAGTGAGCCAAGAAGTAGTTTGAAGTGAGTTACGTCCAATGGTCATTCCTTAATAATCGTCGTCTGTGAACTTGGCATTCAATCCCTGTTGAACCCATCTGATTCACAATAGTCTTAGTTTGGATTCATTTAAAAATCCAATCAACTACGGACATTTACAATACACCTAAATTTAAGGATTAAACGTACAAATATTGAACACAATAACATTATGTCTAAGACATAAATTCTAATTTATTCAAAATCATTGAATGCACTGCTAACAACTCAAAAAACATCCAAACAGTAAATAATCAAATCAATTCCACTCGCTATCTTTCTTAAGACCAATATTTCCAGCATGCGCCTCATGTTTAACTTGTGGCATATGCTTAGTAAATGGTCAACTAGATTTTAATTTGTGTATACTTTGTTTATCACGATGTCACCCCCGTTCAAGTATTACCCGTGTATAGTGGAACTTCGTGTGGATGTGCTTGGTGTTATGGTGTGATCTTGGCTCTTTTTCTTGCGCTACAGCCATGGTATTGTCACATAGTATCTCGGTAAGTCTCTTGATGCTCGGAATTACCTCGAGACCAGCAATGAATTTCTTCATCCAAGCAACCTCCTTTATAACATATTATGCAACAATGTATTCAGACTTGGTGGACTAAGGAACAACGCTTTGCTTAGTACTCTTCCAAGTGACTGCTTCACCTTTCAGTGTGAATACATATGCAGTCTGTGATTGTAACATCCCACATTGGTGGGGAGGAGTGTTGGGCTATACTTTATGAGGCATGAACATTAGATTGGGCTAACATTGATTTGGGCTTGCCATGTTTACGACTTGGGCTTATTGGGGCGGTTCTTCTAGTGGGTTTACGATTGGATTAGGGTTTTTGTAATGGGTAGTATAAATACCCAAGTAGTTTATGATTTCTTTTAGTTCTTGATTACGATTTCCAGCCACCTTTTGTATTTACGATCGTGAACTCATATTAATAGAAGATTGATCAAGTTTCATTCAAGATTTGATTGTGTTTGTTGTGTTCTTCATTTCAAATCAAGTCTCTTTCATCATCTTCTTCTCGAATCACTCACAAACGAGGTTTCCGCACTTGTTTGTGTTTACGATATCGTGTTCGATTGTTGTTTCAGGACCAACAATTGGTATCAGAGCCAAGAAACGAGTGTTTCGAGGTTCCACGATATTAGATTCGAGTGTTTGGATGGAAAGGTGGAAGCTTGTTGTTGTTCTTGGTGTTTACGACTTTTTCTGGGTTGTTCTTGGAGATTACGATTGGTGTTCTTCATCTAGTCTGGGTTTACGAGTTCAAGATCGGTTTTATAAGTGTTTACGACCTCATTTACGATTCTGTATGGGGTTTACGAGTTCAAGATCAGATTTTTAAGTGTTTACGAGCTCATTTACGATTCTGTACGGGGTTTACGAGTTCAAGATCCGATCTTTAAGTGTTTACGACAGGGATTACGATCGGAATCAGGTTCACGATCACGTTTACGATCCGGAGGTATTTGCGATTCCGTTTACGATCAGCAGCCTGTTTTTATCATAAACTGGTGTTTACGATCGGAATCTCATTTGGACTATTTTTTTATTTTTCATAAGATTTCGTTATGGATTTCGAATCGAGCATGTACCAAAAACTGGACTTTGAGATTGGATCGACTACCCGTCCTCCCAGACTCACATCTGTTGATAACTTCCTTGAATGGAATACCAACATTTCAATCATCAAAGATAACAACAAGCTGGATGAGTTAACTGTTGATGAGCTTATTAACAAACTGAAGTCAAAGCTGATTGATGACAATATGGCAGGAAAACTGAATCAGGCTCTCCTATCTGAAGAAGTAGGGTCAAAGCAAGCTGGAAGTTCATCTGGAAAGGATTCAAGTGCTAACAGAAAGTCAACTGCATTCGTGGCACGATCTCAAGCAAGTTCTAGTGGAATGGTCAACCCCGATGAGGCAAATGCTACCAATGATCCCAACTTTGCCCTTGGAATGGGATTTATGAATAGTTACCATGCACTTATGGCTGGAACATTGGTACCTACTGATATGCTGTCAGGAGAACTGAACCAGATCAATCATGAAGATGTGGAAATGCTTGATGTTTCCTGGCAAATGGCAATGGCAGTTTTCCGCGCTAAGAAGTTTATGGCAAAAACTGGAAGGAATGTATGGAAGGATCAGAACAAGATAAGGATGGGTTTTGATAAGAGTAAGCTTGCTTCAACTGTGATGAGTACGAGCACTTTGCAAGAGAGTGTACCAAGCTAAAGAGGGAGAAACCAGAAGAGAAGAAAGCTGGAGGTGGTAAATGGAAAGCAGAGACAAAGGCTTTGGTTGTGCAGGATTGTGGAGAGTATCAATGGGCTTCGCAGGTAAGGGAACTCAGTCTGACAGGTACTATGATTGCTCAGATGGAAAATGATGATGAGGAGGAACATGCATTTATGGTCACATAAGAAAAGTCCGAAGAGAAAGAAGAGAACCTGGTTGAAGACAAGGAAGCTTTTGCAGCCGAGGTCGACAACACAAAGGTATGTACTAATCCCACTTGTGCACGTTTAATTCCTGGCCTTAGACAACTTTGGAAGAATAGTGAGATAGAATTATTTGATATGCAATGTTCTAGAAGTTCGTTTAAGGGTAGATGGGAAAAGAGTGAGGAGAAAGTTAAAGCTCAAAAATTGGATATAGAGAAATACCAAGCCCTTGCCTCTAAGAATCTGTCCTGTATGACAATGCTAAGTTAGAAATTGCTGAGCTTAGGAAGCAGGTAGATGAACTTACACATCAGAACAATGAGTTGCAAGTAAAATTAGATGTGAATCAAATGAGAAACAAAAGAATGCTTGGAGCTGGTAAGGCTCTGTCCAACTGCATAACCGATGTTAGATTTGGTAAGGATAAAGGAGGAATAGGAATTAGTTTTTCTGAAAAGAATAAGAATAATGTTCCTCAACCTGTGCCTAGAGATATAATAGGTATGATTCATGAGGAGGATCAGGTAGATAGATCTGAATCAGAAATGCATGAAGCAGGACCTCCTATAGATAGTGTTTTGATTGGTGTGAAACCCATGATAGAAGAGGAGTTAGAAAATGAGAAACATATGACCTATGGTTTGGGTAATCAGAATCAATCAGTGACATTCACTCGTGAATCGGGTTCATCTCAGGAATCATTAAACAATAATGTTAGTTGTTCTGATGTTTTTGTTTCTTGTGCAGATGTAGTAGGGATCAAAGATGTTTCTGAGAAGGATGCTGAATGTTTGAGGGTTAAAGAGTGTCATGAGTCTAGTAGTTCAAGTTTTGATTTACCTAAGGACGATGTTTTGGCATCTGTGTCTGAACTTAATGCATCCAAGTCAAAACAATTAATGATGTCTATGTCTTCAAAACATGTTTCTGATTCTAATGAAGTAGTTAATAGTTTCAAAATTCGTGTGCCTAATACTAAAGCTGGTCGTGAGTCTAAACCCAAAGATTTTGTTCCTTATCCCCAGGTTGTGTCTGCCTTTAACAGAACCAAAAAATCAAAATCGGAACAATTTTGTTTAATTACGCAACCTGAGAAAGTTCCAAAACATTTGATACACAAATGGGATGATAAGCCGGAATGGGAGTCATCTTACCCAAGGCGTTCATATGTCTGTAGTCATGTGAATGGGCCTAAAATCATGAATTGTTTTCAATGTGGAAAACCAGGACATTCTGCTGCAAATTGTTTAAATAGACCTTATCAACCATACTATCCGCAAAACCAACGGACTACTATGCTGCAGAAAACGATGACAGGTGGAAATAAAAATCAGAAACAACAAGCTTTGTCTCAGGAGAAGCAAAGTTTGAAACCAATGAAGACTCAACAGTCTAAGGTTTTAAACACTAAAACTCCAGTAACAAAGCCTGTTGATGAAAAATGGAATGTGGCCAAAACTCCAAAACCAACTTACACACCTAAAGGAGTTTATCAAAGAAAAGATAAGATGAAATCTGAACTTGTTGAAAAACAGGTATCCAAAACAAAAGGGTTTTCTCAACCTAAAGGTAAAACAAAGGTTAAGAAACAGGTTTCTAAATCAAAAGATGTTCCTCAAACAAAACAAGTTGTTCAAACAAAATTGAAACTTGAGTGGACACCTGTCAAAAAACATGCAGATAAAAAGTCATATCTCCACAGAAGAAACCTGCAATTGTTAAGAATTCAACCAATGTGTCAAAACCTCAGAAATACACTTTGTGGAAACCAAAAGTCAACGCTCAAAGTTTGAGTGTAACTGAATCAAAATCAGGAATGTCCTTTTAGTTAGTCAACTACATTGACTCCAAGGGTGTGCCCAGATCTGTTATGGCCTGGGTACCCGACTCTAACTGATCTTTGATTCATGTAGGGACAGCCGAGAAGAACTGTCAACAATCTCTGGTATGTTGATAGTGGTTGCTCTCGACATATGACCGGAGATTTATCGCTTTTGGAAGAGGTTCAAGATTTCAATGGTGGAGGTGTATCTTTTGCTGGTGGAGTTGGTGGCAGGATCAGCAAGAAAGGTGTGGTGAAGAATGGCAGTTTAACGTTCTTAGTTGTGCATTATGTGGAAGAATTGTCACACAGTCTGCTCAGTGTTTTGCAGATTTATGATCGAGAATACTCTGTGTTGTTCAATAGAAAGGAATGTATCATTCTCAAACCTGGAGTCAAGATTCCTGAGGAGTGTATCTTGATGCGTACTCCAAGGCGAGGAAATTCTTATCTTCTCAACATGGGTAATCCTTCGCCTTCTAATGTGGCCTATCTTATTTCAAAGCAAAATGAAAATCTGGCATTGTTATGGCATCGTCGTTTGGGACATGCCAACATGAAGAATCTGACCAAGCTGGCAAAGGGAGAGCATGTTAGAAATCTCCCCATCAAGGACTTCACATCAATTGAGAAGTGTGTTGCATGTGCTAAGGGGAAGCAGCACAAGTTACCTCATCGTTCTAAAATGACAAATTCTATTTCGTCCGTATTGCAACTACTTCATATGGATCTCTTCGGCCCAATGCAAGTACTAAGTATCAGCAAGTTTGCATATTGCCTGGTGATAGTGGATGACTTCTCTCGGTTTACTTGGGTTTTCTTTTTGTCAAACAAGTATGAAACTCCAGAACTGGTGAGACAGTTTGTTATTCTCATAGAGAATCAGATGAGCAAGAAAGTGAAGGCAATAAGATCAGATAACGGTACAGAGTTTAAGAATGCTGAATTGAATATGTTCTGTGGAGAGAAAGGTATAGAAAGGCAGTACAGTGCACCATACACACCTCAACAGAGTGGTGTTGCTGAAAGAAGAAACAGAACACTCATTGAAGCTGCCAAAACTATGCTGTGTGAAGCAAGATTACCAATTTTCTTTTGGGCTGAAGCAGTCAACACCGCTTGTTATGTGCAGAATCGGGTACTTTTGAACAAGCGGCATGAGAAGACGCCTTATCAGATTATTTATGGAGAAAAGCCAAAGGTGGGGTACTTCAAGACTTTCGGGTGTCCTTGCACAGTGCTAATTCAGTCTGATGTGGGGAAATTCGAAGCAAAGGCTGATGAATGCTACTTTGTTAGGTATTCTGCAAATAGTGCTTATCGAGTCTACAACAAAACCACCAAAATGATAATCGAGGCATTCAATGTTGACTGGTTGGAAGACAATCCAACTGATGCTGGAACTGGACCAGACTGGATTTTTGATTATGGATCATTGTTTGAAGGTTTCAACTATTCAAACATGTTTCCTAGTCTGGAAGAAGAAGAAGACATCATTGCTTCAGGCCTGAAGTAAGGCCATCTGTTGAAAATGTTAGAGATAGTGTATCAGCAGCAGTTCTAAGAATGATATTGTGGATGTTCCAGAATCTTCAGGAACTCATGATGATCAGAAGGAGTCAGAAATCCAAGGTATGAATAATAATGTTAATGATACTAACCTGCCTGTTTTTGTTTCAGTACCAGATGTTCAAACCACAAGAATCAACAGAGATCATCCTCTCAGCAATGTGGTCAGTCCAGTGTCAGCAGGTGTCACTACTAGAAGCCGCATGGGTGACCTCAACTTCTGCATGTACTCATGTTTTATCTCCCAGATAGAGCCTCCAAATGTGATGGTAGCACTTAAAGATCCAAGTTGGATGGAGGCTATGCACAATGAACTAAATCAATTCTCAAAATTGGGAGTGTGTCGTCTGGTGAAAAGACCAGAAGATAAAAAGGTTATACCCACGAGATGGTTGTATAAGAACAAGAAAGATGATACGGGTGTGATTGTAAGAAACAAAGCCAGGTTGATTGTTCAAGGCCACAGACAGGTTTACGGAATTGATTATGATGAGGTGTACGCACCCGTGGCCAGGTTGGAAGCAATTCGAAAATTCCTTGCTGTAGCAACATATCTCAACTTCATAGTGCATCAGATGGATGTGAAGACAACTTTCCTCTACGCTAAAATGAATGAAGAGGTCTATGTGGCTCAACCGCCGGGGTTCGTGGATGAAGAGCATCCAGATCATGTGTATCTTCTGGATAAAGATTTGTATGGTTTGCATCAAGCTCCCCGCACGTGGTATGAGACTCTATCAAAGCATTTGGTGGAAAATGGTTATACAAGAGGAGTGGTTGATCAAACCCTGTTCAGAAAGAAGGTGAAAGATGATATCATAATGGTGCAAGTGTATGTGGATGACATCATCTACGAGTCAACGAATGAAGAATTATGCACCGAGTTTGAGGATATCATGATAAAGAATTTTGAGATGAGTGATCAAGGGGAGATGAACTTTTTCCTGGCATTACAAGTGAAACAAGATGAATCTGGGATTCTCATTCATCAAGCAAAGTATGTGAATGAGATTCTGGAAAAGTATATTATGCAGGACTCCAAGCCTATCTCCACTCCCATGGCATCCAGACCTCTACTGACAGCAGATGCAGATGGAGAATCAGTGAGTGAATTCATGTATCGTTCTATGATCGGATCACTCATGTATTTGACAGCAAGCAGGCCAGATATCATGCATGCAGTTGTGTGTGTGTGCACGTTATCAGGCTAATCCTAAACTCTCTCATTTAGCTGCTGTTAAACATATTTTTAGGTATCTGAAGGGCAGGCCTCGGCTTGGACTTTGGTATCCTAAGAATACTGATTTTCAATTATTTGCATTTACTGACAGTGATTATGGAGGTAGTGACCTTGACAGGAAATCTACAACTGGTGGGTATCAGTATTTGGGAGACAGACTCATCTCATGGCAGAGCAAGAAGTAGCATACCGTTTCCAAGTCAACTACCGAAGCTGAATATGTGGCAGCATCAGTTGGATGCTCACAGGTAGTATGGATTCAGAATCAGCTCACTGACTACGGTATGGAATTTCTTAATACTCCAATCTTTTGTGATAATGCTGCTGCTCTGCAAATTGTCAAGAACCCTGTTTAACATTCCAAAACAAAGCACATAGATATCAAGGTACATTTCATTCGTGATTGCTATTGTTTTGGTCAAAAACTGCCTAAGCAATTAGTTGATCAAACTTTGTAAGTGAGGTAGCGTGTTTGATGTAAATAAAGATGAAAATGTAATTGTGAAGATTGACGCGAGGATGTAACAAGGGAAAATCCAGGAATCCTTGAGTATCCTCAAGGAGCCTAGCAAAAAACCTCGGGGGCCGGTTCGAAGTACCTGCCTCCTAAAACTTTTATATAATAAATATCTTGAGTACAAATGAAATGAGCTCGTAATCTAAGTGTTGCAGAGAATTGTGATCGTAGAAGGAAGTAAAGAAAAGTGTGTGTGTGTGTAAACCTAGAGCTCAGTTTAAATACGGATTACATAGTAACAAACTATCCTAAAAAATAGCAACGAAGTCCACGTCTTCTTTGTAACCGTTGAGGTCTACCTAGTTGATGCGTAGCATCTAATACATATAAATAAATTAATAAATCCCACATTTAATTGAGTTTTTGATTTAAAAATATTAAATTTGAAGTTTAATTGCATTATATGTGAAAAATTAGGATTTAGGTTAATATTTGAGAAATATATATAATTTTCATATTAAATTTGGATTTTTAATTGAGATTATTAGAATGTGATATTTATTGATGGGTTTGATTTGTTGAATTTTAGGTGGTTGGTGTGTTCGTGATGATTTTAGAAGAATATAGGAAAAAACGAGAGCAAAAACGGAGGTCGTATGCTAAAGTTATGGAGGATTAAAAAATAATAATAATAATAATAATAATAATAATAATAATAATAATAATAATAATAATAATAATAATAATAATAATAATAATAATAATAATAATAATAATAATAATAATAATAATAATAATAATAATAATAATAATAATAATAATAATAATACTACTAAATGGCAGCAGCAACCCAAGTCTTCACCAGCCCAGCCCAGTCCCTACCTTTCCAGGCCCAACAGCCAGAAAAGCCCAGATCAGCTTGCAGCAGCCCAGCGCGAAAAATAGAAAATCATGGAGGCCACGGGGATCGAACCCGTGACCTCTTTGTTAGCGAGCAGCGTACAAACCACCATGACAGCAGCAGCTCATGTTTTATTTCTGGTTTATGCATCTTTTATCAAGTACTGCGCCAGGCCCAGAATCAGGCCCAGCGACCTGAGAATGCATCAGCTCGTTTTTTTCAGCGTATTTAATGGTTGGAGGCGCCGTTTTTTTGGAGTTTTTCACTTCTAAAAAACCCTAGAAACCCTTTACAAGATCTAGAACTTTGAAGGAAGGATTAGAGGTCAAGTTTGAAGCTTTTGGATGCGAAAATTGAAGATTTACAACCTTTCGGTTTTCTTTTTTCATAGAGGCTAGATTTCTTCTCCTTTTTTTTTCTTTATTTCTTTGTTTATGAGAATGTTAAAGATTGGATTTTTATGTGTGCTTTTCATGTTTAGTGGCTAGTTTCCTAGTAGTTTCACCTAGATGAGACGATTTTAGACCCGTTTGACCCGTTTGGGTGGCTTTTTACTATGAATATGTGAAAATTGCTTGGATGATGATTTTGAATTGCTTATGATGATTATTATCTGCTGATTTGTTCTTTATTATCATTAAATCATGTGGTTAATTGTCATGCTTGGTAGAACTACCCAAGTTAATTGCTTTATCCATTGTTGACCCGTTTGACTTTTATTAGTCAACGGTTGATGCTTGCTAGGAGACCTCCTTCTTGATGATTTATTGATAATTAGGGGCTGATTTAGTTAATATCCTTATGAGATAGGTTTGACCGAATCATTTCATAAGATTGAAGCTTGTTTTACTTCGTTTAATAGGATGGATTGCTTGTGAACATAAGATTCGATGCTATTTATTCATGTTTAGCGGTTTCTAGGTCATAAGTGTTTGGAATCATCATCATTGATTGGTATAGGTACTATATAGAGAGACCTCTCGTGTAGTTTCCTATTTCATGTAAGATTAGTTTACTTTGACCGAAGTAGCCAGTCGGTTAGGCAATTTTCACAGTTTTGCTATCCGTGCTTCATTTAGGATTTCCAGATTATTCGGGATGTGTCTATAGTCCTAGATAGTCCAGTTTTCCACATTAGACGATAGTGTTCATGGCATTAGTCATCCGAGGGTCTGAGTGAGTCTAGAGGAGTTGAGTCTAGGTGATGCATTCCTTTTTCTGATTTTCCATCATTTTATCCGGTTTTTAGCTGTTTCTGTCGGTTTTATTTTTATAGAGTAGTTATCATTTTTAGTTCACCAAATCATTTTCATCGGTTAAATATTAGCGACGATTCAGTATCGGGAGATTGTCATCGCGTCCACGGATTGATATCCGGTTCTTACCAATACTGTACTGCACACGACGGGTACACTGCCCTGGTGTGTAGTTTGGTCACTTGGTGATTACCATTTAAAACTTGACCATATTTTTATATATCCAAATTTTACGCATCAAGTTTTTGGCGCCGTTGCCGGGGACGCGTCAGATTCCGAGAAATATCCGAGCTAGTAGTTTAACCACTTGTTTGCTTTATCTGTTTACTTGTTTTCTTTGCGTATTTTAGCTGTTAGTTAGTTTTTATTATTCTGTGTTTTCTTTTCGTGTTAGTTAGACTTTTAGGTTAGCTTTTTTTCGTTTTCTGTTTCTGTTTCGTTGTTTTTATCGCTTTTCTGTCTGTTTATGCGCATACGTCGCCACCAGAGCCGATTTTCACCGTTATCTGAGCCAGAAAGAATTTTCCATCACCTTCGGCACGTGGAGGACGCATTACCAGTGCCGATGGCCGTGCCTGCAGATCAGAGGCGCACGCTTGCAGATTACGCTCGTCCCAACATCGATGGGACGTTGCCGAGTGTTATCCGTCCGCCGGTGGACGTGAATAACTTCCAGATTCAGCCTCAGGTCATCACTCTGATTATGGACTATGTTCAGTTTGACGGGTTACCTAATGATGACCCGATGACCCACATCGCGAACTTCCTTGAAATTTGCGACACTTTCAAACTTAAGGGGGTCCCCGCAGAGGCAATCCAGTTGCGATTATTCTCATTTTCCCTTCGCGGTGCAGCGAAGGCGTGGCTTCAGTCTCTCCCGCCTGGTTCTATCACGTCATGGGCTATTTTGACACAGAAATTCATCTCAAAGTATTTCCCTCCATCGAAGGTTGCGATGTTTAGAAACAAAATTTATTCATTCCTTCAGGATGACACGGAGAGTTTATACGAGACATGGGAGCGATTTAGAGAGTTGTTGAGAAAATGTCCATCCCATGGCATTGAGCTACACCAGCAGATACATATTTTCTACAGCGGTTTACATCCACTCACACGACATACGGTCGACACGTCAGCTGGTGGGACATTAAGCAGTAAAACGCCCGAGGAGGCGCAAGAGTTACTTGAGGAGCTTGCTTTAAACGATTATCAGTGGTCGAGCACGCCGAGTAAGATGACCCAACAGAGAGGAGTCCTCCAGGTTGACCCTATTACAGCTCTATCCATGCAGGTCGAGGCGTTATCGAAGAAAATAGCCAAAATGCAGGTGATGGAGCAGCATGTGAAGTACTGCGAGCTATGCTCAGGACCCCACGACATTACACGTTGTCCTATCGGGGGTAGCACCGATTTCCACGATCAGTCTGATTTCATGTCCAGCCAGGCCCGCCCACCACCCAGCAATGCGTATAATTACAATACGGGGTGGAGGCCTAACAGTTCTAATCCCGCAGGATTTCAGCCGAGACCGCCACCGAGGCAACAGGGTTTCTATGACCCAGGGGTTAGCAAAAAGACACCGACAGATGATTCAGGTTTAAAGAATTTAACCGACATGATGTCTCAGTTTATCAAGCAGAATGAGAAAACTTCACAGCAGAATGATCAGAGGATTTCGAGGACTGAGCAGGACATAGCTATGGTGGCCAAAGAGTTAAGTAATTTAGGAACTCATTTGCTTAATTTGGAGAGAACCGTGGGCCAGCTCTCGAAATCAAGTGAGGGAAAACCAGGAGGATTGCCAGGGAACACACAGTCATATCCTAAGCAATACGTGAATGCAATCTTTTACCTGAATGACAACACCACTCCAGATCCAAAATCGGCGGTCAGTGCTGAGCCAGTTGATGAGGAGAGTGATGATGAGATAGACGAGGAGATTGAGGTAGAGGTTCCTGGGCAGGTGCAATCTAGGCTAAGCCCAGCAAGTACAGCACGACCCGAGGAGCCAGTAGTGGAGAAATATGTTCCCCGACCCTACATCCCTCATATTCCATATCCAGAGAGACTTAGGGATCAGCTTAGGAAAGAGCAGCAGGAGAAACATCACCAGGCCGTCGTTCATTATATTGGAATTAAAGATCACCCACCCGACCCACCTTCAATTTTTATCAAGTCGACTAAATCATTTCAGGCCCCGCAAAAGAAGAAGTGTGGGGATGAAGTAGGCGTTAGATTGAAGAAAAAGCCGCCTGATAAGAAGGTGAAGGCTTCAGTGAGTGATAGTCCATGGGTGACCGACATGTATGCGATGTACTTGCGAGATAGACATAAGGGAGTCGAGCCCTTGTTTGAAGAGTGGCGCGTGCATGGGTCGGATGCGAGCATATTCGGTAGCGAAGGAGGTCACATCCATGACCCCGGTTGACTTAACCGCGGGTTCGAGTCCGGCTGACGACTCGTTAATAAATTCAGCGCTTCCGGGAGGCAACCCGAGTAGTTGGTTGTTTAGTTTGCTTCTTTAATGTTTTATTTGATCTTTTTAGTAGTTTGCTTGTCATGTAGATAGTTTATTTACAATTTGTTGCATTTTATTTTTCTTGTTTCGTTTTATGTTTTGTTTCAAGTGTTGCAGGTTCTCATGGAAGCATGCCACGATTAGACATTGCATTGACTTATTATTTCTGGCTATGCTTCGCGAGGTTGTAGGTAACGCGCAATTTGTGGTTCGTCGGATACTCAATCTCCATTTCCACGGTCCGCGGATGTGCTTTTATGATTTAGATCAGGTTTGAATAATACGGGACCGTCACTTCATAAATGACAATCAACGGTCCGTATCAGGTTTGTTGGGCATGTGACTTTTGTTCAAAGTGGACCGTTCACCTCATAAATGACAAACAAACGGTCCATTTTGATCAATTGTTACTTTTCTTTCTGGGTTGGTAATTGATGTTGGTTGGTGCTGCTGAGCAATTGGTTGCAAATTGGCATAGCAGGTCTTTCGATGCATACATTGCAAATCGTCTGGTACTCAATCTCCATTCCAGGCGGTTTGCATGTTTGTGTTGTGGAATCTGTTGATTTTTTGTCAATGTTGGTCGTCCACTTCATAAATGACAATCGAACGGCCCGCATTCGATCAATTGTCCAAAAACCCAAAATTTTAAATTTTCCCAAAATTGCCAGATTTTGCAACCCGATTGCTTCTGTTATCATTTGGGTTTTGTTTTCTTCCAGATTCACCGTGGGACCGCCAACTACCTTGATTCACCGGTTTACTTATTATCCGAGTTGTATTTTTCATTTTGCATTCATTTGTTGACACACAACTCGAGATATTTGTGCTTTATTGATTTATATTTGTGATTGATATGATTTGGTTGTGCTTGGATGATAGTTTGTACTGACGAGACGGTTCTGGCATGTTCGTCGAGAGCTGTTTCATGATGCATACTTTGATTGTGGAGGATTTTTGGCATTTGTGGATTCAGCTCTGGCACCTGTTCAGTCAAGAGCTGGCTCGATTCTTTTTTTTCCAGCATCCAGACACTGGCACACGACAGTGATAGGGGAGTATTTCAGTTCCCTTTCCCCTTTATTTTGTTTGTTTATCGTACATTAGGGACAATGTACGAATTAAGTGTGGGGATGGGGGTCAATTGAACTGAAATTGCTTAAAATTGTGAAATTTTTTCAAATTTTCTTATCATATCCCCCTGTTTTTAGTTGAAATTGAGATTTTTGCCCGTCCTATTGCACATGGAAGTAGGCCCGTTGATGTAATTCGTGACGTTTTGCTCGCCTGTGTATACGATGCTTGTCTCTAGTCAAAACCTTTTCTTCGAGTATCTTGAAAAAGTTTTTCCAAGCAAGTGTTTTTCAAATAAAATCAATAAATGGAATGCTTTACTTAGTGAAACTATCGGATGGGGGATTGATAGCTTGCATCATATCGGTAGCCCTTTTCCATCCGTTTTCGTGAGTTATTTGAGCCTAAATTGCATTATATGTTACATTTTTTACTCACTTTCGTTTGGTTGAGTGTTATGCCATCATGCGCTTTCATTTTAGAACTTGTGTTGTTTATACGTGTCGAGATCATGAACTAAAATTGGGCATAGAAATGATAGAGGCATTAGGATTACACCCCCTTTGACTTAGCCTTTTTCTTTGATCTTATCATTTTTCCTACCCTAAAACATTATCCCTTAGAAAACCCGTTGAGCTTTTTTTCCTTCTCGTTTGATTTTCTCACTTTTTGACCCATTTAGCCTTTTGTTTAGCCATTATTTTTGTTCTTAGACCCTTGTGTGAAGAATCCGGATTAGTTTTGGACTTTGTGTGTATATATATATATATATATATGTATTTGTTAGTTTCATCAAGTCATATTTAGTTAAAAAAAAAATAGTGATTAAATGTGATTCTCCTAGTACTCAATCTCCATTCTAGGAATTCATATGAGATTGCAAAAAAAAAAAAACAAAAACAAAAAAAAAAGAAAGAAAGAAAAAAAAAGAAAGAAAGAAAAAAAAAGAAATAAAAGAAAAAAAATGCAGAATATTCTAGCTCATTATTGGAGGTCATAGACCTAAGATAAAGCTGAAAAAATAGAGTTTTTCTTAGTTTATGTTTTCGGGTCAAATTACCCGACTTTGAGTTATTTATGTAAATAGTTTTTCTTTTAGTTTGTTTATTAACTTTTCCGGATTTCTAAACACTTCGCCACTTTCACATTCCCATTCCATACCCTAAACCCTAGCCTAACATTACAACCCGTGAAAGTCCTCTTGATTTATGTTTGGTTTTATGTTATTTGGTGGAGATGCGATTTCGATACAAGCTTATGACAATGAAGTGCATGTTTGGCTTTGAGTGATCCACTTAAATCGATGATCTTTTTTTTAATCATCTATCCACTAAATTTCGCCGAGTTGAGTGATCATTGTGAGGGGTATGATGCTTGTTTGATTGAACCTTGATGTGTGTTGATCTAGTAGGCATTTCCATGTTTTTAAAATAATTATCATAATTGCTTGTTGGATTATAAATCTTTTGAAAAGTGTAAATCTTGAGATTAGGGGATGCATGTGGGCTTGAGTAGTTGCATTGGGTTGGCTGAGGTGTTGCGTTTTCGATTGGCTTGTGGAAGTGTTGCATGAGATTTTGCTTGAGGGCAAGCAAAGCTTAAGTGTGGGGATATTTGATGCGTAGCATCTAATACATATAAATAAATTAATAAATCCCGCATTTAATTGAGTTTTTGATTTAAAAATATTAAATTTGAAGTTTAATTGCATTATATGTGAAAAATTAGGATTTAGGTTAATATTTGAGAAATATATATAATTTTCATATTAAATTTGGATTTTTAATTGAGATTATTAGAATGTGATATTTATTGATGGGTTTGATTTGTTGAATTTTAGGTGGTTGGTGTGTTCGTGATGATTTTAGAAGAATATAGGAAAAAACGAGAGCAAAAACGGAGGTCGTATGCTAAAGTTATGGAGGATTAAAAAATAATAATAATAATAATAATAATAATAATAATAATAATAATAATAATAATAATAATCATAATAATAATAATAATAATAATAATAATAATACTAAATGGCAGCAGCAACCCAAGTCTTCACCAGCCCAGCCCAGTCCCTACCTTTCCAGGCCCAACAGCCAGAAAAGCCCAGATCAGCTTGCAGCAGCCCAGCGCGAAAAATAGAAAATCATGGAGGCCACGGGGATCGAACCCGTGACCTCTTTGTTAGCGAGCAGCGTACAAACCACCATGACAGCAGCAGCTCATGTTTTATTTCTGGTTTATGAATCTTTTATCAAGTACTGCGCCAGGCCCAGAATCAGGCCCAGCGACCTGAGAATGCATCAGCTCGTTTTTTTCAGCGTATTTAATGGTTGGAGGCGCCGTTTTTTTGGAGTTTTTCACTTCTAAAAAACCCTAGAAACCCTTTACAAGATCTAGAACTTTGAAGGAAGGATTAGAGGTCAAGTTTGAAGCTTTTGGATGCGAAAATTGAAGATTTACAACCTTTCGGTTTTCTTTTTTCATAGAGGCTAGATTTCTTCTCCTTTTTTTTCTTTATTTCTTTGTTTATGAGAATGTTAAAGATTGGATTTTTATGTGTGCTTTTCATGTTTAGTGGCTAGTTTCCTAGTAGTTTCACCTAGATGAGACGATTTTAGACCCGTTTGACCCGTTTTGGGTGGCTTTTTACTATGAATATGTGATAAATTGCTTGTGATGATGATTTTGAATTGCTTATGATGATTAATAGTTTGCTGATTTGGTTCTTTATTATCATTGAATCATGTGGTTTAATTGTCATGCTTGGTAGAACTACCCAAGTTAGTTGCTTTATCCATTGTTGACCCGTTTGACTTTTACCGGTCAACGATTAATGCTTGTTAGGAGACCTCCTACTTGATGATTTATCGATTGATTAGGGGCTGATTTAGTTAATATCCTCTATGAGATAGGTTTGACCAAACCATTTCATAGGCTAGAAGCTTGTTTTACATCGTTTAATAGGATGGATTGCTTGTGAACATAAGATTCGATGCTATTTATTCATGTTTAGCGGTTTCTAGGTCATAAGTGTTTGGAATCATCATCATTGATTGGTATAGGTACTATATAGAGAGACCTCTCGTGTAGTTTCCTATTTCATGTAAGATTAGTTTACTTTGACCGAAGTAGCTAGTCGGTTAGGCAATTTTCACAGTTTTGCTATCCGTGCTTCATTTAGGATTTCCAGATTATTCGGGATGTGTCTATAGTCCTAGATAGTCCAGTTTTCCACATTAGACGATAGTGTTCATGGCATTAGTCATCCGAGGGTCTGAGTGAGTCTAGAGGAGTTGAGTCTAGGTGATGCATTCCTTTTTCTGATTTTCCATCATTTTATCCGGTTTTTAGCTGTTTCTGTCGGTTTTATTTTTATAGAGTAGTTATCATTATTTAGTTCACCAAATCATTTTCATCGGTTAAATATTAGCGACGATTCAGTATCGGGAGATTGTCATCGCGTCCACGGATTGATATCCGGTTCTTACCAATACTGTACTGCACACGACGGGTACACTGCCCTGGTGTGTAGTTTGGTCACTTGGTGATTACCATTTAAAACTTGACCATATTTTTATATATCCAAATTTTACGCATCAAGTTTTTGGCGCCGTTGCCGGGGACGCGTCAGATTCCGAGAAATATCCGAGCTAGTAGTTTAACCACTTGTTTGCTTTATCTGTTTACTTGTTTTCTTTGCGTATTTTAGCTGTTAGTTAGTTTTTATTATTCTGTGTTTTCTTTTCGTGTTAGTTAGACTTTTAGGTTAGCTTTTTTTCGTTTTCTGTTTCTGTTTCGTTGTTTTTATCGCTTTTCTGTCTGTTTATGCGCATACGTCGCCACCAGAGCCGATTTTCACCGTTATCTGAGCCAGAAAGAATTTTCCATCACCTTCGGCACGTGGAGGACGCATTACCAGTGCCGATGGCCGTGCCTGCAGATCAGAGGCGCACGCTTGCAGATTACGCTCGTCCCAACATCGATGGGACGTTGCCGAGTGTTATCCGTCCGCCGGTGGACGTGAATAACTTCCAGATTCAGCCTCAGGTCATCACTCTGATTATGGACTATGTTCAGTTTGACGGGTTACCTAATGATGACCCGATGACCCACATCGCGAACTTCCTTGAAATTTGCGACACTTTCAAACTTAAGGGGGTCCCCGCAGAGGCAATCCAGTTGCGATTATTCTCATTTTCCCTTCGCGGTGCAGCGAAGGCGTGGCTTCAGTCTCTCCCGCCTGGTTCTATCACGTCATGGGCTATTTTGACACAGAAATTCATCTCAAAGTATTTCCCTCCATCGAAGGTTGCGATGTTTAGAAACAAAATTTATTCATTCCTTCAGGATGACACGGAGAGTTTATACGAGACATGGGAGCGATTTAGAGAGTTGTTGAGAAAATGTCCATCCCATGGCATTGAGCTACACCAGCAGATACATATTTTCTACAGCGGTTTACATCCACTCACACGACATACGGTCGACACGTCAGCTGGTGGGACATTAAGCAGTAAAACGCCCGAGGAGGCGCAAGAGTTACTTGAGGAGCTTGCTTTAAACGATTATCAGTGGTCGAGCACGCCGAGTAAGATGACCCAACAGAGAGGAGTCCTCCAGGTTGACCCTATTACAGCTCTATCCATGCAGGTCGAGGCGTTATCGAAGAAAATAGCCAAAATGCAGGTGATGGAGCAGCATGTGAAGTACTGCGAGCTATGCTCAGGACCCCACGACATTACACGTTGTCCTATCGGGGGTAGCACCGATTTCCACGATCAGTCTGATTTCATGTCCAGCCAGGCCCGCCCACCACCCAGCAATGCGTATAATTACAATACGGGGTGGAGGCCTAACAGTTCTAATCCCGCAGGATTTCAGCCGAGACCGCCACCGAGGCAACAGGGTTTCTATGACCCAGGGGTTAGCAAAAAGACACCGACAGATGATTCAGGTTTAAAGAATTTAACCGACATGATGTCTCAGTTTATCAAGCAGAATGAGAAAACTTCACAGCAGAATGATCAGAGGATTTCGAGGACTGAGCAGGACATAGCTATGGTGGCCAAAGAGTTAAGTAATTTAGGAACTCATTTGCTTAATTTGGAGAGAACCGTGGGCCAGCTCTCGAAATCAAGTGAGGGAAAACCAGGAGGATTGCCAGGGAACACACAGTCATATCCTAAGCAATACGTGAATGCAATCTTTTACCTGAATGACAACACCACTCCAGATCCAAAATCGGCGGTCAGTGCTGAGCCAGTTGATGAGGAGAGTGATGATGAGATAGACGAGGAGATTGAGGTAGAGGTTCCTGGGCAGGTGCAATCTAGGCTAAGCCCAGCAAGTACAGCACGACCCGAGGAGCCAGTAGTGGAGAAATATGTTCCCCGACCCTACATCCCTCATATTCCATATCCAGAGAGACTTAGGGATCAGCTTAGGAAAGAGCAGCATGAGAAACATCACCAGGCCGTCGTTCATTATATTGGAATTAAAGATCACCCACCCGACCCACCTTCAATTTTTATCAAGTCGACTAAATCATTTCAGGCCCCGCAAAAGAAGAAGTGTGGGGATGAAGTAGGCGTTAGATTGAAGAAAAAGCCGCCTGATAAGAAGGTGAAGGCTTCAGTGAGTGATAGTCCATGGGTGACCGACATGTATGCGATGTACTTGCGAGATAGACATAAGGGAGTCGAGCCCTTGTTTGAAGAGTGGCGCGTGCATGGGTCGGATGCGAGCATATTCGGTAGCGAAGGAGGTCACATCCATGACCCCGGTTGACTTAACCGCGGGTTCGAGTCCGGCTGACGACTCGTTAATAAATTCAGCGCTTCCGGGAGGCAACCCGAGTAGTTGGTTGTTTAGTTTGCTTCTTTAATGTTTTATTTGATCTTTTTAGTAGTTTGCTTGTCATGTAGATAGTTTATTTACAATTTGTTGCATTTTATTTTTCTTGTTTCGTTTTATGTTTTGTTTCAAGTGTTGCAGGTTCTCATGGAAGCATGCCACGATTAGACATTGCATTGACTTATTATTTCTGGCTATGCTTCGCGAGGTTGTAGGTAACGCGCAATTTGTGGTTCGTCGGATACTCAATCTCCATTTCCACGGTCCGCGGATGTGCTTTTATGATTTAGATCAGGTTTGAATAATACGGGACCGTCACTTCATAAATGACAATCAACGGTCCGTATCAGGTTTGTTGGGCATGTGACTTTTGTTCAAAGTGGACCGTTCACCTCATAAATGACAAACAAACGGTCCATTTTGATCAATTGTTACTTTTCTTTCTGGGTTGGTAATTGATGTTGGTTGGTGCTGCTGAGCAATTGGTTGCAAATTGGCATAGCAGGTCTTTCGATGCATACATTGCAAATCGTCTGGTACTCAATCTCCATTCCAGGCGGTTTGCATGTTTGTGTTGTGGAATCTGTTGATTTTTTGTCAATGTTGGTCGTCCACTTCATAAATGACAATCGAACGGCCCGCATTCGATCAATTGTCCAAAAACCCAAAATTTTAAATTTTCCCAAAATTGCCAGATTTTGCAACCCGATTGCTTCTGTTATCATTTGGGTTTTGTTTTCTTCCAGATTCACCGTGGGACCGCCAACTACCTTGATTCACCGGTTTACTTATTATCCGAGTTGTATTTTTCATTTTGCATTCATTTGTTGACACACAACTCGAGATATTTGTGCTTTATTGATTTATATTTGTGATTGATATGATTTGGTTGTGCTTGGATGATAGTTTGTACTGACGAGACGGTTCTGGCATGTTCGTCGAGAGCTGTTTCATGATGCATACTTTGATTGTGGAGGATTTTTGGCATTTGTGGATTCAGCTCTGGCACCTGTTCAGTCAAGAGCTGGCTCGATTCTTTTTTTTCCAGCATCCAGACACTGGCACACGACAGTGATAGGGGAGTATTTCAGTTCCCTTTCCCCTTTATTTTGTTTGTTTATCGTACATTAGGGACAATGTACGAATTAAGTGTGGGGATGGGGGTCAATTGAACTGAAATTGCTTAAAATTGTGAAATTTTTTCAAATTTTCTTATCATATCCCCCTGTTTTTAGTTGAAATTGAGATTTTTGCCCGTCCTATTGCACATGGAAGTAGGCCCGTTGATGTAATTCGTGACGTTTTGCTCGCCTGTGTATACGATGCTTGTCTCTAGTCAAAACCTTTTCTTCGAGTATCTTGAAAAAGTTTTTCCAAGCAAGTGTTTTTCAAATAAAATCAATAAATGGAATGCTTTACTTAGTGAAACTATCGGATGGGGGATTGATAGCTTGCATCATATCGGTAGCCCTTTTCCATCCGTTTTCGTGAGTTATTTGAGCCTAAATTGCATTATATGTTACATTTTTTACTCACTTTCGTTTGGTTGAGTGTTATGCCATCATGCGCTTTCATTTTAGAACTTGTGTTGTTTATACGTGTCGAGATCATGAACTAAAATTGGGCATAGAAATGATAGAGGCATTAGGATTACACCCCCTTTGACTTAGCCTTTTTCTTTGATCTTATCATTTTTCCTACCCTAAAACATTATCCCTTAGAAAACCCGTTGAGCTTTTTTTCCTTCTCGTTTGATTTTCTCACTTTTTGACCCATTTAGCCTTTTGTTTAGCCATTATTTTTGTTCTTAGACCCTTGTGTGAAGAATCCGGATTAGTTTTGTGACTTTGTGTATATATTTTGGTTAGTTTCATCAAGTCATATTTAGTTAAAAAAAAAAATAGTGATTAAGTGTGATTCTCCTAGTACTCAATCTCCATTCTAGGAATTCATATGAGATTGCAAAAAAAAAAAACAAAAACAAAAAAAAAGAAAGAAGAAAAAAAGAAAGAAAGAAAAAAAAGAAATGAAAGAAAAAAAATGCAGAATATTCTAGCTCATTATTGGAGGTCATAGACCTAAGATAAAGCTGAAAAAATAGAGTTTTTCTTAGTTTATGTTTTCGGGTCAAATTACCCGACTTTGAGTTATTTATGTAAATAGTTTTTCTTTTAGTTTGTTGGAAAATTGGATTTAAATAATCCCAAGTTTTACATATTGGCCGGCAATAATCCCACATTTAAAAATTCTTTCCACCAGTCCCAACTTTCATCCAGTTTTTTTTTAATAGACCCGCCGTTAACTTTTTTAACACCGTTAAATATATGCTGACGTGGCATGCTGACATGTAAATTTTTTTAATTCTTTAATCCATGTTAAATAATATTTTTCTTTAATTCTCATTTAAAAAAATATCGATTAAAGCTCCTCGTTTCCATTTTAACGCCGGTAATTTCCCGTCGAACTCTGACTACCACTCCGTCGTCTACTTTCCGGCAAAGCCTTTTTTTTTTAAATTGGAGCACCGACAAAGCAACTTTCACAAACTTTAGAAAAAAAACATATCGATATCGGTATTCTTCCATTCGGTCGTCTGTTCCGAAGCTTTTGCTATATTAAATTTCAGATTTAATATGAATCTCAAAATCTATTCATCTTCTTCCTACAGGTCACTGTGTTTTTCATTTGCGAACCTTCAAAGCTTAATAATTAACATCAATTTTGATCTCAGTTCAATCGATTGCCATGTGTGATCTAATTGTTGAATTCAATTTGTTGATTCCAATGTTCGTCTTCATCAGATTTTAGCCCTAATTTGGATCCAAATTTGGACCAAACCATTTGAACGAAGTAGATCGCCACCACATTCCAGAAGTAGCTAGCGTCGTTCGTGCAATGTCAAAGAAAAACGAAGCTCTCACCAGACTCCGAAAGGGTTAACAATGGCGATGGATTCGGGCCGGTCGGGGACCTTGTCAGAGGGATCTTGGTGGACGGAAAATTACCGGCGTTAAAATGGAAACGAGGAGCTTTAATCGATAATTCGATATTTTTTTAAATGAGAATTAAAGAAAAATATTATTTGACATGGATTAAAGAATTAAAAAAATTTACATGTCAGCATGCCACGTCAGCATATATTTAACGGTGTTAAAAAAGTTAACGGCGGGTCTATTAAAAAAAAACTGGATGAAAGTTGGGACTGGTGGAAAGAATTTTTAAATGTGGGATTATTGCCGGCCAATAGGTAAAACTTGGGATTATTTAAATCCAATTTTCCTAGTTTGTTTATTAACTTTTCCGGATTTCTAAACACTTCGCCACTTTCACATTCCCATTCCATACCCTAAACCCTAGCCTAACATTACAACCCGTGAAAGTCCTCTTGATTTATGTTTGGTTTTATGTTATTTGGTGGAGATGCGATTTCGATACAAGCTTATGACAATGAAGTGCATGTTTGGCTTTGAGTGATCCACTTAAATCGATGATCTTTTTTTTAATCATCTATCCACTAAATTTCGCCGAGTTGAGTGATCATTGTGAGGGATATGATGCTTGTTTGATTGAACCTTGATGTGTGTTGATCTAGTAGGCATTTCCATGTTTTTAAAATAATTATCATAATTGCTTGTTGGATTATAAATCTTTTGAAAAGTGTAAATCTTGAGATTAGGGGATGCATGTGGGCTTGAGTAGTTGCATTGGGTTGGCTGAGGTGTTGCGTTTTCGATTGGCTTGTGGAAGTGTTGCATGAGATTTTGCTTGAGGGCAAGCAAAGCTTAAGTGTGGGGATATTTGATGCGTAGCGTCTAATACATAAATAAATTAATAAATCCCGCATTTAATTGAGTTTTTGATTTAAAAATATTAAATTTGAAGTTTAATTGCATTATATGTGAAAAATTAGGATTTAGGTTAATATTTGAGAAATATATATAATTTTCATATTAAATTTGGATTTTTAATTGAGATTATTAGAATGTGATATTTATTGATGGGTTTGATTTGTTGAATTTTAGGTGGTTGGTGTGTTCGTGATGATTTTAGAAGAATATAGGAAAAAACGAGAGCAAAAACGGAGGTCGTATGCTAAAGTTATGGAGGATTAAAAAATAATAATAATAATAATAATAATAATAATAATAATAATAATAATAATAATAATAATAATAATAATAATAATAATAATAATAATAATACTAAATGGCAGCAGCAACCCAAGTCTTCACCAGGCCCAACAGCCAGAAAAGCCCAGATCAGCTTGCAGAAGCCCAGCGCGAAAAATAGAAAATCATGGAGGCCACGGGGATCGAACCCGTGACCTCTTTGTTAGCGAGCAGCGTACAAACCACCATGACAGCAGGAGCTCATGTTTTATTTCTGGTTTATGAATCTTTTATCAAGTACTGCGCCAGGCCCAGAATCAGGCCCAACGACCTGAGAATGCATCAGCTCGTTTTTTTCCAGCGTATTTAATGGTTGGAGGCGCCGTTTTTTGGAGTTTTTCACTTCTAAAAAACCCTAAAAACCCTCTACAAGATCTAGAACTTTGAAGGAAGGATTAGAGGTCAAGTTTGAAGCTTTTGGATGCGAAAATTGAAGATTTACAACCTTTTGGTTTTCTTTTTTCATAGAGGCTAGATTTCTTCTCCTTTTTTTCTTTATTTCTTTGTTTATGAGAATGTTAAAGATTGGATTTTTATGTGTGCTTTTCATGTTTAGTGGCTAGTTTCCTAGTAGTTTCACCTAGATGAGACGATTTTAGACCCGTTTGACCCGTTTGGGTGGCTTTTTACTATGAATATGTGAAAATTGCTTGGATGATGATTTTGAATTGCTTATGATGATTATTATTTGCTGATTTGTTCTTTATTATCATTAAATCATGTGGTTAATTGTCATGCTTGATAGAACTACCCAAGTTAATTGCTTTATCCATTGTTGACCCGTTTGACTTTTATTAGTCAACGGTTGATGCTTGCTAGGAGACCTCCTTCTTGATGATTTATTGATAATTAGGGGCTGATTTAGTTAATATCCTTATGAGATAGGTTTGACCGAATCATTTCATAAGATTGAAGCTTGTTTTACTTCGTTTAATAGGATGGATTGCTTGTGAACATAAGATTCGATGCTATTTATTCATGTTTAGCGGTTTCTAGGTCATAAGTGTTTGGAATCATCATCATTGATTGGTATAGGTACTATATAGAGAGACCTCTCGTGTAGTTTCCTATTTCATGTAAGATTAGTTTACTTTGACCGAAGTAGCTAGTCGGTTAGGCAATTTTCACAGTTTTGCTATTCGTGCTTCATTTAGGATTTCCAGATTATTCGGGATGTGTCTATAGTCCTAGATAGTCCAGTTTTCCACATTAGACGATAGTGTTCATGGCATTAGTCATCCGAGGGTCTGAGTGAGTCTAGAGGAGTTGAGTCTAGGTGATGCATTCCTTTTTCTGATTTTCCATCATTTTATCCTGTTTTTAGCTGTTTCTGTCGGTTTTATTTTTATAGAGTAGTTATCATTTTTAGTTCATCAAATCATTTTCATCGGTTAAATATTAGCGACGATTCAGTATCGGGAGATTGTCATCGTGTCCACGGATTGATATCCGGTTCTTACCAATACTGTACTGCACACGACGGGTACACTGCCCTGGTGTGTAGTTTGGTCACTTGGTGATTACCATTTAAAACTTGACCATATTTTTATATATCCAAATTTTACGCATCACTAGTCCACGTTTATCTCAGCTGACCGGGTCTTTAGGACACGTGAATAATACTTGAGTCAACCTGTGAATAACAAACAAAGAAAGGAGAAGCAATCGTTAGTAAATAAATACAGTCCAGGATCCTTACAGTGAAGTGCTTGCGAGCTGATGCGAGCTGCTCAGTGTCTCCTGAATTCTAGTACCAACAATTACCCCCAAATTTTGGCAGTTGGCGCATGCAAGCTAGCTGTCGAAAATTTGAATTTGAGCCTTATCGCTAAGTAACTGTGATTTGATAGGAATTAGCTAGTCCCAACTTCCTAGGCGAGGTTCTCGTTAGTTTTTCCTTTATAACCCTCTCTTCGCTTTCATTATTCTTCATAGCTTTCACTCGGCGAAAACCCTAGAGCCTCTCCCATCTTCTCCAGGTTAGTATCCTCTTTCTCCCTTCTCGTTCTTTTTTCCGATCATGGGGAAAAAGTTGTTGCGATCATCGGCCACGGTCTCCGACCAAGTGGCCGACGACTTTACTGACCAAGGACTCCTTCCGGCGACGACGGAGGAGGCCTGCAACTTTGACGATCGAAAGATCGCAATGTTGCAGCGTTCTTCGAGCTTCCCTGCCGGAACTGAGTTCCGTCCTTTTGATCCATCTTTGAAAGCCGACCATATTTCCGACGACTGGGTCTGTTTCCTTCACTACCCTTTTTTGCTCGGAATGACATTTCCTTTCCCGGATTTGGTCACCGATTTCTTTTCAATCACCCACCTTGCCTATTCCCAAGTAATGCCCATGGTATGGCGAATCCTTCTTTCTCTCCACCATCTGAACCAGACCCGTAACTTGAACATTGGGGTTGCCGAAATCTGCAAGGTGTACCGATTAGCCACACACGGTAACAACAGGTTTGTCTTGAAAATCAGAACCGGAGAAGCCCAGATGATCCCTAGGGTTTCTCACAATGACCATGATTGGAAGCGTCAATTCTTCTTTGTCAAAAGGAGTAGCCTTGTTGGTTGTGGGAACCTTCCTACCCAATGGATTGTCAAGGGTAGGAAGAGTTTTAGTTACATTCCGATTCCAAATACTCTTCAATTTTATTTAACTGATATGCTTGCTTTTTTGTCCTTACAGCGCCCAAGTTCGAAGCTCTAATCAAGCCAACCCGTGAATCCTCCAAGAAGCTCAAGGATCTCTTCAGCATTCCAGTGGCAGAAAGAAGTTGTCAACCCGAAGAGGTTTCAAGTGCTAGAAGCATCACCCAGCAATCTCTCAGCCCCTCAAGAACCATGTCAACAGGTACTCGTATGAATCTGTTCTCCTTTTGTCTCGAGTTAGCCTCTATTATTACTGGAAACTGATCCTTTTTTGTCTATGATGAAGCTCCAGGTTCAGCATCTAATTTCTCCTTCAAAGATCTCAAAATGCTCATAGCGAAGAAAGAAAAGAATGAGGAAACTAGCAGCAAGGCTCCCACGGACCCTTCAGCCCCTAAGTTCCGGGCCCCCAGCACTCGATCCAAGACCTCTTCTGCTAAGAAGCGCAAGGCTCCAGACTCCACTATCAATGTGGACAGCTTCGATGATCTCCCTCCTGTCGCAGCTGCTAACAAGCTGCTCTCACTGCAAGCTGTGGTGAACATTGTAAGTTACAGCATAATAATAGAGAAGTATATTAAAATTTTAATTACAATACTTCCCTTGTTAATTCTGATGTGCTTTGCTTTGGTACAGGGTATTGACAAGCTGAGCCACGAGGTGATTGATCTCCAAGGCAAACTGGAGATAATTGAGCAGAAGCTTAACGCAGCTGAGCAGAAGCTTGAGGCTTCCGAGCTTAAACTTGACCAGGCCACGCTCCATCTTGAGAAGGTGAATAAGGCAGCAGCCAGCAACACACGCCATTATGAGAAGCAGCTCAAAGAAAAAGACGCTGCAGCTGCTGAAGCCTTGAAGCTGGCCGAACAGAACGCTCAATCTTCAGCCGCCATCAGCGTGTTGGAGTGTATGATTGAGATGGCGACTGCTGCACAGGCTGAAGGCTTCACTCCAGAGAGCTGGCCGGTTAAGGATTGGGAGGTGAGCCTCAAGAAGCTGTTGGCCGAGAGGGGGGAAGCTTCTGAAAAAGCTGATAAGGAGGTTGAGCCGGAGGTCGAGAAGGAAGCTGAGAAGGAGAAGGGCAAGGGCAAGGAGGTGGAGCAGGCGGAAGCTGCTGGTGATAAGTTGGGCGATGAAGGCATTCTTGACTTGGTCGGAGCCCACTTTTTTAGTTTGTTTGTTTTAGTGGTTTGTGGTTTTTAAACAATGGTAGTGGTGAAACAAAAACAATGGTAACTTGACTTTTGGGGGGCTTGGATGGAGGGACCTTGAGTTTCAAGGCGAAGTCCAAGCTCCTTAGACAGTGTTGTTGGCCTCAGGTGGAGGGATCTTGGGTTCCAAGACGAAGCCTGGGGTCAATTTTTCTAATTTCCTGCATATATATGACTCAGTAGTATTTTGATCATCATGGTGTGTTGTGTATATTTTTAGTTATTTCGAAAAAATGTTTGAATGACGATCCGACAGGATGCTTAGTTTAAAAATTCCAAAGCCCATAATACTTTGTCAATGTTAACAAACCATGATGCTAGCCAATACTTGGTTAGTAATAAATATATGCAATATACGCAGTACCAATGTCACCTGTTTAAAAGTAATTTAACTGTCGAGATAACCAGGATCCATGAGGATCCTTAGGAATCCTTAAGATATACTTGATGAATCTGAGAATAAGTCTTGAGCATTTAGGAACAAGTCAAACAGGGGTCAAGCCCAACCTTGTCTTCTGAGGTACGAAATGCTTTATAAGTCTTGGGTCTAAGCCAACTGGGGTCAAGCCCAAAACTTGAGAGACACGAAAGTGCCTAAACCTTAGTTAATGTGAGAACATTAAAAACCTGTGTTATTCTGAGGACAAGCTCAAAAATACTTGGGACTAAGCCAACTGGGGTCAAGCCCAAAACTTGAGAGACACGAAAGTGCCTAAACCTTAGTTAACACGAAAATGTCAAAAACCTTAGAATCTTTACGAGATGACACGTCTGCCACCCATTTTGAAGTGCACTCTATGGCCAACAGTGGCGAAATTATCAGCCACCCTCAGATGGACTGGTCGCACCACCTTGAACCATAGGCCACCACCGTGCGCTCCTAGCGAGGGTCTTGCGCTCCTGGCGATTCCCATTAGTGAACGAGAAGGTGAAAACCTCCTAAACCTTTTGACAGCATTCAGAATGCTTTATACTTAGAAGAGGTGATCAGCCTCTAGCTTATGACAAGATGCTCGGAATATCTGCAAAATACTTCAAGGCTTGGTGAGGGGTGGGTGTTAGCTTGGCTAACACCCCTCCGATGCCTAAGTTAGTAACCATTCCATAGAGATATTGATAGGAAATCGAAATGAGAATAAAAATCATACCTGATGTTTTTGGAGTTTACATAAGGATTTTCTGATATGCTCAGAGGATCTAGAGAGCGCTTACATAAAATATAACTTCAAGTGAATCGCATTCCAAGCTCTTGGGAGCAGCCCACCTTCCATAGTAGCTAGCCTGTATGCTCCCTTTCCAGCTTCTGAGTCTATTAGGTAAGGACCTTCCCATTTAGGTGCAAGTTTCCCATGTGCTGGATTGGTTGTATTTTGAAAAGCTTTCCTGAGCACCAGATCTCCTACTTGAAATCTTCTGATCCTGAGATTCCTGTTGTAAGACTTGGCTATGCCGCCATTCTAAATTTTGCGAGGTCTCTGATTTCATCGATTATTTCAAGATCTTCAAGGAGCTCTTGCTTATTTGCTTCAAAATCCTAGCAGCTTGTTCTGGCAGTTGGCATCACCATTTCAGTGGGTATTACCGCTTCTGAACCAAACACTAGGGAAAATGGTGTTCGACCAGTGGCATTCTTGGAGGTCGTTCTGTCAGCCCACAATACGAAAGGTAGCTCTTCAGCCCATTTCCCCTTTTTGTCTCCTAGTTTCTTCTTAAGATTATTGATGATAATCTTATTGCTCGATTCCGCTTGGCCATTAGCTTATGGATGTATGGGAGTTGAAGTTACCATTTTGATGCCCTATGCCTCACAAAAACTGGTCGTTCTTTTTCCAATGAATTGGGACCCGTTGTCACAAACTATTTCTGATGGGATTCCAAACCTTGTCAAGATATTCCTTTTGATGAAGGAAATCACTTACCTTTCTCTAACTTGAACAAAAGCTTCAGCTTCAATCCACTTAGCAAAATAGTCCGTCATAGCCAGCATGAAGACTTTTCCTCCAGGTGCTACAGGCAGCTTACCAACTATGTCCATGCCCCATTTCATAAACGGCCATGGAGATGATATTGAATGGAGCGGCTCAGCAGGCTGATGGAGGATATTGTCGTGCCGCTGACATGCATCACACTTCTGAACAAAGGCCATAGCATCCTTCTTCATAGTAGGCCAGTAGTATCCTGTTCTCAATACTTTGGAAAATAGTGATCTGCCCCCAGTGTGATTGCCACAATCACCTTCGTGAATATCTTGGAGTACCGCAAGTGCTTCAGGCTGCTCGAGGCATCTCAAGTATGATCCTGCAAGAGATTTCTTGTATAAGGTACCATTTATTATTGAATATGGAATTACCTTTGTTCGGAAGAGTCTGGAGTTCTCGTTTTTGGGGATTTCTCCTTCTTGAATAAATCTCCTAATAGGGTAAGTCCAGGATTCCCGAGGATCCTGAGAATCTATCATTTCTTGATCTTTATCTGTTGTGACATCATTAACTTCTTGTTCTTCGATTGCCGGTGTCAGGATATGAGTTATGGGAATCTTGACACCTTTTGGGATCCTAAAGGATGATGCTAAATTTGCCAAAGCATCAGCTTCTGCGTTTTCTTCTCTAGGTACCTGTGATATGCTGCAATTTTCAAAGGATAATGCTAACTGTTTTACAAGGTCTAGATATTTGGTTAGCCTTCGCCTTTCACTGCATAGGATCCCTTAAATTGGTTAGTTAATAACAAGGAGTCAATAAAAACTTGAATGTGTTGGATACCCATATCTTTAGCGAGTTGTAATCCTACAATTAAAGCTTCGTATTCGGCTTCATTATTAGTAGCCTTCAATTCACAATGGATAGATAGAGGGATAATGTCCCCCTGTGGAGATTTCAGTAGTGCACCCAATCCTGTTCCTCTAACATTAGATGCTCCATCTGTGTACAAGACCCAGCTGCCTGAAGCTTCTTCGAGCTGCCTGACCTCTAGTTTAACTTCTGGCAGTATATCGCTGCTGAAATCAGCCACAAAGTCTGCAAGGGCTTGTGACTTGATTGCTGTTCTTGGCTCATATATGATGTCATAGGCACTTAATTTAACTGCCCATTTCGCCATTCTTCCTGACATTTCAGGTTTTCTCAATACACACTTAACAGGATAGTTAGTTTTCACATAAATAACATGAGTTTCCAAGTAATGTCTTAATTTTTGGGAAGCCATGACAAGGGCTAAGATTAATTTTTCTAAATAAGAATACATGGTTTCGGCGTCTAATAATGTTTTACTTACATAATATACCGGATGCTGTTGTCCCTTATGATCTTTCACAAGCACGGCACTTACTGAGTTGCTTGAAACTGCTAAATAGAGAGATAGTGGTTCACCCTTGACTGGTTGCATTAGAAGTGGAGCAGATGATAAATATTCTTTCAAGGAGCTCAGAGCTGCTTCATGTTTTTCACCCCATTCGAACTTTTTGTTCTTCTTCAATATGTCATAGAATTCTTTGCTTTTTTCAGACGATCTTGATATGAACCTGTTGAGTGCTGCCACTCTGCCAGTTAGTCTCTGAACTTCTTTGACATTTGTTGGAGACTTCAAATTTATGATTGCTTGGATCTGTCCAGGGCTGGCCTCAATTCCTCTTTCAGTAACCATGAAGCCCAAGAACTTGCCGGCTCTTACTCCAAAATGGCACTTGGAAGGATTCAATTTCATGTTGAACTGGTCCAAGATATCAAAAGCAGCTTGAAGGTCTCTAGGATGATCCTTTGCTTCCTTCGATTTTACTACCATATCATCTATGTATACTTCCATGGTGTCCCCCAGTTTGTCTTTAAACATCATGTTGACTAGCCTCTGGTACGTGGCACCTGCATTTCGTAAACCAAAAGGCATTGCAATATAACAATAAATACCTGTGGGAGTCATGAAGGTTGTGTCTTCCTGATCTGATGGTTCCATTTGAATTTGTTGAAAGCCCGAAGAAGCGTCCATAAAAGTTAGCATCTCGTGTCCAGCAGTTGCGTCCACCATAGAATCGATATGTGGTAGAGGGAATGGGTCTTTTGGACAGGCCTTGTTTAGGTCTGTGTAGTCTACACATACCGTCCACTTACCGTTTTTCTTCTGGACTACCACCACATTAGCCAGCCATCGAGGATATTTAACTTCTCTAATCATTTTTGACTTGAGCAGCCTGTCAACTTCTTCTTGGATTATGATGTTTCTCTCAGGAGCGAACTTCCTTTTTTTCTGATGTATTGGCCTGAAAGAATCATCTATACCAAGTTTATGAGTAATAATATCTTTAGATATACCTGTCATGTCTTCATGTTTCCATGCAAACGTTGTGACTCGGGACTTCAAGAGGCTCACGAGCTGCTCTTCAGTATCCTCGGGGATATTGGTTCCTACCAGCACTTTGATTTGAGGATCTTCAGGATTAAGTTGAACTTCTTTGATTTCCAACTCCTTTGTCATCTGAATTCTCCATGCTGGTTTCTTTAATTGCTATGCTGGCTTTGGCTTAATGGTGTTCTTCATAGCGGAAGTATAGCAGTCTTTGGCTTCTTGTTGATCGCTTAGTATTCTTACAACTCCCCATGGTGTGGGAAGCTTCACACATTGATGATAGGTAGATGGAACTGCTTTCATATCATGGATCCATGGCCTTCCCAAGATTACATTGCAATAAGGAAGGGAGTCAATGACGCATAATTTCTTCATGGAATTGACTCCTTCAATGTAGACGGGAAGTCTGATGTCTCCAACCGTATGCTTGGTTTCTCCGCTGAATCCTACTAATACCGAGGATCTTGGAATTATCTCTTCTTCTGGAATGCTCATCTTTTTAAGCACGTCCAATTGGATGATGTTGACTGAACTGCCGTTGTCTATCAAGATCTTGCGAACATAATGGTTAGCAATACATAATGTAATTACCAGACTGTCGTGGTGAGGATCCTGGATATCTAGCTTATCAGTTTCGTCAAAAGAGATAACTTTGTCTTTAGTCAATATCGCGTTCTTCTTTGGCCGACTGCCTTGGTCCATCTTGGCCTCCATTGCATGTCTTTTTGCTGATGAGAAGGAGGCTCCGCATATGTCAGATCCTCCCGAGATGAAGTTGATTACTTTTGCATTTGCTGGCGGCGACTGTGCTCTTTTGGGCAGCTCGACAGCTTCTTGAGTTTTACTTCTCTTCCTGCCAAACAATTCTTTGAGATGCCCCTTGCTGAGCAGGTAACTGATTTCCTTTTGAAGGGCTATGCAGTCATTTGTTAAGTGCCCGAAGTCTTCGTGGTAAGCACACCACTTAGACTTATCCTTCCACGATCCTTGTTTTTCTGATTTTCTTGGCCACCTGGCTTTATCTCCCAGATCCTGCACGGCACATAACAAACCACCCATGTCAACTGAAAAGCAATAATCAGATACCTTTGGGAAGTTTTCTTCGTCGTCTTCTTCTTCAACTTCGTTGACCCTGGGATTATCATTTCGATAATAGGGTTTGTTTCGTTGTTGTTTTCCGGGAGAATCTGTCCTTCTGCCTGACGGTTCGTCACCTCTTTTCTGGATCTTCTTATCATCTTCCAACCTGATGAACCTTAATGCCCTCGTTCTGACTTCATCGAGGTTCCTGCAAGGAGTCATAACCAAATCATCATAAAAGCGGGAATCTCCTCTAATCCCCATTTTGAAAGCTTCTACAGCAGCAGCCATATCCAGGTTGGGGATATCCAGAGCTTCTCGACCGAATCTGGCCACATAATCCCTCAGGGATTCGTTGGGCTTCTGAACTATTATGTACAAGTCACCTATGAGCTTCTCAAATCTCCTGCTGCAAGAAAACTGGTTATTAAACAAGTTAACTAAATGGGGAAAAGAAGTAATGGTATTAGGAGGGATACTGAGCAGCCATTTTAAGGCTGGCCCTGTCAATGTTGAGCCGAATCCTTTGCATAGGCAAGCTTCTTTGATGTTTACAGGAATGGGGTTGATTTCCATCCATTCCCTGTATTGTGCCACGTGCTCCTCAGGATCTGTGGTCCCATCGTAGAG
Source organism: Deinandra increscens subsp. villosa (assembly GCA_039602395.1). Lineage (NCBI taxonomy): Eukaryota > Viridiplantae > Streptophyta > Magnoliopsida > Asterales > Asteraceae > Deinandra > Deinandra increscens. The sequence continues at coordinate 43,410,208 of JBCNJP010000006.1, forward strand.
TTTCATGTTGGGGGTTTGAAATCTTTTCGGTATTTCCACGTCACAGATGGGCCATGCAAATCTAGAAACTTTGTGGCTTCCTCCTGGCACTTCAGGAATTGGACGAATAACACCGGGAACACTTGAGATCATGTCCTTTAACCTATGAAGTTCCCTGGCAATAGTCGGGTTGATACCTGTATCCTGCACAGTTCCTTGGTTAGGGTTGGAATAAAAATTATCAAAGTTGTTACCAGCCCTGGAAGTTTGTAGATGGATCTGGGGTCCATATTCAGCATCTCTAAGGATGGTTGGCTCAGTCGTGGTTCCCACTTGCATGGGGATAAACTCTCCCTCATGCATCTCCTGAGATGAACCTGGGAATATGCCTGCAGAGACAGTAGGATTAGAAAATAAGGATCCTTGAGGATCCTGAGCAGCTCGGAAGCAGCTCCGATATTGTTGGAATGGCTGAGATGAAGATCCCTGTAGCATCTGTGGAGTAGGCGCTGTTGACCGCTGACTCCAGGGTTCATGAAGGTTTGTTGCAGCAAACCGCTGTGGTTGAGATACAGGTTGTTGTATCGAGACTGTCGGCACTTGATGGCTTAAAAACCCGGCTGGTTGCTGACTCGAGCATCTCGGCGGCTGCTGACTTCCATATCCACTGTAGTAAGATTCTGGGGGCTGCTCGGAGTAGAACCCATAGTATTCCAGATCTATCACCCTGGAAGCCTTCTGATGCTGAGAACCTGAGAATCCTGCAGTAGTAGTTGTTGCAATACCTGACTTTGGAGCAGTAGAGGGATTTGCTTTCTGTTTTGGCTGCTCCGATATTTCCGGAGAGTCAAACCCGAATGATTTTGGCATCAAAGGGCTAATTTCCTCTACCGGTTTCTTTGATTTCTTCAATTCCATGATCTCCTTCATCATTTTCTCGTTGGTTTTGGTTTGTTCATCCGCATGGGCCTTCATTTGCCTGATCAAAACATAGAGATCATTATTAGAAATAGCAGAGTCAGTGGACGTACCTTGAGATCCAGTAAAAGTGGGGTATTCCACTCTTCTAGCATCGGTATCAGTCACTTTCTTCGTCATTGGGGGGAGACCAGTGTTGACAGTGGGCTTAGAGGATGAAATATATTTTGAGGTAAATTTTTGTTGGATCGACATTTTCAAGAATCGATTATGGGAAGAAGATCAAGGCTCTTAATCGAATTCAAACACCGTTTGCCCCACGGTGGGCGCCAAATTGTTTTTGGTCAAAAACTGCCTAAGCAATTAGTTGATCAAACTTTGTAAGTGAGGTAGCGTGTTTGATGTAAATAAAGATGAAAATGTAATTGTGAAGATTGAAGCGAGGATGTAACGAGGGAAAATCCAGGAATCCTTGAGTATCCTCAAGGAGCCTAGCAAAAAACCTCGGGGGCCGGTTCGAAGTACCTGCCTCCTAAAACTTTTATATAATAAATATCTTGAGTACAAATGAAATGAGCTCGTAATCTAAGTGTTGCAGAGAATTGTGATCGTAGAAGGAAGTAAAGAAAAGTGTGTGTGTGTAAACCTAGAGCTCAGTTTAAATACGGATTACATAGTAACAAACTATCCTAAAAAATAGCAACGAAGTCCACGTCTTCTTTGTAACCGTTGAGGTCTACCTAGTCCACGTTTATCTCAGCTGACCGGGTCTTTAGGACACGTGAATAATACTTGAGTCAACCTGTGAATAACAAACAAAGAAAGGAGAAGCAATCGTTAGTAAATAAATACAGTCCAGGATCCTTACAGTGAAGTGCTTGCGAGCTGATGCGAGATGCTCAGTGTCTCCTGAATTCTAGTACCAACAGCTATGATAGGAAGTTAATTCAGCCCGAAAAGCTAAATTCCGATCAAAATGTTTCTGACCTTTTCACAAAACCCCTTCCTCGTACAAATTTTGAAATGTGTGTTGAAGGCCTAAGGATGATTGCCTTCGAGGAATGATCTGATCAAAACTGTTTGTACATAGTTTTGATTTTATGTTTGCTTACTTTTGGTTTAAGTTTCATTTTAAAAAAAATGTGTTTTTGTTTCAAAAGCCTCATAAAAACAGGGAAAGAAATGTTATAGTTTCAGAAAATCTGAAAATCTGTTTGAGGTTTTTATGAAGTCTTTTGTGTTTGTCTTGAGTTGGTAGGAAGTGATATAAATGTCCAAGACAATCGGAGACTGACACGTGTAAGGCTGAAGTGAAAGATTGCTCAAATATGATATATCGGTAAGCTCAACCCAAAACTATGATCATCAATGTAAGTGCAGTAAACTTAACTTCTATATATGTTTAGTTTCCCGTCCTAGTTTACATGGTTTGAAAAACTGAGTCCCAGCAAAAATGGGTTGAGAGTGGTATTTACCTAGTATTCACTCTCTCACACGTCATGTTCTGCTGTTATGACAACACCACAGAAAAAAAAATGAAAGCAAAAAGAAAAATGAAAAGAAAAGGAAAAATAATAAAATAATTATTTTTTTTTGGTCTTCTCTGCGTGCTTATGCGGCCGACCTGATCACCAACTGATAAGCTTGAACAAAAGACAAATAACACGCTATAAACTACATCCGCTGCAACGCGGTTAATATTTAAATTAATTATTTTTGAATTATTATTTTAAATTATTCATTTTCTCTTTAGCATAGTTATTAGACTGAGCTTTTGCCGCCTTCAATGCGAGAATATAGTTTCAAGGCCATATATTGTCAAATGGTTGTTCTTTAATTTCCTATGATTTTAGATATACTCCCATCATGGTTTCTAAAATCCTTTTATAACAAATACAATACGTTTGTCAAAACGATGATTTATATTTTTTAGATGTTATTTTCTCAAAGCTTTTTACATTCAAAGTTGAATTAAAAATATTGAACTGATACTTTAAACTACTACTAATTGGTTATATAATAGGCTAACAGCAAGGTTGTAAGATTGCTATTGGCTAAAACAATGGTTTTACTAAGTGATCAACTAACTGAACATGCTTTACTAAAACAATGGTTGATTTTTATCGACTCATGTGTATGGAGTTGTTTATGTTATTAGAAATGATCAATATCTGATGGGATTCTGTCAGTATTTTCTTAACTGCCTTTGCTGCAATTTTAAATAAAATAGTATACTTTTTATAAGGACATCAAAATGCATGTTTTCAGGACATAGATATCAGCCCATTTACAAGGCTTTTATAAGGACACAAGGCTTTTATAAGGACAATGAAGAGTTTCTTGGTATTCTTAGCGATTAAGAGTGGTGGGATCTTCATGGTCATGAGGTCATTGAAATGGTTATGTTTTATGAGACCTTCTTAATGTGACCTCATCAAAACTATTATGTTCATGAATTCAACTTAAAACACTGTTTATGACTAATTGTATGGCGTACGACACAAATTGACTTTCTCACTATGGAATTCATTAAACCTCGGATTTTAATTTAGAAAGTACTATGTTATTACTAATATCTTAAAAACAATGTTGATGACTTCTATCTTACAACTCATTTGGTTTTAAATTACTATGTTTGTGACCAATATATATTTCAATTCGGGTGTTTGTTGTTATTTGTTTGAGTTCTAAAAAAACGAATACCTCGATGTAAATTGTCGTACCGCCATCACAAGCGAACAAATCAACAAATACGGCGTTGTAGTTTGTTGTGCCGTTACATCGCGCGAACAGAATACGAATAACACATTATACACTGTCGCCGCCGCAACGCGCGGGCACACGGCTATATATATATATATATATATATATATATATATATATATATATATATATATATAGGGGAAGGATCAAATAAAAACAAGATGTTATTGCGAAAACACGAAAACAAATATTAAAACCTCTATAACTCCCTCATATGTTAATATTTTTTAAAAAAATTTGCACCAAAAGTCTTAAAATTATGTCACCTTTAATTCTGGAAAAAAAAATTAAACATTTAAAATTTCGTGATTTTTTTATTAGTGCACATGTGCAATAATACGTATTAGTTATATTACACATGTGCAATGTCAACAAAAAGAACGTTATTTTTTTTTAACTTTTTCAAGAATTAAAGATAACAGAATTATAAGATTTATGGTGTAATGTTTTATGAAAAATATTAACGTATGAAAAAGTTATAAAGGTTTTAATATTATTGCACATGTGCAATAATAATTTATTATTGCACATGTGCAATAATAAAAAAATAAAAAAAAAGTTGAATTTTTTTTATTTTCTCCAGAATTAAAGATAACAGAATTATAAGATTTATTGTGCAACTTTTTATAAAAAAAATTAAAATATGAAAAAGTTATAAAGGTTGTAATTATTATTGCATATGTGCAGTAATAATAAAAAAACATTATTGCACCTGTGCAATAATAATTTTTTTAAAAAAAAACTTGATTTTTTAAAAATTTTTCCAGAACTAAAGATAACATAATTTTAAGGATTTTGGTGCAATTTGTTTTAAAAAATATTAACGTATGAAAAAGTTATAGAGGTTTTAATATTTGTTTTCGTGTTTTCGCAATAAAAGTTGTTTTCACATGAACCTTACCCTATATATATATATATATATATATATATATAGGGTGAGGTTCATTGTAGACACCCCCATAAGTGTAGACAGGTAGACACCCTATTTCACATGTGAAATTTTCTGAACAATGAGAAAAAAGGACAAACAGAAAAAAGAAATTAATCATAACCATTAGATCAAGAGATCTAATGATGAAAAAAGGTGTCTACCTGTCTACACTTATGAAGGTGTCTACAATGAACTTTTCACTATATATATATATATATATATATATATATATATATATATATATATATATATATATATATATAGGGTATGGAATCATTAATAACCCAACCTTATTGCAATAACTCATTAACTACATCTTATTATTGGTTGAAAAAACCAGGAAGCAACATGATCATGCCAAGTGTCCACTTCTTTTTTTTTTAATTCAAAAGGGCAATAGTGTCAATTTACATAATCACATAAAACCCCCCATTCAATTTAAAAAATCCATAACTTTTTTATACTTTATCGGATTTTTATAAAAGTTGTACCATTAAACTCGTCGTATTTTTATCCTTAAATCCATTATAGTCTCGACATTTTATATTACCGTTTTCTCAGACGTATAAACTAGCACTAGTGTTACAACCACTAACACCACTGACATAACTAGTAACACCAATGCTATAACTATTAACAATGAACAAATTACATCCATACACTCATAAACTAGTAGCATCGATGTTTATACTTAAGTACAACCACATATGCATATGTTACAACCTACGAGGACATCAGAATGCATAAAAACACCGATGCTATAACCATGAAAAATTGTGTGATGATCGTTAATACCGCTGCCATCAAAATTAAAAGAAATTAATCAAATTGTACAAGTAAATATGCAAACATTACAAACTAAATAGCACCAAAAGTTCAGAAAAAAACACATAATCATATATGTATAACACTCGTAAAAAAACGTCATAAATAATCAAATCCATATTTAACCACAATCAAATTTAAAGTAAATGTTTGCACAAGAATCGATGACAACAATAATTAACCACAATCCAATCCATAGAAATCGAATACACAAAAATCGTTTGCACAAAAATCAATAATATATGATAGGAGATGTTTGCACAAGAATCGTTTGCCCAAAAATCGATGCTTGCTCACCGTAACAAATCAACGGAGCTCGATGAAGTCAAAAGATGCGTTGGACGACTGGGGACGATTAGAAAATCAAATTAACGGAGGTCGACGAAGAATCGACGGCAACTAAAGAATCAACGGCGACTGAAGAATCGAACGCGCAACTGATGAAGTTAGAGATAGCAGCAACTCAGTTGTTTGCTTGATATCGGCGGCAACTGAAGAATCGATGGCAAAGGTTGATGTACGGTACCAGGGTTGCTGCGATGAATACTTGTTTCTTCTAGTTGCAGGGATTTCGAAATAGAAGAATACAAAAGTAGTGAGAGATATGGAAGGGAAAATTTGCTTTAGTGCCCTTAAGAGAGTTACAACCACACAAAAATCTAATGGATATGAGTTGTTGGATTAAAAGTCAGGATGTATATGAGTGGTTGGATCAAGTTATTTAGTTATTACAATAGTGTTGGGTTAATTTTAATTCCCATCCCTCTATATATATATATATATATATATATATATATATATATAAGGGAGAGGATCATTTGAGAACCAATTTGGTTTGAGAACTAAAAAGAACTAATTTGAGTCACACGTTTATTTACATGTATCCCCCCTCCCATGAATTGTAGTGGTCCCCCCTGAAATTTGTGGTTGAGATTTACTTCTCAAAAGTTCTCATAATAAAAAATTCTCATTTGAACCTAACCCTATATATATATATAATATAATATATATATATATATATATATATATATATATATATATATATATATAGGGAGAGGATCATTTGAGAACCAATTTGGTTTGAGAACTAAAAAGAACTAATTTGAGCCACAAGTTTATTTACATGTATTCCCCCTCCCATGAATTGTAGTGGTCCCCCTGAAAATTGTGGTTGAGATTTAGTTCTCAAAATAAAAAGTTTTCATTTGAACCTACCCCTATATATATATATTCAATAAATATCATAACCAGCTTTAGATTGGTCCATTCTCCCAATTTATTATGTTATCATTCCTGAGGTCTAGAATTTTAAACAAAGGAGTATTATTCCATTGCAAATTAGTAGGAGTGTGTCCGTCAATAGATGATAAGATCCGTGGTTAGTTGAGATAGAGAGTCTTTTTAAGTACGTGATAATGAAATGGAAAGAAATAATAACACTAACAATATTGCTAGTTGTGACATGTGAAACTACTTTGACTTTTGTAAAAAAAACTGTTTCCAACTCAAGCTTAACCTATACCCAAATCAAACAGATTTTATTTTTTTTAAACGACTCGAATACCGTTTGCTAGCCAAGAATATCGACCACCTCCTGTGAAACGATTGGGGACCACCGAAAAACAATTTATTTTCATCAATTTTGCCATGCTTGATGTTAGTTGAAAACAACATAGGCATTTAAAAGTCAATTTCAGATATTCATTTGAAGAAATGTGTATATATGCTAGTATGTTGTCTCTCTCCCTGTTGATTTCGTTTGGTTGCTATGCAGAAATGGTCAACAAAAACAATACCCGACTACAACAGAAATCTGGTCAAGAGAATGACGCGGCTTCTTTTAAAGAAAGGGCTGCTGCACGGTACCATGAAGCTGCAGCCATGGCCCCTGGATCTGGAGCTGATGTAAGAATATCTGTAGAGACATATGTTGAACGGCCCGCCTGCATAAATGAATCATCCAAAGTGTAATTACATGCATTATCGGTTACTAAAACATGTTATGATTATTTTCAAAAGAGTGGCTTTTGTAATCTTATTTGACACATCAAACTATTTATAAGTTTCAAAAACATAGTTTGTTTGATCCCAGGACTATGTGCCCTTTTTAAAAATAAATGTTTGAACCATGCTGACCGAGTTTTCACCCATATTCATTTCTGATTTGGAAAGATTTCAAAACAGATGCCATCTTTTTTTCATAAGAAAATATGCGACATGAGATGGTGAGAAGAAATGGAAACATATAAAACTGTTAGACAACTATTATTGTAGTTTGTCTTTTCGGAGGTACTAATAGTCAAGTTGCTATCTAGAAGATAAGTTGGTTGGTTAGTTGTCTGCAAGTTGATATCTCATTGAATGAATCTAGTTGTAAACAGTATTGTAGTTTGCTCCTATAAATAGTCTGTATATGTGAAGTGACAAATCAAGGAATACAAAATGTAGTTCTTCATCTGTTTGAATCTGGTTCCACCTCTGTTTACAAAAACAAAACTAGAAAATGGTTTTCCGAAGTGAAAAATAAAGGTTTCTAATGTGTACCTGAGCTTCCATCTGTTTAGTAGACTCTGCTCCATCAACTGCCGCGTCAGATGAGATAACAAAAGCATCCAAAGGATCGTCCCCACTGGTTAACCTCTGTTTATGTTGTCCACATTTAGAGCATTTATAATACCAAATTTGCACATATGATACAAACATAATGACATGTTTGTATGCATATTTAACCTTTTGTATGAAAGGCCGATATTAGAGATGGCAGAATGGGCAAGTTAATGGATTCAGGCTGAATTTGAGTTGAACTGAAATTCGTTCTGTATGGTCATTTGTTTATAAATAATGAATGTATTATAATTATTACAAGAGTAGATTGTCACAGTTTTAATCTAATTTTTCACATTAAATGGATTGATAGGTCGTTTATGCATTTAATGTACCCATTTTCTTTTTTAACTAAATTTCTTGACTTGGTCCATTGGACCCTAGAGAGAGACAAGCCGGTCAAAATTGCCGCCTTTGGTCAAAGTAGTATCACAAAGCCACAAATATTTAAAAAAAAAAAAAAAAAAAAAAAAAAACTATATTGTAAAGGAATGTGCATCACATGTTTGTATGGAATGTCCAACATTGTACCTGTTTAAGAACAGTTGAAGCTGGAATAAGAGCATCCAACATGGTACGATAACCAGAAGCAGCCCCACCATATAACATAACTGCACTGATAGCGTCTTCAAATGCTTCCGCCCCTGCATATACTTAGAGCAAGTCAATAGCGGAACTAAAATCATCTGAAAGGACAAAATTTTCAACAAAGATAAACTGATCACATTGTAGTGGTGTAATCTCTGATTGATTGTTTAGTTTCAACCGTGCATATGCTGCCTTGCAAAATATGTCGTATCTGTTTCAAACATCGGTCAACAGATGTCAAGACATCTAAAAACACAAGAACTAGCTAACAAGAGGCTCTAAAGGAAATGTTCAATACAGGATTCCACTTGTTCCTCCCATGACTCTTCTGATAGATGATCCTATCTCTTTAATGGTTTCAGCAGCGTCATTGAGGGGATAGCTTATTAAAAAGGAAAATTAGGGGAAAAAAGACAGCATTAGCCTCATTAAGTAAAGTAGTCAAAAGTAATTAGATCTACACCAACAAGAGGGGAATCGAAAACGCAGGGAAAGGAGTGGATATGGGTAACTGTTGAGGTGGCAATTTAACCATTCATATGGATAAAGGACGATTCAGATGATTTTATTTAGAATTGGTCAAAGTAATAAAGTAGAGAACATATATATACATACATATACACGTATATATATTATATAGTGATGATTCAAAGAGAACTATTAGGAACCATTTTATTCACTTGTGAATGCATGGACTCACTAGTGAATACACTCCAATTCTATACATGTATATATATATATATATATATATAGAAGATATATGAGTTCAATCGGAGTTCGTTTGACCTTGGTTCTCACGGTTCTCACACACAAGGAAGTTCTCATTTGAACCTTCCCCAAGGGCCAAGGGAAAGGATCAAATGAAAACTACCTTGTTTTGTGAGAACCGCGAGAAACGAGGTCAAACAAACTCCGATTGAGTTCAATCCAGCGGTCTTGGAACCGGCTCGTCGAACCCTAAATAGGTACATTTAGGGTTTAGCTTCGGGGTTTACTTTTTAGGGTTTAGCTTTAGGGTTCACCTCTTAGGGTTCGACGAGCCGGTTTTAACGCCACCGAAACGAGTTCAATTGGAATTTGTTTGACCTCGGTTCTCACAAACAAGGGAGCTCTCAATTGAATATTTCCCGATAAAGCCTCATAAATTGTTTTATTTGGAAAGAAGTTGTATCATAATTTTATTAACTTGTTATTATTAATTACGCATTATAAATTGAACTGTTGACTAGTCAACCCATTAAAGATAGCCAGATTTGACCCGAACCCATTCAGGTTTTGCCACCTCTAGGTACTCTAGTAGATAACATACTACTTCTTTAGGTCCTCCTGAATAGCCGTTGCACCTCTAGACATCTGTATTGTCACGTAAATCAACAATTATACAATTACACGAATAGACGTTAATAATGAGTACGCATGTCTAAAAGAAATCTGAATCTAGTTGGACTTACTGTTGATCCACAGTCACCATCACCCACTTTGCTGTCCCAGTCATTTAAACTATCTTTAAGGTTAATAACAGCATTTGTTGCTGCTTCAATTGCTATCTCCAGTGCACGACCTTGCTGATTAAGCTGTTGTGGCCTACTCAATACCTAGTGAAAAGTATACATATTGGTAATATAATTACTAACAAATAAGATAACTAGCAAACAAACTAGTACAACAATTAATATCACATAGCTGGCTGTAGTAAGCTAATAGAAGAAACTAGTACACTAAAGCTGGCAAAACAGGCAAGTTGGGAAATGGATCAAGGTCGGTGGGTTGACTCACCCACCAACACCTATTATCCTTTTAACTTTGCAAATAATTAATGCTTTGGAAACAAAAAGCCATTTGTCCCAATGGTATTATGAGGTGACGATGGAGAGACTTGTTAGACCAAGAGGTCACAAGTTCGATCCCTGGAGCCCCTAGGTTCTATCACAGTGGGTCTTCGTTAGGATGGGCTCAATTTATGTGCTTGCGCTACCCAGCACACGAGAGAGTATGGCTACGACCTCTGCTCTCCCGGGTGTGGGCGCCTTTTAGCCAGTATGGGTTGCCTTGGTAGCCAGGCATTAAGCGTTTGCCTTCCAAAAACAAAAGAAAAAAAAAATTAACGCTTTAAATATGATTACAATACGATATTACAAAAAAATAGTATTATAGTTTCTTTAAATAAAACAGCTTGGGACGTCGTATACATTTGAATGGATGTTTGCCTTTTCACCCGTTTAACCGGTTCAATCCATTCGAGCGTTTTATGAAAAAGGATTTTCCTTAGACATACGAACTAGACCAGTAATGAACATTATGTGCAGTTATTTAAACTAGAAACCAACAAAAGAGTATAAATTAAAGCAAGACTGGCATTTGGTATCAAAATCAAATACAACAGCCATTTCTGCACAACAACCTCATCACTCTGTGTTGAACGAGAAGGTGGAACTGGAACAGGAATCTTGGCAGGCAGATGGTCACCTACAAGTGACTAGAACTACTGAGTTTTAAGTACAGATAGAGATTCTCAATATAATTAGGGGTTGAAAAATGGACAGATTGGGTAATGGGTCAAAACTGGTAATTTTGTACAGTTGAAATGGGTTGACCCGAAACACTTTTGTACAAATCTTCTTTGACTTTTTCTTGAATAGATAGTGTCATATATGAATACAAAGATGAGATTTCAATACAGTTTATTTGAACAAAGAGAAGGTAGTATGCAGTTCAAAAATACGATTTGATCCGTTTCCGTTTTAGCTAAACTTTTATTTTACCCATTTGATCCGTTTAGAATAAAACTTGGCCCGTATTAAGAAATGAATCTGTTCTACCTTTATATCCACCAAGTATAGTTATATGGCATGTGAAGTCATCAAGAACCCGACACTAGGAGCAAACTAAAAACATATTCAAATAGAATTACAAACCATCAACTCCGACAGGCCAATGTGGAGCCTTAGTTGCAGCATCCAGGCGTTGCAAAATTGCTTGCTCTGCCTTCATTATAGATATTGAAAACCCTGCAGTATACAGGGTATTAAAAAAGCACAATTCTTTACATTAAAATAAATAGTAAAGGGGCTCACAGAAGTTAACAAACCTGCCATATCAAGGGAAGTCATAAATGACCCTGTATATACTCTAACAACAGCAAGTCCATGCTCAAGCTGTAAAATAGGGACAGCCTTTCCAGCAGCAATCATCAATTCCATTACAGGTGTTGCTCCTAATCTGAATTTTATTTCTAGATGAGACCTTTACAAAAGACCAAGATATATGAAACTTATATGATACAACAATCACAGAACAACAACAACAACAACAACATACCCAGTAAAATCCTACCTAACCGGGTAGGGTCTAGGGAGGGTGAGAAGAGGACAAACCTTACCTTTACCCTGAGGGGTAAAGAGGCTGCACCCAAAGAGACCCCCCGACTCGAAAAGCACACATACATGATACAACAAGCCACAAATATTGGTACTTAACACAACACACAACCAAGTACGACTTAAAGGTATGAACCATGAGAAGATAAGAATAACACACCGTAGTGTAGTATATAAGTGAAGGCTAGGGGTGAACAAAAACAGAAACAGACGCGTAGAAAACGGGTAGACAAGCAAACAAGCAAACCTAAAAATCCCTAACCTTAATTCTATGTCTCCATACTCTCCTATCACTGATGAGGTCCTCAGAAATGTGCAAGTCTAACAAATCATGCCTAATCAACTCCTCCCACGTCAGTTTAGGCCTACCTCTATTCCTCCTCAGCTCATTAGTGAGTCGTTCCACTCTCCTTACATGTTGACAAGTTCATCAATTGTCTCCTCCTCACATGCCCGAACCATCTCAACTTCCCATCCCTAATTTTATCAGAGATACGCGCTACCCCAAGTTTGCCTCTAAAAACCTCATTCCTTATCCGGTCCAACCTCATGTGGCCACACGTCCATCTCAGCATCCTCATCTCTCTGTTGTCTCCAGCTTTCTTTCCTAGGTCTTCTTGACTGCCCAACATTCAGGGTCTTACAATAAAGCCAGCCGAATCGCCACCCTATAAAATTTTCCTTTTAGTTTCTCCAGAAACCTTTTGTCACACAAAACACCTGATGTCGCCCTCCACTTGCACCACCGTGCTTGGATGAGATGGGTAACATCGCAGTCTATGTCCCCGTCACATTGGACAAAGGATCCTAAATACTTGAACTTGGTTGTTTGCGCCACCGATACCCCATTAATAGTCAACTCAACGTTATTTTATAGTGGGGTTCCCACACAAAAAACTAAAAACTACTTTATGATCCTGATTTTTCATTCATCGTTTCCAAGACGATAAAAAGGTTTTAATGTGAGCGATTGACATTTCTTTAATATGAACATGATGAATTTTGGTAATGCATTTTTTTGAAGTAAGACTTGTTATGCATGCATCTACAAACAAATTTCAAATTTACTAGCATAAGTGTATATAAACAAGTAGTCCAGGGTAAAACAACAACAACAACAATCATACCGAGTAAAGTCCCACAAATAGCAGGTAATATTAGTAGGGTATGGGGAGAGTGGGATGTAGGCAAACCATACCTCTACCCGAGAAGGTAGAGAGGTTGCTTACAGGGAGACCCCCAACTTCTCGGACCACAAGATAAAACGTGACACCACGCCGGAAAGAAAGGGAAGAAAAAATGGAGCGGAAAAAAGAATAATAATAATAATAATAAAATAAATAATAAAAAAGATAACAATAATAATAATAAAATAATAATAAATAAATAATAATAATGATGATGATAATAATAATAAAACCCTCCAAACACCTCTAGAAGTCCTTAGCCTTAATCCTACGCCTCCGCCATGTCCTATCCTCGACCATGTCCTCAAAGAGATGCAAGTCAAGCAAATCAAGCCTAATAAGCTCATCCCACGCCAGTTTAGGTCTACCTCTCCCTCTCTTACCCTTGACCGTGATAGTCTCAACCGCACGAACTAGTGCAGTTGCCACCTCTTCACGTGCCCGAACCATCATAATCAAGGTTGTGGAAGTCGGAAGTCGGAGTCGAGGCGGCCGACGTCCTTGGAGGGATTCCTCGGATTCCTCGGGGATTCCTCGGGAAGAGTCGGATCGGACTTTTTTTATATAAAAATAAAAATATATAAAATTATATATATAAAATGATAAAAAATGCATAAAAATGGTATTCAACCTATTGATAAAAACTCCCAACCAAAATACCCAATCCATTACCTCTTAATAAAACAGTTAAAAAAAAGTTGTATTCAATTTAAGTCTTTAAGAAATAATACAATAGCTAATTTTATCCCCACCCATCCACTACCTACACAATCACGTGCCATGTATCCACTACCTACACAATCACGTGCCATGTATCCACTACCTACACAATCACGTGCAGTGAATCGGTGATTCAATATACAACACAAACACACACGCTAAAAACCAGAGAAAGGCGATGAACGATTGTTCGATCGTAGCTCAAGAAGCTTCAATCGGATGCTTGGTCCGATGTTTCAGTTCAGTATGATACTCGTATGCCTCAACCGGTGCTTCAATTCGAAGGTTGCCGGAGATGGTACGACGGGTGACGGAATGGACCAGAGGGGTAAAAGGTAACCCTAACCTCGTTTACTCTCTTTTACTCGCTGATTCTACAGATATTTACGTATGAAGGGTAAAAAACCCCTTTAATTTTACTCGTTGACCAAGTCAACGACTTTAAGTCCGATTTTAAGAAATCCCCACGTCTCCCCTCCGCCTCACGCTTCATCGCCGAGGAATCGTCTAAGTCGGCCGACTTTTGCAACCTTGATCATAATCTTCCCTCCCATATCTTCTCTAAGATATTATAAAATGATACAGTAACTAAGATTAGCTATGCCATGCTAATTCATACATGATTCACGTTACTTGCTCATGAGTTAGTCACTAAGATTAGATTAATTTTATGAATTTGATAACTATGGTGTCTTGCTTCAGTGAAATTTGGGCAAGCATTTATACCAAACAATCTGGACCTATTCAGACTATTAAGGCATCACTATTTGGACTATGATTTTACAACGATTTGATGTAGTTTTCAAATTCTCCTAGTAAGTCTGACCATACACCAGTGAGGTTTGGTCAGCTCAACTCATTTGGATTATGGTTATGCATTTGCTTATACAACTCATTTGGATTATGGTTATGCATTTGCTTATACACTAGTGAAGAGGAGGCAGTTGACAGCGTCGGTTAGAGCTGTCAATTCCATCATTGTTGAGGGGCGTAGAGGGAGAGGCAGACCTAAACTGACATGGATCGAGCGTATTAGGCAAGATTTGTTAGACTTGCACCTCCTAGAGGATATGGTCGAGGATAGGCCATCTTGGAGGCGTAGAATTAAGGCTAAGGATGCATGAGGAGGTTAGGTAGTGCGAGGGGGCTAAGATCTCGTATTTTTTATTTATTTATTTATCTATTTATATACATATCTATATATATATATATATATATATATTTTTTTTTTAATTTTTTATTATTATTATTTTTTATTTTATTTATTTATTTATTTGGTTGTCTAACATGTCTAGGCATGTTACTTGTTTTCCTTGGTTTTTTACTCGTGGTTTTCTTTTTTTGTTTTTTTCCTCAACGTGGTTTCTCGTTCTTTTTCCTTCTCGTTGTTTTTTTCCCTTCTCGTTGTTGCTTCTCCTTGTGTTTCGGAGCTAGGGGTCTCCCTGGAATCAGCCTCTCTATCCTTTGGGGTGGAGGTAAGGTTGCCTACATCCCACCCCTCCCAGACCCTACTAATGGTACTAGGTGATTTTAGTGGGACTTTACTGGGTATGGTTGTTATATTAAAGAATTTCATCGGATCTCATCTTAAAGATAGTATTTCATCTTTAGTTCGAGATTTGTGTGTGATTTGGTGGATGATTTTGTGTGTGATTGTGTTTCAGGTACGATTGGGGTGTGATTTGTGCGTGATTGTGTGATTTTTGTATGATTTCTGGTTAGTGATGGGCTATTACGTGTGCGGTTTTTGTGAGATTGTGTGCGATTTTGTGTGACTGTGTGTGTGATTTGGGTGTGATTTATGATGTGTTTGGGTGCAATTGTTGATTGTGTGTGATTGCTTGCCCTTAATTGGTCATAAAGCATCATACTTCAGCAACCACCCGAATATTTAGGAAATCACACCGACACACGCAAGTTCACACAGGTAATGGTTTTCTTATGGAATATGGCTAATTTGGAGTTACTATTAGTTCAGCTTGTGTAATTTTCTTCCCTTGTTATGCTTTATAGTGTGAGTAATTGTTAACATAGACAAAAAGAGTCACGATGCTTCATTGAGATTATGTTTGGTGAAAAGGGGTAACGGAAGAGGTAAAGAATAGGGGTGTAGTTTGCATTTTGCTTTTTGGAATCTAAGAACCCTTAGTAGTAAGCTCTTAGAGTTGGTTGATGTGCTTAGACAACGTAGGGTGAAGTTGGCAATGTGGCATGGCTTCATGAGACTAGGTAGAAGGTAAAAAGGAGGCGAGTACAACGGTTTCTTGTCGTGGTATTAACGGGTCTTATGGGCAAGAAATGGGGTGGATTTTTTAGTCGCTAAGGAACTTAAGGATAGTGTGATGGAGGTGAGAAGGTGCAATGATGGGAACAAGGTGCTGAGACTAGTGCAGGAAAGTAGTGGTTAGCGCTTACGCACCACAAGTGTGGCTAGGGGGACATAAGAAGAGAGATTTTATGGAGCGTCTAGACAAAGTTGTGGGGCCATACCTCGAGATGAGAAAATATGAATCGGAGGCAATTTTAATGGCCAAATTGGTAAGGATAAGGAGGGCTTTCTGTTAGTGCATGGGGTTTTAGGTTTTCAGATTAAAACATGAGTGATAGGGACCTTATAAACATCTCCACGGCTCATGATTAGGGTATTATGAACTATTTAAGAAGAGGGAATCACAATTGATTCATAGCAAGGGTTGTGCAACACTCAGATTGGTTATGTTTTGATGGGTTAAGGAGATCGTAGTTGGTGTAAGGACTGCAAGGTTACATCGACTTTTGGTGGCAAATATAATTACAATACAAGGGCTTGGATGTTTTATAATAAGTAAGCACTTCTCTCTAATTGTTCTTAAAGTCGAACACACTCAAAGGGTTATCTTGAGGGATTAGTCATCTCGAATTGGCTTCATAACAGCATCCTTTGACCATTGGGAATACAAAAGCAAGTCGAAATGACATAAAAGTTTAGAAAGATCTAATCCATGATCTATTTCTCACCAATACATGTGTTCGACACAACTTAGCTGTGACTTGTGACTTCTGATTAATGTCATGGAGAACAGAAAGAAAATTATGACTACTAGGAAGAGGTTTGGTAAGCGAGTGAAACAAACCAAGAAGCTTCTATGATGTATCTATAACATATATGACATAGAATAATTTTGTTACAACAAACTCCGTGTGGCAACCCAATGTTAAAAAGAAACTAACTTGCTACATCTTTAGCCTCTTATTTACTTCAGAAAACATTAAAATGTTTATGTATGTATCTAAATAACTTCTAAGTTCCACTATAGTAAACATTGTAAATGTATTAAAAGATAGCATTTATGAAAAGATAAGGACTAGGAATGATCCATACCCATTAATCATGAGTACCACATGACTCCCACGTTTAATTGGAACATAGTTAGTTTCCTGAAAAGATAGAAAAAAGGTATAATCAACTTCGGACTAATATTACAGAATAAACACATAAACAAATTATATTAATTTCATTGACAAATAAATGTTTAATTAAATAAGAAAAACATATTCAAGTTCAATAACATAATATAAATTCATCTATTATTGAGGAACTTGTTGCCAGAATTTCAGCCAAGAAAAATTAACATATATAAACAGAGGTGCAACCAGATTGGAAAATAGATGAAAAAACTACATTGTGAATTTCTTGATTCTTCTCTTTCCATATACAATCTATTTATACTACTAACTAAAAACACTCATAGTTATCAAAGGCGCGATGCGCACTTAAGGCGCATAGGGTCCGCCTAGCGCCTAGGCGATAAGCCGATAAGCGCAAAAAAAGCGTGGGCCTGAGAAAAAAAAAACGCTCTTAATTAAAAAAATAAAAAAATATATATATAAACTACCAAAATGACAAAAAATCACTTAAAAGTGTTTCAATTCTTCTTAATACCAATTATTAAAATATTATAATACTACTAACAACACAAGTCAAAACTAGTAAAATAAAAAGTAACAATGTCAAATACTTTCCTGCAAACAAAAGACAGAACAGTATACTTTTAAAAAAAATGTACTTTTAGGCAAAACAGTGAGTGTGGAACTTTGGAAAAGACTTCACACCGCTGCCTGCTGCAACTGCAGAAAAAAGAAAATAGTACTGCCTTTTAGTTCTCTTTTTGATCGGATACATACAAATCATCTCTATTCTCTCTGTGTATATGTGGATATGACTATCAGATACACACATATCATCTCCTCTCTCTGTGTATATGACTGGTATGTAGTTATGACTCTATCCATCTCTTCTTCATTTCTACTTTTTTTTCCTTTCGTTTCCTCTTAAACATCGCCGGAATCTCACCGGGATCTCGCCGGAATCATGCCGGACACTACCCAAACCTGGCGCTTCAATTACCTAGGAACCCTAAGCGCATTTCTTGCGCCTCGCTCAGAATCTGCGCCTAGGCGCCAAAAGCGAGCGCTTTTTAAACTATGAAAACACTATTACAACCACCCAACCACTTCACTAATGAAATGACCACTTGCACACATACAACTGGATACAAAGTGTATGATTAGGTAATACACTTCTAGAAGTTCATATTATTTAACACTCCCCATCAAGCTGAAGTATAGATATTAATCATGTTCAGCTTTTTACAAGAAGCACACGAGCCACGAGGTAGCAAAAGCGGAGATCATGACAGATTCCACAAAGTCTTGAAGGTACAACACTAAACCAGCACAGACGAGATGTAAAGTTGATTTTCACCACAAGCAGAAGCAAACCAGCAAACTAGAATCCAAACTGAAGCACATTTTGCAGGCTTCACAAGTAAGAGCACAAATGTGACCGTAGTCACAAGATACGTGAATACACTAGACGTGACCGAGATCACCGGAAACACATATGTGACCGAGATCACAAGAAGGTAACACTCCCCCCTAAGCAGCTAAGTGGTTGCTCAACCTTCAAAATTGTTGTTTCTGTTAAAGCCATAAACCAAGAAATGACGTCGTGAAAGGCCAAACGGTTGTTAAGCCAAAATCAAACACAGACATCTAAAAGGACTAGTAGTCTTGTAGGACCAGGTGACTTCAACGACGAGATGTCTTTTAACTACTAGATGTGTCCCGAAAGACCGGATGCCCCGTAGGACAAGATGTTCCATATAACCAGAAGTCCCGAAGGACCGGGCGTCCCGTAGGACCATGCGGCTGTCTCAAGCCAAAATCAAACACAGAACGTCCCGAAGGACAGGATCTCCTGCAGGACCTGAAGTGCTTCCGAAGGACCAAATATAACGGAAGGAAAGGTCCACATGATGTTGTGTGACAAAATTGAAATAAACAGGAAGACCAGATAGATGACTGGACTATCTAGATAACTACATATAAGTAAACTTACCAGGAGATAACAGAAACTCTTTATTTTAACTTTTTTTATGCTTCGGATTCACAAAATCTGTCACGGGTTCCACAGAATTCCGTGTCGGTCAATAACAAAATCTGTGAGCGCAATTAACAGAGGTAACGGAGTTAACAGAATTTTGTTAGAATTACTTATGTTAGAATTGACGGACTTAACAAAGTTCTGTTAGGTAATAGAGATAATAGAGTTCTGTTAAATTTAACGGACTTAACAATGTTCTATGATGGACTTAATAGAGTTCTGTGTTAGCAGAGTTAACAAAACTAAAGGACTTAATGGAATTCTGTGACAGAGTTACATAGCTCTGTGGTTCTTGCTTGAAGTCTGCGAAACCTAAAATTGATTATACAGATGGAACCAGGGAGGTCTGGCGACAGCAGGGGATGAAGCGCGGCGGTGCTCCAGTGGGCCACGCGCCGGCGAGTGGTGGTAGGCTGCGGCGCGTCGGTGGGTTTCCGACGACGGCTTTCGGGGGGTCAACTAATCGGGAGGTGATGCGGTGAGACTTGATGGTGGCTGGAAAAAAAATGGAACTGGGTTTGTGAGCTATAACCAAGAGACTACTGATTTCAGAACTGAGATAATGTAAACAGGATAGATACGAGCATTTTGGCTCTGACACCATGTAAACAGAGGTGGAACCAGATTGGAAAACAGATGAAGAAACTACATTGTGAATTTCTTGATTCTATTGTTTACATATACAATCTATTTATACTACTAACTAAAACACTATTACAACCACCCAACCACTTCACTAAATGAAATGACCACTTGCACGGATTGAAGAAATATCTTATGGGCATCCTTGAAACTCATTCCAAAACTCTAATAAACATTGATAATCACCAATGACATAATGCAAATTCTATGATAACTATGAGTCTATGACGAGCACAAGAAATAAAAACTGATTTTGCATCCCTCTTGCTATGGCCCAAAAAAAAACATGTTAATCAAGACAATGTACTTGTATAAAACATTGAATAAGTGTCTGGTTTGAAGTGACATACTTCTGAGAGAATACGATTCAGCACATGGGATACCACCAAATCCACGGGTTGGATGTCTGCTACAATAGCACCAGGTTCTCCATGCTGAAGACAATGCAAACTAATTACTTATTCTTAGAAACTCATGTGTACAAAAGCACCCTACTTACAAATGTAGTACTAGCACAAGTAGATAAGCAAATGCTACTTACAATTCCAAGACCAAGCTCCATTTTTCCCGGGCCTAAACGGTCTGATTTTGGCTGACCTGGAAGCGTGCAAACTGAAAGCGCAACACCCATTGTGCCAACTATTTCACATGCATGCCTTGCTTCAGCAGCAACATCAGAAAGAGGAAGACCAGAAGCAGCTGCTGCTCCAGCAATCTAAAATTCTCAAGAAATATAATATATACAAATAGCAAAAAAAAAGTAACTAAAATCATGTACATGTATGAAACGCCATGCAGACAAACTAGTTGAATTGTACAGATTATTTAAGGAAGAATACGTTATGTGATTTTATGTGAACTTATGTGTTAGTAGAATTCCATGAGTCATGAATAATGGAGGATATACCTTATGAACAAGAATGGTTCCAGCCAAACCTCTTCTTCCAGCTATGCCTCTTGGGGGTGGCAAGGCACAATCATCTCCAACAATTACCATCTACAATACAATATGTTTTGAATCTCCTTTTTTAAGGGCTGAAGCATGATTTAGAACCGCATACGCATGTACTGACCTCTACTTCGTAACCTTCAGCTTTAGCCTCCTCGGCTGCCAAACCAAAATTTAAGCGGTCGCCAGTGTAGTTCTGTTGATCCGAAATTAGTGCCATGAAACTAAAAGTGCGTCCTTAAAATTAAAATGTCTAACGCTTTTTGTTTTTTGATGTCCATAAAACTAACAGTTGTAGTTAAATACGACATTGAAATTTCAAAAACTCAAAAATGCCCTAACTAGAGAGCATGAGGTGAATCACCTTGACAATTAGGAGGCATCCCATTGGCCCAGTGACAGCTCGTATGCCCTAACGTTGGAAAATATTAGCTGAGATGCTAAAAGAAATAAATAAATACTCAAAACAATATTCCAGTTTATTCGATTTAAAAACAGACACTACAGCAAGAATTGAAGCCACAGGCGGTGAGGCAAAAACATCGCCACAGATTGCTGCTGTCAGCATCCCGTCCCCTACAAATCCAGCATGAGCAGGCTCGTGCCCACTCCCTCCTCCTGTATGGTTGGAAGTTAAAACATATAAATTGAAACAAAGCAAAATTACTAATTTTATAATAAATAAGCATTTAAGGGTGCTACTTGTCACAATTTTGTGCGCCTAGCAATGTTTTTCCTGCTTCATTTTCCTCTTTGTTAAATAATATGCATAAATTAGGTTGTAATTATTTACTTATTTAAAATGTTTCCGCTTCTCTTTCCTTCATTCAACCCAGTAATACACGTGTTAATAACCCGTGTGGAACACATTGGCTGTAAGTAGCTAGGGTTTGGGATAGGTGTATGTGACAACTTAAGCTTAGAAGAGCATGTTATATCTCTTAGGGTTAGTTAGGGAGGCTTGCGGTGGCGACTTAGGGTTAGTTAGGGAGGCTTGCGGTGGCGACTAGGATTTCAGGGGGCCTGTGGGCAGCTAAGGTTTAGGAGAACAAGCTGGTTCTGCTTGGGTTAAATGAGAACAACCTATGGTGGCTGCTACGATTTCAATCGACTAATGTTCCCACCTCTGCTGGCAGCTAATGTTTGCGACAGCTGTTGGGAGCGGCTGTTAAGGTTGCAGATTGTATGTGGCAGCTTAGAGGTGTAGATTGCATCTCACCAACCCTGGTGAACTGCATGTGTGATGGCAGCTAGGGTAGTAGGGTTTAGTAGCAACTTAGCTTCGAACGAACCAACTACCAAGTTAAACCATAAGGGGGCGTTTGTTTCGTGGAATGTAATGGAATTGGAATTGCAAAGTTTTCTTTTAAAGTTGTGCTTAGTTGGGTTGTGGACAAACTTAAATTGGAATGAATTCCTTTGATCAATGGAATTTGAGGCCATGTAACTTTCCTTCGTTAAAGTGAAAGATTTCTATTGAATGTTGAAATAGTACTAAATTCCATTGATTAAAGGATTTCATTGCATTTCAAATTCTTTCATTACCCAACTAAGCACAACTTTAAAAGGAAAACTTTGCAATTCCAATTATATTACACTCCACGAACCAAACGTCCCCTAAAGGTATTGTGCAATAAGGCGTGTTATATATAAAGTATAATATTACATGCAGATACCTTCTAGACTATAAGTCTATGATAATTACATTACTAGTCTAATAGTATGACCTTATAGATTTAAATCATATATCCAAATTAATCTACACATATAATAGTCCACCTTGACTACTTTTCTTTCAGATTATGATTATGATTTCTATCTTTAAAAGTCCTAAAAAGACTCCAGTGCACCAAGGAGTATAAAACAAAGCAAGGAGTATAAAACAAAGATAGACTGTTGCTACATATGATTATCATTGACTGTTAAAAGTTCACACTGAAATCAAGATTCTCCTTATCTAGAGTACAAATTACTAATGAACTCCCTACAGTTTATGGATATGATGCAAAACATTTTAATTCTGCAATCACCCCAACCAAAAGTTTACACCACCAAGTTAAGCATCTACAAGTTTATAGTTTAAGATATAAACAAAAAGAAGTTGCATGCCAAGGATGATACCCCAATATCATAAGAAATATGATATATAAAACAACTATCTAGCCTGCAACTTTATAAAGATGGTACCTGATATAACTGCAACTTTGTCATATGTAGGACCTGAAACGTCAGCACGTAAAACAACCTTTACCTGTATTCATTAAAATGGCATCAGTAATGTAACAATTCCGAAGATAATTTTAAAAAACCCAGCTTCGGTTGGGATTGTGTGTAAAGAAGTGTTAACACTTTTCAAACCTCTGGAAACCCATCCAGATACTGCAACCCTGGATAAGTTTCTACAAGTCCCTCAATGAACTCAGTTACCACATCTGCAAGATATACAACAGAACATCAACCCTCGAATCCAAAGAAGACTGAGATGCAAAAAAAAATTAGGAGACTTCACCTAACTAAATAGCTTTTCAGGAAATTCCATCATCATATGCATATACATCTTGATCCATCATATTATAAATCAATTCCATCAAAATACCACATACATTATTGTATTACAGCATTATACATATGGAACTGAAAAGAGGTGGAGAAGCATACGTAATCCTTTTAAGTTGGTGAACCAACAAATAAGGATGAATAAGGTATGTACTTTGTGATCATAACAGCTGAGAGTTTAAACTGACACTTACAACTCAGGGAAAATCCTTGTATAAGGAGCACCTAAAGTGGGTGATACCAACCCAGGTCCATATTCGGCTAGGAATATTGTATCGGATCATAGTTTGACCAAGGAGCAAGTCAGAGAAGTTTTTACTTTTTAGAGGTTTTTAGGTTAGTGTAGTAGGATAGTAAATGCCTCCACTTAAGTTTATGTTTAAGTACCTGTGCGTTTTGATAGGTTGTCTTGGTTTTCTATTTCACTGTACTTGAGATTTACCCTTCTTGAAGTGGGTCAGTGTATGCAGTTTCAGTCATTCGAGTACTCCTTTTTTATTCTAGTCTATTTCAGTGGACTAGCAGCAATCCACATAGGCTTCACAATCCTTCCCTTTGAGGGGTAAGTTTGAAAGTCACATAGAAACCCACTATGATTCATCAATTCAACTTCATCTCAACATGTTCATGATAGCATTACTCTTATTGTTGATGTTTGAAGCTTCATTTCACACTATTTATTTGGTTTCTTCATACTTGATTCTATAAACTCCTCACATGATGATACGGGTCAACACCCGTAACCCACGTTGGCCTTTCCAATCACACATTTAGCCCCCTTTAATTAATTACTCATGCATTTGTTAGCTCTTTGAATTAGTCATGCAGTTAATATCCCACGTTTCCCTTAATTGTCATTTAAGTTCCATGTTCCCACGTAGTAAGTAGCATGCAGGTTAAGTAGCATCCATGTTTCAATTCTTGTTCTATAAATTGTACTACCGTTTAATGGAAGAACAACAAGAAAAATTGCAGTAATTTTAAGTCTCTTTTCTTATCTCACTTCTTAGAGTTTAACCCACTTACGGGTCACTCTCACATGATGCTTTATCAATGCTATGTATGTTTTGTGAAGTTGTAGTGCTACCTCCAAAAATGAATCCAACAGATACTTCATGGGATTTTGACAAATAGATACAAGAATTCAATTTGCCAGACGTCCCTAAACAGAATCTTCCCGATATGAATTGGATGGGTAGGTAGTGAATAATTATTTGTCTTTAAAAAAGCATGAAACACCCTGTGATAGGTCGGTCTGCATCCAACTTCATGTATGGAGGTTAAGATGGTCGTTGCATACAGGTACGGAAAACTCAGCATTGCATTATTTAGAACAACAGAGAATACTGCTTAAGCAAATCAGCAAGATCACTGACAAAAAGCGTACTAGTTACTAGAAGGAGTATTTTCTCCGTTTTTGGCAGCAGGGATTGATTAGCCCATATATATATAAAATGGAAACATATTAAAATCAGCAATCTTCTTATCGGAACTCAAAACAACACAAAGACTACAGAAAGGGGTGATCAAAATTAAGGAGTCGGTTATCTTTATCTAACAAGTAACTCAAAATAGTTGAAGTTTAAGAAGCGATAAATCAGAAACAAGTAGGCAAATTGATATACTAAATGCGAGAGGATTGGGGTACGCACCATTAGGATTGTTCATAAGCTTATTACCCTCGAACGCCATTGAAAGACAATATCCAAATTTCAAACACAGAACCCTAGCCAATGTTTATTTACAAGTCAACAACATGTTCGTTGGTTGGTGGATCAGATTACAACATAGCCCCTTAGCATATAATCAATCGCCAAACTTAGTCCTTCGAAAAAATGTTATGTACACCCTTGCCCCACCACTTACAAGATAATACGAAAAGCCAAGAACCAATGTTACTTCTCTAGAATAAAGATCATTCGAAAACTCTTTAAATATTAAAAAATTTTAAAAACTATCTTCAACCAATCACAACATTTCTTTTAATTTGTTTTTTCTTTTATCTACAAGGTAATATGGTAACTTGTTATATTTTGTATTAGTAAACTATTTTTTTTTTTTCATATAACTCATGATATGATTTCAAGAGATTTTATTTTGCGTAGTTTTCTTTTCCATAAACCCTAATCACATCGTCCTCCATAACCACATATTATGTTTATCGACATCCTTTCTTCTTCATCAATTTTCTTTGTTTCGCCATCGCCATTCAAGATCATAAACAAAATTATGGTTTCTATTTCATCTGATTCTAGTCAAGATCACGAAACAATTGATGGAATAGAATGTATTCGTGAATCATTCAATAACAATTCTGAAGATAATCATGATCCGTTTTACACGTCTACGATTAAAGATAATCTCGATCCTTGTCCTTCGTTTGATATCAATAATGAACATAATATTGTTCCGTTTTCTACTCATGTGAAGAGCAATAATGTAACTGTTTTTCAATCAGTAGATTATTCTGGAGTTCATCATGAAGGTTTGAACTTTCACATATTATTATTGTACATTATAAATTAAATCTATGTTACACCGATGTAACATTGTATCTTTTATTAGGTTATAGGATCTGAGTAAATGAGCTAAATATAAATATATGAACGAACCATAAAAATATGTTACGCTGATGTCCGTCATCAGGTTATAATTTATGAGTAAATTTCATTCTTACACTAATGTAATACTGTATTTTTCTCAGGCTAAGTTTCGGAGTAAATTTCATTGTTACATTGATGTAATAGTGTATCAGTACGAGGTTAGGAATTTATTTCACAAATGTAAATGGCTTTTGTTAGTTTGTAGAATGTTTAATTTGGTTACACACATGTAAAATTATTGTTACACATATGTAACCTTTAACTTTGTCTTGAAAAATATAAGATAGGGGTAGGGGTGATCTATAGAAGACCACAAAGACTCAGATATAAGGGAGTGAGACTGAGGGGTTTGACACACTCATATATTACTTGGAACTCTCAAGACTCTTATGTAAATGCTCCTCTTGACATGAAGTTCGTATGAAGAACTTATGAAGACTCTTAACAAATACTAGAGATAAAGAAAGAAGTAATGATCTCGGACTAGAGAGAAGTTTAGAACAAGAGATGATACCAGATAGGGGGTAGGGGTGATCTATAAAAGACCACAGAGACTCAGAGATAGGGGAGTGAGACTGAGGGGTTTAACAAACTCATATATTACTTGAACTCTCAAGACTCTTATGTAAATGCTCCTCTTGACATGAAGTTCGTATGAAGAACTTATAAAGGCTCCTAACAAATACTAGAGAGAAAGAGAGAAGTAATGATCTCGGACTAGGGAGAAGTTTAGAACAATAGATGATATTATTTCCAAGGATGATCTACAAATGAGAGAATTCCTTCCTTTTATAGACCAAGGAAGGATTTGATTACATCATCCATGACATAGTACTTTACTTACTAGTGGACAACTACTGCTAGATCCACTTGTACTAGTGGATGGATACAAACAAACAATTTTACATAAGTGCTTATGTCACTTTAAGAGTGATTAAGCATTGTTCTAAGCACACTGACTAATCCCATATGAGAGATTAATACTTATTTGATCCTAAGCACACATAATAACATACTATTATACAAAAATAAGAATGATCCAATCCTTCTTTTCTTTTGATGCAAAACCATTAGGTTGATCTTTCTTCAATCTTTGGCTCTTTGAAGATGGAAAACTAGTTTCCTCCAAACATGGAGGGTCTCTTGATTTGGTAGTCCCAAGTTCCAAGCTCATCTTCAAATAATGATATTGATCCGTTGAAAGGATGATTATCAATATGGTGTTCATGAGCATCTTTCCAAGTTTTTTAATATGGGTTCTCATTCTTCCATACCAGCAATCCATTCCAAATGTTTGGATCTATATCCTTTTCCTTTGCATTATTTGCAGCAGCCAAATATCTTCTTAGGCATATCCATTCTAACTTATGACTGTATTTGAAAAAGAAGTCAGATGGTTTGATATTTGTCCATTCATAGATGAAACACTTAGGAGTGTGTAGGATGGTTGCTTTATTATCTCGAGTGGTCAAAGGGGATCTATAATGGCTGGGTCGGCTGAACATGATTATACAGTATTTCTTTGTATGCGAGGCCATGAGCCAGATCCATTCATGCAATGGGAGGAACCACTGAAGTAGATCTAACATCTTCGTGTTCTCATTGTGTATACCAGATTGGCAATTTGTTACATAATGGAGTAAACTGGAAGAATTGAAACTCATAGCAATAGTATGAGATTCAAACAGGTACCAGAAGAAACACAAGGCCTCTTTTGGAAAACCATAAAGGTCACGAACATGAAAGACATTCAAGAACGGGTAGTCTGGGTGAAAGATTAAACCTTTCATGAATTAACCATGGTTTAGCAGTGTGATCGTGAGGAATGTCTTGTAGCTTAGAATGGACCTTTCTTTTAAAACCGTATCAGCTATTATCCCTATGGGTTCATCGGGGATGTTTAGCTTGGTGATCTTGTGTCGCATAGAGATTTGATCTTGAGGGATACCAAATCTGGTAAATTTGGTTACAGTTTTGAAGCAGTGTCGGATCATGCAGGTATCTCTAGGTTCATGTGGGTTGTCATCTGGGTTCTCTAGAGGAAATTCTTCATGGAGGGGTAGGTGGTTGGTAGTATGGGAAATGGAAGCATTTTCCCATTCATTGGCTTGTATGTTATCTGGTAGGCCAATATCTTTTCATTCTAAGATATACAAGGGAATATTTTTGTCTGCATGGTTTGCTCTTGCTAAATCTATTCTCATATTCATCCAGTCTTCGTGTTGGCTTTTTCTATAGCAACCTTCTGCAGGGTTAATGTCATACCATTTAAAAATAAAGTCCTCGGGATTTGAATGGTATTTCTGGAGAGTATGGAAGTTGGGCTTGTGGAACATTAACATGCAGTGTCTTTTGGGAGACGAGGCCATGAGCCGGATCCATTCGTAATCTGGGAGGAACCACTGAAGAAACCTGGGAGTATTTTGCTTTTTGTCAAGAATCTCTTTATATTGGAAATCCATCTGGTAGCCTAATAGCTGCTATGAATCGAATGCCA
This sequence comes from Deinandra increscens subsp. villosa, assembly GCA_039602395.1. NCBI lineage: Eukaryota > Viridiplantae > Streptophyta > Magnoliopsida > Asterales > Asteraceae > Deinandra > Deinandra increscens. Next base: position 43,438,772 of record JBCNJP010000006.1, read on the forward strand.
TGGCTATTATGAAAACTTTAGTGAGGTACCAGAGAAAACCAAGGGCCTCTTTTGCTAAGTCATCAAGTTCTCTAATGCGAAGAACATTCAAGAAGGGATAATCACGATGAAACCTATCTCCTTCTATAACTGATCCATGGTTCTGCAGGGTGATTGTGAGAAACACCTTGTAGTTGATGAATGGTCTAAGCCTTAGGTCATGTTGATCGATCACATCTTTGATCTCCTAAGGAATCTGTTTCTGTTGGACATTGGTAGTCCACTGTTCCATTAGGTTAGCTTCCACGGGAATCATTGGTGGCATTTCATCAACAAGTGGGTGGGGGATCCACTCATCAGGTGGCATTTCTGCAGCAAGTGAGTGGGGAATCCACTCAATGGGTCTCGTCACATCCGTTAAGGCTAGCATGTGGGTGGGGACTCCCATAAATGTGTGTAGTCACATCATTATATGGGTGGGGAAGGCTAGCACGTGGGTGGGGACTCCCATCAATGGGTGTCGTCACATTAGCATGTGGGTGGGGACTACTCCTTTGGCATTTTGCCATTTGATTTTTTGAAGGTGTCCCTTCATGGACCCAAGACTTTTTGTTGGGTAGTAGGCATGGTTTTGGCCCTATTGCTCCAGTGTCATCGTGTCTTCTAGGGAGTGATGCAACTCTTTGTTTTTACGAAAAGGTAGGTTGGTGTTGTCAGCATTCCAGGTGGAGTCCGCCACCATGTAAATTGGCATTGGCCCGGAATCTGATTCCGAAGACTTTGGTACTCCTGATTCATCTTTGTTAGGGCTTGAATCGCCATACAAGATGGAGCAGAAAGGTACATCTCCTGGCTCATCCTCTGATACATCAATTGGCTTTATGTTGCTGTGTTTCATATAGGTGATGTTAGCTGTCTTGAAGGTCATTCTTGGGACCTTATCAGCAATTCCTGGGGGATCTTTCACTAGGTGAGTGAAGATAAGTTCAATACTATTGAGAGCTTGAAATTTCTTTGTTGGGATCCTTTTCCTTTTTCTCCGACCCTGTTCAAAGTATGTTTTCCTCTTTCTTGGAACTTCGCAGAAGTAATCATCTTCGAAATTAGGGTAGATGTCTTCTTTATTTGCAGAGTTACCAAATTGTGTGAAAGATTATATTCTTTCTTTGAATGAATGGTCTTGATCATCAGTCACCATGATCTCATCAAGAAGCATACAAGTCTTCTCAAACAAAAGACTAGACTCACTATTAGAGAGGCCATGATTGACTGGTTTGATGATCGGGGGGCTAGGTTGGATATCTAACTGAAGATTATGGGTAAGAGCTGTTAGATAAGAGGTTTCTGGCTGGGTGGCTGGGATATCAGTCTTATGTATGGGTGGTATGTAATAAGATTGTGTATTATCTATGGTTTGCGTGTTGATCTGGACTTGCTTTGTAGACCAGATATCTGGATATATGAAAGTTTGAGAGTACGATGAACCGCAATCTGCTTTCCATGGGTCATAGACTAGCTCTCGTATGTGTTGTCTTTCTAAATCAGCAAGCTGTATCTTTAGAAACTTCATTTTTTCATCCTTCTGAACAAACACTTTTAGGGTTTGTGAAAAATGAGTGTTTTGAATTAACCATAGTAAATCATAACGAAGAACATTGACTTCTTTCTTGAGTTTAGTTATGATCGTATACAAAGTTTCTTTGCGTTGGGGATCATTGGAAACCAATGAAGGTGGGTGTTTTGATGGTGAGTGTTTATCAGGTAGTGGCTCTATTTTTGGTGAAGGATTTCTATAAAGAACATACTTATCAAAATTTTCAGACGGTTCACCAAGAAGGCTAACATTTGAATCTCTTGATTCGTATCTTTCTTTTAGGAAGTTTTGAGATCCTTTCTTTTTTTCTTTTTGGATAAAGTCATCGTCTTCTACCTTGAAAGCTTTATCGTTATCTAAGCAATCTTGGCAATGGCAAACATTGTACGAGCAATGTACTATTTGACTGGGAACGATAGCTAGGGTGATCCTTGGATGGATTTGGGGTTGGGAGGTTTGCTGGGTGGCGGAAATTGGTGGTGTGGTGGATGACGAACAGGGTTCATCTGGAAAGTAAGGTTTTGGATTACTTATCTATTCTAATAAAACCCGAACCCATTTATGAACCAAGATCATAGTCTGATGTCCCGTTCTTCTTCTGTTTATATGTCCCCATTTTCTAAACCATTTCTTCACTTTTCGCAAAACCAGAGTCAGTCCAAACCTTCCCAGATGAACCTTGTTCGCCATCCACCACACCACCAATTTCCGCCAGCCAACAACCCTCCCAACCCCAAATCCATCCAAGGATCAACCCTGTACATTTCCCGTATGACGTTTTTCACTGCCAAGATTGCTTAGATGAAGCTGTCCGGGTAGTATACAACGACGATAACCAGAAAATAAAAAAAGAAAGGATCTCAAAACTCCTTAGAGAAAAGGTATGATTCAAAAGATCCAAATGTTAGCCTTCTTGGTGAACCATCTGGAAAATTTGATTATTATGTTCTTTATGGAAATCCTTCACCAAAAATAGAGCCTTCACCTAACAAACCCTCACCATCCAAACACCCACCTCCACCACTCGATCTCCCACCACCCCAGCCACATGGATGTTTAACTATCACCCCATCACCAATTGTACCACACACCCAGCCTTTACGCACTTATACAAATCCCCAACCTCAAGAAACTCTGGATACTATCATACAAAAAATCAAAGAAGATATCCAAGCTCTCCACCATGAACTACTCTATCTAGTTTATAATACCCCATTTTGACAAACTCCAAGATCTTTTATGCAAAAAGAAGCGAAAATGAAGTTTCTAAAGGCACAACTTGCCTATCTAGAAAACCAGCACAGAAAACAAAGTTTATCAGAACCGGGGTACCTAAACCTCGTTTCACCATGTTCCCAATCTCCCCCTTCCTTAAACCTCTTGTCAAATGAACAGGCCCAGATCAAAGCCCGATCATTAAAAGTTATGAGATCAAGACTGACCGTGTGCATTGCCGAGTCTCAAGATAGTCTTGTTCCATTCACATCCTCCTCTGATTTATCAAATACACCATTTGTCGTGGAACATACAACCAATTGTTCTCAAGAGGCTCCCATCCAAAATAGCCTTAACAAAACCATCCCATCGATAAACCTGATTGTTAAATCACACCCCACAACAGAATCAAATTCTTCTAAAGATCTTGATTCCAATCTTGTAAACAAGATTCTTGATATACTATCAAGGAAAAGTAAGAGTTTATCTGAGAAGAGACAAGCAATGAAGAAAAGAAGAATCCAAGCTTTACTCCTATATTCAGAGATCCCCCTGACTCTAAAAAGGTCCCCTCATCAGCCTATATGGCACGATCTCTCCATAAGGAAAATCATAAGCCTGGTTTTGATCCACCAACACCAAATGCAAAGGTTCATATTCTCAATGGTGTCTATGATAGGCCTATACCAGTTATTGCCTTTTTTGATACTGGATCTCATTGCTCCATCTTGAACCCATATATTCTTCCTGAAGAGTATTGGAAGCCCTGCCGCCGTCAATTTATGGCAGCAAACGAAGAAATGTTTATGATAAAAAAGATAAGTGTCCCGATTCATCTGAGGCTTTTCCCCACATGCATTGTCAGACACAAATTCTTGGGCTCTAACTCCCATGGAAAAGATCTCTTGATAGGATTTGATATCCTCTACCGATTATGGGATCTAAGATTCGGAGAAGAAGGTCTGAGGTACAGAAACTTTACTAACCCTTGGAGTACCATCCCAAAGCTTTATGTCTTCTCCCTATTTTCCCTAGAAGCTCTCAAAGCTAAAATCATCGAGACTTCTTATGCTTCCAGCCATAACGATATTCTTACCAAACACAAATCACCGTTATGGCTAAATCCGTCATTCTTCGTTAAACTACCGTTCAAACAAAATGAAGATATCAATCCCACAAAAACTAGCCATACAGGGATGAATCCTGAGCACACCCAGATAGCTATTCAAGAATGCTTGGAGTTACAAAATCAAGATCTCATTGAATCAACTACATCCCCATGGGTTTGTGAAGCATTCTATGTCAACAAAAGAAGCAAACAAGTTCACGGAAAGCTAAGATTGGTAATTAACTACCAACCATTGAATCACTTCCTTTCTGATGATAAGTTCCCACTACCACAGAAGAAGTCACTGTTCCAGTCACTCGTGAATGCAAAAGTCTTATCAAAGTTTGATCTGAAAGCCGGATTTTGGCAGTTAGGTATTAAACCTGAGGACATGCCAAAAACTGCCTTCTGTATCCCAAACCATCATTACCGGTGGAAAGTTATGCCATTTGGTTTAAAAAATGCCCCTTCAATATTTCAGAATGCCATGGTTCGCATTTTTGAACCAATACTCGATAATGCCCTAGTATACATTGATGACATTCTCTTATTCTCAAAGGATGAACAATCCCATATTGAGTTGCTTATAAAGTTTCACTGCATAGTCCAATACTATGGGATCATGCTCTCAGAAAAGAAAATGGAAATTGGGAAAGACACCATCGAATTTCTTGGAATGACGATTGTTGATGGAAGCTACCAACCTTAGCCACATATCTCAAGGGAATTACACCAGTTTTCGGATAAGTTGACGTCACAAAAAGTGGTACAACAGTTTCTTGGTATAGTTAATTACACTGCTGATTTTCTACCAAAACTGTCACAATACACTGTTCACCTCTTCCCCATGCTTAAAAAGCAACCACCAACTTAGTCTAAAAAGTAGACGAAAGCTGTAAAAGAGATAAAAAAAAGCTAACTGATGTGATGCCTCCTTTAAAGATTCCTTCACCCGAAGACAAATTGATACTTCGGACATATGCTAGTGATGAATATTGGGTTGCTATCTTACTCATCGTAAATAATAACAATGCCAGATCAATTTGTGGTTACAGGAGTTGCACATTACGAGATTCGGAAAAACACTATCACTCCACTTACAAAGAAATCCTTGCGGTCAAAAGAGGAATAGAAAATTCCAATTCTATCTTCGACCACAACTTTTTGGTTGAAATCGATATGGCATCGTTCCCAAAGATGCTACAGTTCAAGAGAAAAATACTCCCTGAGGCACAACTGCTATGATGGGCTAATTGGTTCTCACAGTGGACATTTGATGTTCGTCACATCAAAGGTACGGATAATATCCTAGCAGATTTTTTGTCTAGACCAAAGTCCTATAAGACCAAAGGCATTGGTGTACTCCAACCTAACCATAGGAACCATCACCACGTATTCCCAGTAGTTTACACCATAAGCAAACTTGAAACAATGAGTTCCCAGGTCAGAACCCCACTGCAGAGAGAGTTGAAAGAGAAAAATATTCCAGAAGAGATCATAGAGATGATCGCTGATCATGCTCTAAAAGAAAGATCCCTCTTGAATTACAAGAAATTTCTAATGATTACCCTCAAAAGACATGGTTTGTTTATAAGAGGTGTTATCTTTCATCCAGATTATGCTTTCTTAAATGTTTTTCATACCAGGGATCTCTACAACTTTCCAAAAGAAGCCCTCTGTTTCTTTTGTTACCTCTTCGAATCTCATACCATTGCTATGAGTTTCAACTCTGCTAAGTTGCTCCAGTACGTTGCAGACTGCCAACTCGGTGATCTAACTAAAGAAAACATGAACTTGTTGACTTTGCTCCAATGTTCCTCCCATCCCATCAATGGTTCAGATTAATGACTCCTGAAACAGAAAGGTATTGTGTTGTCATGCTTAACCGTCCTGGAAGCTACATACCTCCGTCTGCCATCCATAATGATAAGTCTGCCATATTACATGCTCCCATATGCTTCATTCACAAATGGATAAGCTGCAAGCCTACCGGCTACAATATCAAGCACAAGTATAAAAATACCCAGTGGAGATGCCTACGCAGATACCTAGCCTACGCAAACAAAGTACGGGAAGAAGACATGGCCTCAAACATCTGGCATGGCCAAAATGTTTGGAGGAATGACAATCCTTACTCAAAGGAATGGGATGAAGCAAGTGGGCACTATGTCAATACTCACCTTCTCAAAGAATCTACTTCACGATACGAACACAAACAAGGCACATCCAGTTACCATTCCAAGAAGCCAGAGCTAGAACCAGACTAACTACCTCTTTCATCACCAAGGATGGTAGTCCGTAATTTAAATATGTGTGTGTATTTTAATGAGTATGGTTTTTAAGTATGTTTTGAGTGCTTAGGATTAAATAAGTATTAATCTCTCTTAAAGAGATTAATCAGTGTGTTCAGTTTAATAAGCTTAATCACTCTTAAAGTGACATAAGCGCTTATGTCATTGCAAGATATTATTTGTCTTGCAATAGTTGTTTACTATTTGTGTATTATTAGTGTGATGTCATGGATGATGTAATCAACCCCTTCCTTGGTCTATAAAAGGAAGGAATTCTCTCATTTGTAGATCATCCTTGGAAATAATATCATCTATTGTTCTAAACTTCTCCCTAGTCCGAGATCATTACTTCTTTCTTTCTCTCTAGTATTTATTAAGAGTCTTCATAAGTTCTTCATATGAACTTCATGTCAAGAGGAGCATTTACATACGAGTCTTGAGAGTTCTAAGTAATATATAAGTTTGTCAAACCCCTCAAGTTCACTCCCCTATCTCTGAGTCTCTGTGGTCTTCTATAGATCACTCCCCTATCTCTGAGTCTCTGTGGTCTTCTATAGATCACTCCCCTATCTCTGAGTCTCTCTAGTCCGAGATCATTACTTCACTCCCATATCTCTGAGTCTCTGTGGTCTTCTATAGATCACCCCTACCCCTTATCTGCTATCAGAGCCAGGTTTGGTATCAGAGCCAGGTTTGGTATCAGAGCGGTTTCACTCCTGTTTACCCTTCGTAAGGTTTTGGATTAGTATGCTCTATGCATTGCCGACGTAACTGCGGATCTTTTCCATCAGAAAACCAACCCTATTAAGTGTTCAACAGACTGGTCTGGTGGAAAGAATTCTTTATTAGAAAGAGTAGAAAGCTTGTTGACGAGTGGTAAGTCCACGAGGAGGTGGCGGTAATCTCGAATTTGGTACGAGCTTAGAAAAATTAATAAAGTATTCCGATAAAAACCAAGCCCATTTATGAACCAAGATCATGGTATGATGTCCCATACATCTTCTGTTTATATGTCCCCGTTTTCCAAACCCATTTCTTCACTTTTCGCAAAACGAGAGTTAGTCCAAATCTTTCCACATGAACCCTATTCGTCATCCACCACACCACCAATTTCCGCCACCCAGAAAACCTCCCAACCCCAAATCCATCCAAGGATCACCCCAGCCATAATTCCTAGTCAAATAGTACATTGCTCGTACAATGTTTGCCACTGCCAAGATTGCTTAGATTACGATAAAGCTTTCAAGGTAGAAGACAATGACTTTATCCAAAAAGAAAAAATAAAAGGATCTCAAATCTTCCTAAAAGAAAGATACGAAACAAGAAATTCAAATGTTAGCCTTCTTGGTGAACCGTCTAAAAAATTTGATAGCTATGTTCTTTAGGGAAATCCTCACCAAAAATAGAGCCACTACTTGATAAACCCTCACCGTCGAAACACCCACCTTCATTTGTTTCCGATGATCCCCAACCCAAAGAAACTTTATATACAATCATAACTAAACTCAAGAAAGAAATCAATTTTCTTCATCTTGATTTACTATGGTTAATTCAAAACTCTCCTTTTTCACAAACCCCAAAAGAGTTTGTTCAGAAGGATGCAAAAATGAAGTTTCTAAAGATACAACTTGCTGATTTAGAAAGACAACACAGACAAGAGCTAGTCTACGACCCATGGAAAGTAGATTACGGTTCATCGTACTCCCGAACTTTCATGTGTCCAGATCTCTGGTCTACAAAGCAAGTCCAGATCAACACCCAAACTATATACGATACACAGTCTGCTTACATACCACCCATACATAAGACTGATGTCCCGACCACCCAGCCATAAACCTCTTATCTAACAGCTCTTACCCATAATCTTCAGTTAGATATCCAACCCAGCCCCCCGGTCATCAAACCAGTTAATCCCAGCCTCTCTAATTGTGAGTCTAGTCTTTTGTTTGAGAAGACTTGTATGCTTCTTGATGAGATCATAGTGACTGATGATCAAGACCATTCGTTCAAAGAAAGACTAAAATCTTTCACACAATTTGGTAACTCTGCCAATAAAGAAGACATCTACCCTAATATCGAAGATGATTACTTCTGCGAAGTTCCAAAAAGAGGAAAACATATTTTGAACAGGGTCGGAGAAAATACAAAAGGATCCCAACAAAGAAAGTTCAAGCTCTCAATAGCAAAGAACTTATTTTCACTCACCCTGTGAAAGATCCCCCAGGAATTGCTGATAAGGTCCCAAGCATAACCTTCAAGACACCTGCCCTCACCTATATGAAAAACAACAACATAAAGCCAGTTGATGTTTCAGAGGATGAGACAGGAGATGTACCTTTTCCGCTCCATCTTGTATGGAGATTCAAGCCCCAAAAAAGATGAATCAGGAGTACCAGAGTCTTCGGAATCAGATTCTGGCCGAATGTCGATCCACATGGCGGCGGACTCTACCTGGAATGCTGACAACAACAACCTACCTTTTTGTGAAAACAAAGAGTCGTATCACTCCCTAGACGACACGACAACACTTGAGCAACAGGGCCAAAACCAGGCCTACTACTCAACAAAACAGTCTTGGGTCCATGAAGGGACACTTCCAAAAAATCAAATGGCAAAATGCCAAAGGAGTAGTCCCCACCCACATGCTGATGTGACGACACCCATTGATGGGAATCCCCACCCATGTGCTAGCCTTTCCCACCCACATAATGATGTAACTACACACATTAATGGGAGTCCCCACCCACGTGCTAGCCTTCCCCACCCACATAATGATGTGACTACACCTACTGAGTGTATACCCCACTCAATTGATGTGATGATACCCACTGAGTGGATTCCCCACCCACTTACTGCAGAAATGCCACCTGATGAGTGGATTCCCCACCCACTTGTTGATGAAATGCCACCGATGATTCCCGTGGAAGCTAACCAAACGGAACAGTGGACTACCAATGTCCAACAGAAGGAGATTCCTCCGGTGATCAAAGATATGATCGATCAACATGACCTAAGGCTTAGACCATCCATTAACTACAAGGTGTTTTTCACAATCACCCTGCATAACCATGGATCAGTTATAGAAGGAGATAGGTTTCATCCTGAATATCCCTTCTTGAATGTTCTTCAAATCAGAGAACTTGATGACTTACTAAAGGAGGCCCTTGGTTTTCCCTGTTACCTCACTGAAGTTTTCATAATAGCCATGGCATTCGATTCACAACAGCTATTAGGCTACGTGATAGATTGCTAATATGAAAAGTTTCCTGACGAGAAGCGAAATACTCTCAGGTTTCTACAGTGGTTCCTCCCGGATTACGATTGGATCCGGCTCATGGTTTCATCTCCCAAGAGACACTGTATGCTAATGTTCCATAAACTTAATTCCCAGGTTCTCCAAAATGATCATACAAACCCCGATGGCTTTATCCACTCATGGTATGACACTAACCCTGCTGGTTATTACTATGATATAAGCCAAAACGATGATTGGATGAACACAAGAATGAAGTTAGCAAGTGCAAACCATGTAGACAAAGATATTCCCCAGAATATCTTAGAAGGAAGAGACTTTGGACTACCAGGTAATGAATATGCCAATGAATGGGAAAGTACCATCATTGCTCATAAGTCCTTACCTCTCCATGGAGCCTATAAGTTGTTTCTCCCAGGGAATCCAAATGATAATCCTCATGAACTTGGAGATACCAGCATGGTCTAACCCCACCGTATATTACCTACTGTGTTCACCTTGAACACTATCAGCTCAACCAGCACCCAGGCCATAACTAGCTTCAGACATGAGTTTGTAGAAAAGAAATTTCCCGATGAACTCATAGAGGTAATTGCTAATCATGATATAAAAGGAAGATCACTCCTGAGCTATAAGGTGTTCCTCAAGATCACCCTCAGAAAACATGGTATGTTTATGAAAGGTCTTATCTTTCATCCAGACTATGCATTCTTGAATGTTTTTCGTATGAGGGATCTATACAACCTTCCAAAAGAGGCCCTTTGTTTCTTTTGGTACCTTATAGATACAAGATCTGTGCGTCGTGTGAAGTATCAAGTCAAGACAATATGAAGATCTAGACAAAGGATAACTGCCAACCGAACCTGGTCCGAACCTGAGGTTCGGATCAGACGAACTTCAGGTTCGCCTGAGGTTCGGCCAGTCGCTATATATAGTAGTTTTGTGCTTTGTATTCAGGGACAGAGCGTGTGAGAACTTGTGTTAAGTGTGTGTTTGTTAAGGTGTTTTCTCTATCTCATTTCTAAGTGTTTACTGGTTGTAATTGTTCTTTTTCATCAATAAAACAATCGGTTAATTACTTGTTTCGTATCTGAATTAGCTAGATCGATAGACGATCCGATGTTCATGCAATTTCAAGTGGTATTAGAGCTATCTGGTTCATTCTACTGATCTGTGGTTGCTTTTTCAGAAATTTTGAAACAAAATGTGTGTTTTTTGAGTGTTTTTACAAGTTTTTGATTATTTCGATCGAGTATTTTGTGAAAACTGTGCTTCTAAATCATTTCTCATCACTGTTTCTGATCAACTGTTGCAAATCTTATTAAATTATGTCCATATTCGAAATCTTTGAGTCGAGTATGTTTCTGTTCGAATCTACAGTTATCTCGAATCTACAGTTATCTGAACCTAAGGTTCATCTGAGTAACCGCTCCGAAAATCGAGTTCGTCTAACGTTCGAATTCAATTTTGTTCGGCTGTCATTCGGAAGAGATTCAGAAAGGGTTTGGTTAAAGTTTGGATATTTTTCTGGTTTGTTTTAGGTTCGTTCAAGGTTCGGATAGATTCGAGTTCGGAACAAGTTCAAATAGAGTTCGGATCACAGATTAAGGTACGGTTAAGGTTCGGTCGATCAGAATTCAAATATTCAAGATGTCAGAATTTCAAGCGTTTGCGGTTATGCAGAAAGCTATGCAAATGTAACGTCTCGAAAATTCAAGTAAGGATAAATATGTTATTTATGTGTGTTTATATATCTAGATATGAAAGTAATCATGTTTTATACGTGTCTATGTGGATAACATGTTAACACATTAAGAAATGCGTAATTAATAGTTAATATAACAATTATACTTGATATACGTGTTTAACAAGTTAAAATGTTAGTAAATAAATGTTTATGTGTTATATATATATATTATATATGAGTTACATGTACACATGCATAATGATATGTGTGAATACGTAGTTGCAAAGATAATCTATGGATATATACGTGTTAGTATACGTGATTAGAATCATCGTTTTATGTATCTCGAGTGTTAGAAATAATTAGGAATATATCCTAATATGTTTTAAGGCTTAAAATGATAATGCACCATAATATCCTAGTCACATACTTATGACTCATCAAAATTTTATCCTAGTCACATACTTATGTGTCACAATATCATTCATTTGAATAAGTACTTATTATGACTCATCAAATTATATCCTAGTCACCATGGGACGTGTCTAGACAATATTTAACACCTCATACTATAAATAAAAGCCTTAGTTCATAAGATTTCATTGCTAAATCACAAATCAAAGCATAGAAAAACCTTAAAACTCTCAAGAACGACCATAGCTCATAATCAGTTGATCCAGGAGGTCTTAGAAGCTAATTTTCTGCAGTCAAGCTTTATTTGGTATGTATTAAAAAAGCCCTCAATCAATTTTATGATTCATAACATCTAGATATGCTTTTTAGAAAAGATCTGAAATTAGGGTTCTTGAGCATGATTCTTTAAATTTGAGAAATCTATTTGGAATTAAGGTCTGATTTTTGGTATGTAACCTTAAAATAACATGTTTTAAGAAATCCCTAAGTTAAATTCATGACTGGAAAAGGTTTGGTATGATTTTGAGAAACGGGTCAAAATTAGGGTTTTCTTAATGTTGTTTTGGCAAAATTTTACAAACGAAGTTAAGTTTGGGTCTAATCTTTTGATGTATATCATAATATGATATTATGAATAATATCCCTAAGTTTATTTGATAATAAAAAGAGTTTTGATGATACTTTGAAAATTTCGTCAAATTAGGGTTTCAAAGAATGTTAATCCAAATTCGGATAATCCGGGGATAACGGGGTTATGGATTTTGGTATTAGAACAAGTTTACATATATATTAAGTATATATGAGTTCAATTTTGTTAATTGATAAAATATAAATTATACCGAGGTATTCGGGTATTTAGAAGTACACGCGGACCGGAAGTGTAAGCGCCTGTACCCTAGGGTTTCTGGCATAGTGAGGTTGTCACATAAATCTCAACTGGGACTTGGCATACCTCACTGGGCGACCCTGGAGTGAGCGTTTACTTATAGGAATGTGTGTCTTCATATTATCATTTAAACATGCACTTTTGCCTATAAAGGGCAAAAAGGTCATTTTGACAATTAAGGGTTATAACCAATAAAGAGTTAGGTTTTGGTTAATGGGGTTAGTCTTAAAACGTTATTCGTAACCTTGATGTCTTGATAGGGACATTACGTTAAAGCTATTAGATAACTGATTCACAAGGACTTAACCCGAGTATATTAGCTTCGCAAGGCTAAGGTGAGTTCTATAAGCCCACTTTTAATATTTTGAACTGTTTTGGGCTAATATACATATTGTTTTATGAAAATGCTTTCAAGTGTTTATAATTGTTATTATATGCATTGACTGTATTGAATATGTTATGTGATAATACTTTACCTTTAAATGATTAAGTGCTAAAGGAGTTGTTATTAGACATCATAGGGTATTTATGTGCGAGAACAAGTGATGCCTTATATTTATCAGAAATGAGGTGGATACGCCGCCGATACATCCTATATATAATCGTGAACGGTAAATTAGGAGATTTTCACTAGTTACAACACTTAAATACCTTATACGAGTTCACTGACAAAACCTAAGGCACGTATTCATTTAGTTAGGGTCGGGTAATGGAATAGTGAAAGGTAGGATTTCTAATAAGATGTTTTGGATCAGATGATTAGAATGTCTTGAGAATGGTAATCCACAAGGTCACAAGGGTTGTCAAGTATTAAGTGGGGGCTTCTGAAATAGGGAGTTTAATAGTGCTTCCCAATGTGGTGTGACTAACCGAACGATTAGTTCGTGAGGTGAAAACAGATAAAAATCAGCAATACTATTTCCCTTAGATGATACTTGAAACGGGAAGTGACAGAAAGATACATTATGACATATTCGTAATGTTACGCTCGAGCAGATGGAATGGAAAGGATAGTCTGATAAGGAATAGAAAGCTAGACTATTTACGAGGTTTAGAAGTATACTGGGGTAGATGTGTTCTACTAAAAATGTGCCTAGTTATGTGTTATGTATAAATCTATGATGCTTTATACTTAAATGACTATTTACAGAAAAGGGTTTAACCAAACCGTGTGTTATGAGTTCAAAGGTAAAGCTTTAAAACTTAGAACTCACCAGTGTAAGCTGACACTTGAAATTTATGTATATCAGATGAAGCTGAAGCTTCGGATCGGAAGGGCAAGGCTCATTGGTGAGCAGAGCATAACTGGCAGTAGATATCCTGAGAAGACACTTTTGAAGAGCTGGCTTAGTTAGTTGTAGTTAGATTTTGTATTCGTTTCTCTCTTACTATAGACTTGGCTTATATAAATAAAAGTTTTAAATTTTCCGCTGTTTAGTTATCTCTGATGTACCATGTGTTTATGAGTAAATCCGATGTGTGACCCCTTCTAGAGCCAAGTCTGGAAGTGGGCGTCACAGCAAACTATGCTAAACTTTGACAACGAAATTGGAACAAGTCAGAAAGTTCCCAAGTTGTTAAAGTTAGAAGATTATCAAAATTGGAAGCAACGATTTTATTCTTACATAAGCACGAATAATATTGATTTGTGGATTCCGATTAAGAAGCTTTACCAACATCCAACTGATCAAGGAGATTTCAAAGAAGTTCATACCTTTGATATTGCTGAAAGAATATCATATGAGCTTGAACAGAAAGCTTTTGGTTATCTTACAATGGCGTTACCCACTGAGTTGTTAAATCAATTTAGTACTTGCAAGAAATCAAAACAATTGTGGGATGCTTTATAGGCAAGGTGTGAAGGGAACGATCAATACAAGAAAAGTCGAAAGAAGGTGCTGAGTAAGGAGTTTGATAATTTCCAGCATTACGAGAATGAAAATATCACGGCTCTTGTATCAAGATTGTCACATCTTATAAGTGAATTAAAGATTGTGGGAATTGAGAAAACGGATGAAGAGTTAAAAGAAAAGATTATGGAAGCTTTACCAGAAAAATGGGAAAATTATGTGTTGTTACTTACATATGATAAAGAATTTTCTACATTGACATTTCATGATCTAACTGGTAAACTTCATGCCCGTGAGATGGAAATCATGAATTCACACAAATCCAAAGCAAATATGCAAAATCCAGAATTGTATCATGGTGAGAATGTTGCTAGTATGACGGCTAAGACTAAACCAAGTCTGAGTTCTACACCACTTATTGCTTTCATTGGAAATATTTCTGGAAATTTTTAGAATAATTCATCACGGGGTTGTAGCTTTACAATTCCAGAATCATCAAATCAGAATGCTTTTTCTGCTGATACAACGGATGATTATGCTAAAATGATTGCTGTTTTAATATCTTCATCTTTTGGTTTGGTTATCAAAAATGTTGCTGATGCAAAAATAACAAGGGATGATCCTGATGAACTTGATGATGATCAATTAAATGAATTGGATTTATCTTGGCAGTATGCTATGCTAGGTCAAAGATCAAAGAGGTTTTTCAAGAAATATGGAAGAACTACTTCTGACTTTAATGGAAGATTGGGCTTTGACAAATCTAAGCTGAAATGTTACAAGTGTTCCAGGCTTGGACATTTTGCTAGAGAATGTCAACAGGCTCATGTTAACAAACCTGGTTTTACATCTAATATAGGTTCTCAACCATCTTCAAGCAATTCAAACAAGACAGCTTTAACGATTCTATAAATAATGGTGTTTATGATTGGGGCAAACAACTTGATACATCTGCTTTGATTGTCACACATGAGCAAGATGACTATTATTCTGATTCTAGTTCTTATGAAGCTGCTGAAAATGAAAAATTTGAATAAAAAATTGAAAGTTTGATGAAAGAAAATGAATCTTTGATGGATGAAGTCAAAAAGCTCACTGATGAATTTAAATTGGTTAAAGCAGATTTGGAAGTTTCTAAGAAGAGCGATAAAAAATTGGTTGTGAAAAATGATCTGTTGGAAAAGGAGACTACCTTGAATACCAAAGTTCTTCAATATGTAAAAAAATGATTTGGAGATGTCTCAAAAGAATGAAAGGGATTGTGAAGAACGGAATGCTAAATTAATAGAAGAAAAGGAGGAATTGGTTAAAGAAGTCAAGAAATAGAAGGATGAAGCAGAAGATGCTGCTAATGATTTTTAAAATTTGTTTGATAAATCAAAAATCAAGCTTGATTTTTCACAAAGAATGCTGAAGAATATGTTGCTAATATTGAGGCATATCAAGTTGATATGGAAAAGCTATTGGATGAGAAAAGAGAGTTGGTTAGTATTAACAAAGTGCACACTGCGAATTTAGAAATTCAGAAGCGAAATGAAGATAAATTGAAGAAGGAGTTGTTCGAGGGACTTGAGAATCTTCGTTTGCAAAAATTTGAAACACATAAGGTTGCTAAGAGATTGATAGCTACCGAGAAGGCATTAGCAGAAGCTAGGGGTGTTCAGATTTCGAATCTGATTCGAAGAACTCGGAATTCGATTCGATTCAATTCAATTCGAAAATGAGCAGTTCGAAATTCGGTTCGAAATTTCAAATTCGAATTCGATTCGATTCGACGTCTAATATCGAATTTTGAATCGAATTAGAATTTGAGATTTTCAATTCGATTCGATTCGAAATTCGGATTAGAAATAATTATATATATATATATATATCCATATATAAATATAATATTCATAAAAATATTTTGAATTATTTTGACTTATTCTAATTCATGTCATATTTCAAAAGTATTAACATTTTAAAATTTTAAAATATACCTTGAAAGTTGAAACGTTTTATTCTTATTCACGGTTCCATTTCCCTGAAAAATTATAAATTTTAAATCTTTTGGATGTTTATTAGTTTTATAATTATATAGATTTTTTATTTTTTACTATAATAATTTAAGTTTTTATTAGTTTTGAAAATAAAATTAAAACATGTGTTTTTGTTTCAATTTAAAACGAGTTTATTCGGATTTGATTCGTATTTGATTCGAATTCGAAATTTGAATACGAATCGAATCGAATTTCGAATTGGATTTTCTATTCCGAATTCGAATTCGATTCGATTCGACGAATCTATTTTGAATTTGAATCCAGGTTTTAAAAGTTGAAATTCGAATAATTCGATTCGAATTACTCGAGTATTCGAAATTCGATTTGTTGAACACCCCTAGCAGAAGCACAACAACAAATTTCAGATTTAAAGATTCAAGTGATTGATGCTAATCGGCTGCTGAATAATGTTTCAAATTCGCAATTGTTCACAAGCTTCTTAGCAAATGATGTTAATTTTGAAAAGATTTTTGACAAGACAGCATCACCCCCTGCAAATATCAAAGAAGCTGTTAAGGATCTGAAAGAAAAGGTGGAAGATTATGATTATTCAAAGTTTTTATCATCAATTTTAGAAGAAGAAACGATAGTAAAGAAGAAGAGAAACAAGAAGGCTAAACAGAAGAATGGAAAGAAATCTGAAATTCCTCCCGCTCTACAGTTTGTTCCTTGTTCATCTTCAACAGCAAATGAAAAGTCAGCTACATCGAGTGAGAAAATTCGTTCTCAACCTGATTTTGATGAGATAATTTTCTATGAGCAGAAGAATGTTAATGAAGTCAAAGCTGAATTTTCAAGATTGGCAAAGAATGGACATCAAATTTCAAGTTCTAAGGAAAAGATTTCTTGAAAGAATATTGGTTTGGGTTTTAAGTCATAGAGTGGTAAAGCTGAGGAGGTTCTAACTTCAAAACCACAAAATCTAAAGAAAATAATGCTAAAGCAAGTAAAGAAGGAGGTCTTCAAGGTGGATAAGGTTTAACCCGAACGGTTTTACAAACTCAAGGGTTCGGAACAAATTTTTTCTGATAAAGAACTTCCACTTCACTGCGTGCTCAGAAGATTTCGGAAGTTTTTGTGAAGGAAGGTGTTTCAAAGATCAACGAGAATCAGCGTGCAAAATTTTCTTCTCATGGTTCTTATTCTCGAAGCCCAACATCCAAATGGGTTCATGATCATAAACATCAGGTATATGATTCTTCTTTTGGTCATTTTAGAGATATTCATGTTTGTGAATCTATGCAGGCACCCAAAAGGTGGGACAAAGCTAAACACATATGTTATATTTTCCGCCAAAAAGGGCATATGGCAAAAGATTGTCCACTTCCTGCTGATTCAAATCAGAGATCTCAAAAGATACTAGTTTTTGGTAAACCTGCCAAAGCAAAGTTCTTTGATGAACAAGGCAGAGTTTTTTATGAATGTGAGCCTACATTCTTTCTAAAACAAAAACGTTTTGTTCCTATGTTTCAAAAGGTTTAAAATGTAGATTCTTCATCACAGTCACCTGTGATTGATTCTTTAAAAACCGAGTTACCAAAACAACAATCAATCTGGAAACCAACAGTGGTTTTAAAGCAAAACCAGGACACTGGTCGACCAGAAGCAGTCGCTTCGGTCATGTTAAAAACTAATGAGTTTGACCAGTGTGCAAGTACTTCTAGAAGACCTATTGACGATTGCAAAGTTGTTGATGGAGGAGTATTCTGCTTAACTTAAATTTCATGCTATATTTTATAAACCTAAAAGTTTTATGAACTCTGTAAAATGCAAAGTATCCGTATTGGTTGATCAATTTTCTTTTCTTTACGTTTCATTTGTGTTTGAAAAGAAAATTGAAAACGTCAAAAATAGAGTCTTGTGTTGTAAAATGAAAATCCAAAAATAGAGTTTTCATTTTAAGGGTAAAATTGCATGTAAGGGGAAGAAATTGTGAAATAGCATGTTATGGGAAGAAGGTGAATACATGCAAAATATATAAGGAAGGTGAATACATGCAAAATATATAAGGAAGGTGAAAACATGCAAAATATACAAATATTTGAGAAATTGATCATTGATAAATGATGGTACATTGGCTTGGTTTACGTATTTGACTCATGGATAGAGTAGATGAAAGAGCCATAAGATCATTGTTTGATATGCTTGGTAGGCTCGGCAAATCAGAAAATATTCAAATGTGATATACACTAAATACTAATGCTTGTCCATGTAGATAACATCTTGATACGTATTTCATGACAAAAAGAAAAATAAGTGTGAAATTCAAAATGACAAGTCACTGTGTATACATGTGTTCATTTTACAAAGATTTAAACTTGTTTGATTTTCTTTATTTTGTCAAACGATCGGATTTTCTCTGCGTATCGAAAGATCGACGTGATTGTTGTTCGTTTGACGTTCTGCTTTATTTTCTTTGGTGTTTCGTAAAACTCATCGGACTTTCTCTGCGTGTACGGGAGTACCAACCTGATTGTTGTTGGGTTATACAATTTCAACTTGTTTTATTTTTCTTATTTTGTTAAACCCGAGGTCTTATCTGCGTATCGAAAGATCGACCTTAAGGTAGACGACTTAACGTTCTTCTTTCTTTTTGCATGGAACACAGGTGACAATATCATGAAAATATTATGCTTTGTGATAATCACAAGTGCAATCACACAAGAAAAAGGAAAAAGAAAAAAGAAAAAAAGAAAATGTCTGAATATGTCTGATAGTGTGGGATACACTGGTCAAAGCAAAATCTAATCAATACCTTAACATATCCAGATGTTATGAGTATGATTCTGCCTGAGTTTAAGATGGACAAATAATACTGGCAATCAGCATAAATTAAGTGTTTCATTTAGTTGAAATTGAAGTGTAGTTCAGTGCGTCATGACCAATATGGTCCCGTATAGTGATCTTTCTCATACCAAAAATAGAGTTTGATTTTGTATTACAATTTCATTTCATTTTGGAAAAAGTACAAAAAGATTTTTGATGTGTTTTAGCATAAGTTTTGAAAAATCAAAAGGATTTTAGGTTTGTTTTGATATAAACTTTCTAAAAGCCAAAAAGATTTTGTACTAGTTTTATTTTTGATCTGATCAACACGTGATGCAAATTCAAATTTTCAAAATCATATATTGGAGTCTTGAAGAGACGTTTTGCGCCAAGATTATTTAAATTTTGAGCAGGTTGCTAAAGTGAAAGTTATCACAACTTCAATTCTTCTGAAGCTGCTGATAGAGACAGAGACACACTAGACATTGTCAAGTATTCAAGATCGAGCTATGATCAAGTTGAGGAAAAGTTTGTTCTAAGATTCATTTCATTGGACAAACATATTCTGTACTTGAGGGGGAGCTTGATTGAAGATATAGTTTTGATGATGCTGAAGAGATACTGCACACGACGATGGGGAGTTTGTAGATACAAGATCTGTGCGTCGTGTGAAGTATCAAGTCAAGACAATATGAAGATCAAGACAAAGGATAACTGCCAGCCGAAGCTGGTCTGAACCTGAGGTTCGGATCAGACGAACTTCAGGTTCGCCTGAGGTTCGGCCAGCCGCTATATATAGTAGTTTTGTGCTTTGTATTCGGCGACGGAGCATGTGAGAACTTGTTAAGTGTGTTTGTCAAGGTGTTTTCTCTATCTCAGTTCTAAGTGTTTACTGGTTGTAATTATTCTCTTTGATCAATAAAACAATCGGTTAATTACTTGTTTCGTATCCGAATTAGCTAGATCGAGTAGACAATCCGATGCTCACGCAATTTCAAGTGGTATCAGAGCACAAATTGAAGAAGGAGTTGTTCGAGGGACTTGAGAATATTCGTTTGCAAAAATTTGAAACACATAAGGTTGCCAAGAGATTGATAGCTACCAAGAAGGAGTTAGCAGAAGCACAACAACAAATTTCAGATTTAAAGATTCAAGTGATTGATGCTAATTGGCGGTTGAATAATGTTTCAAATTTGCAGTTGTTCACAAGCTTCTTAGCAAATAATGTTAATTTTGAAAATATGTTTGACAAGACAGCATCACCCCCTGCAAATATCATTGCTATGAGTTCTAACTCTGCCAAGTTG
Source organism: Deinandra increscens subsp. villosa (assembly GCA_039602395.1). NCBI lineage: Eukaryota > Viridiplantae > Streptophyta > Magnoliopsida > Asterales > Asteraceae > Deinandra > Deinandra increscens. The sequence goes on from JBCNJP010000006.1 coordinate 43,459,161, forward strand.
CTCCAGTACCTTGTGGACTGTCAACTCGATGATCTTACTAAAGAAAACAGGAATACATTAGCTCTGCTTAAATGGTTCCTCCCGGATTACGAATGGATCCGACTGGTTGCCCCCAAAACGAGGAAGTAATGTATCGTTATACTTAACCGACCTGGACACTACATACCTCCGTTTGCCATCTGCAGTAATACGTCTGTTATCCTACATGCTCCTTTGTGCTTCATACAGGAATGGAAAAACTGCAAGCCTTCTGGCTATAACTTCAAACACAAGAATAGTAACACTCAGTGGAAAAATCTACGCAGATTCCTAGCCGATGCGAACAAGGTAAAAGAAGAAGATATGGCTTCAAATATCTGGCATGACCAAAATGTTTGGATGAACAAAAATTCTTATTCGAAAGATTGGGAATATGCAAGTAGGCACTATATCTGTACTCACCTTATTAAGGAGTCCACTTCATGGTTTGAAAAAGAGCTAGGCACACCAGATAACCACTCCAAAAGGCTAGACCGCGAACTCGACTTACTACTCACTCTAAGCTCATCAGAAGATGGTGATGTGTTTATGTGTGCTTAGGAGCAAATAAAGATTGATCACTCTTATAGTGATTAATAAGTGTGCTTAGAACATCGCTAAATCACTCTTAAAGTGACATAAGCACTTATGTAATATTATTTGTTTGTATCCATCCACTAGTACAAGTGGATCTAGTAGTTGTTGTCCACTAGTAAGTACATAATATGTCATAGATGATGTAATCAAGTCCCTCCTTAGTCTATAAAAGGAATGCATTCTCTCAGTTGTAAATCATCCTTGGAAATAATATTATCTATTGTTCTAAACTTATCTCTAGTCCGAGATCATTACTTCTTTCTTTCTCTCTAGTATTTGTTAAGAGTCTTTATAAGTTCTTCATACGAACTTAATGTCAAGAGGAGCATTTACATAAGAGTCTTCAGAGTTCCAAGTAATATATGTGTCAAACCCCTCAGTCTCACTCCCCTATCTCTGAGTATTCATGAGGAGCCGGTAGTTGCTCGTGACTACTCTAAACTAGAGAACTCGGTGTAGTACCCGCAGTATGAGCTTATGCTCACTGACGTGTGCTGAAGTGTCTATCAAAAATCGGTCAAGTCAAAAAGGGAAAATCCCGAGTGACTAAACACACGCGTAGGGCAGAGTACCCATCGTATGCAGAATAGTATCAGTAAATACCCGGATGTCAAATCCAAGGAAACAATGCAGGCTCTCGATATGCGAACTTTGCTAATATTTAACCTAAAATATTTTAGTTTTGAATTAAACAAAGAAACAAGTAAAACAAGTAACTAAGATAACAAAGGAACACATCAACTGAATCAAAGGTAACTCAGATATGGGAAAAGGGTGCTACCTGGTAAGGAATCATCTGGGCTAGCTAATGACTGATAATCTGACTATCTCACGTGACACTACCCTCTAAAGATGATTACTAGGATAACTTAGACTATAGACACATCTTTGTTATCTAGGCAATCCTAAACTGAAGTCCGGGCAGTAAATGATTCTGGATGCTAATTGATCTAACAGCTTCGGTCAAAGCTAATCAGACACGCACGGAATAGAAAACCACTCGAGAGGTCTCTCTATATGGATTCTATAACATACTAGAATACTAAAATGGGATCAATGAAACCTAAGCAATGTCTAACTCGTACAAGCAGGTCAAAACCTTAAGTTCTCAAGTATTCTAACCAACCGACAAAGTCAAACAACCACCTAGTGTGCTAAACGAATTGGTCAACTCAATCTAACACAAATACCATGCAAGATCAGCCTCAAATCATAACCACAAGATCATGTAGAAGGTCTCCTATCATGCATTTGAACAAAGACTAATAAAAGTCAAAGTAAACAATGATCAAATCACTAATTAGGTCAAAGTTCTTCGATCCTAAGTGGTTCAATCACATCAAGCAATCATAAGAGAGATCAATCATGCTAATATGTTCATTTCATAGATCCAAATCAGATTCATAAGCAACCAAGATCAAATCACATGAAAAATAGTCAAACTAAAAGTCAAAGCATGCCCAAATTCATCCCAACTAAGTAACACAAAAGATCTAGCCTACAATCATCATCCAAATAGATAAAAATGCAATCTTTGACATGATCATAAGCTAGGTTTACAAAAGAAAAGGAAGGAAAATCAAGCCTTGATGAGGAACCAAAGAAAAAGACCCAAAAATTTTCAAATCTTCAATCTCTAGCCTCAAATCTTGAATCCTCTCAATCCCTTAAGCTTCCAAACGTGTTTTGTGGTGAATCCCAGTGAAAAAATGCGCTCCCCCTTGAAGATGACGGCTTAGAATGCTTAAATAGGGAATTAATAGGGTTTTAGCATCTGGTCGCCGATGAGGACCGCGCGTAGTGTGTGAAGAGGATCCATGCGGTCCTCGCACCGCCTCTGACAGGACCATGAGGACCGCCAGCAATTTCCTGACGAAGACCCATGCGGTCCTCATGGATACAAAATCAGCAAAAATGCTTGAAAATCTTCTATCTTTCAAATCCGCTCACCACCAAGCCTCCTCTTCCGTATTTCCAACCAAGATCAACATACGACCCGAACAAAACCTGATTTTCATAAATTTCACAATTAAGCACCAAAATCTCATAAAAACTTAATCAAAACTTGGTTAAAAATGCGGGAATTCGACAATATAAATATATCCAAAATGCAAAGCATCAAATATCCCCACACTTAACCCTTTTTCGTCCCTGAAAAAGTCCGCAATGAGATCATAACTAGAGAGTTGACACTTTACTTTATTCCAAACTAGATACTCACGCGCTAAAAGTGATTACCGGTATTTCGGTCCGACTAAACCCAACCGCCGAGACCCGAAGCCCCTGAACATGCTTTATTCAGATTAATTACCAATTATGGGTCCCACACTATCAGATTCGCAACTAGGCCTACTTCCATCTCAATGCGTGAATCAGCCCAGGTCAAACCAGTCCAGGTTTTTCCCACCATAATTAATAAAAACATTTATGACTTAGAGATTATGGAGAGTGGAATAAATGAATGATGGCTGAGCTGTCTGAACTTATTTCTTTTTTTTTTCATTCCTAAACTAGGGCGAGTCTCCACCCGACATTACATCTCCCGAGTCGCTATCCCGAGAGGTAGTAAGCGGGCTTTGACCCTCGCACACAAAACCACATCACCCCTATAGATCATCTCCGGAGTCGCTATCCCTAGAGGTAGAACGTAGGATCAGCGAATTTTGTGCACTATATTCGATTTTTTTTTTGAATATTCACACATATTCACATATATCTACATATTCAAAACAAGCTCAATGATGAAATAAAATGGATGAATGGGGCGTCACTAATTCTCGGATTTATTTTCATAAAAAGATCATAGTGTGCCGGGCAATCTCCAAGTCATAAACATTTTAACCAAAAGTGGTACCTATCAGCTTAGTCAACGATTTCAGCTTTGCTACTACACAAAAGGCGGGAACCCACAATATTTATTATTATTAGCTAAATTAAGTAGCGAAATCAGGATTTTTAAGCTTTCGGAAATCAGCTGGGCCTACCAGCACATCACAAAATAGGCGCTTTCAACTTTATTTATTACTTATTTATTTACAAAAAAGTATCAAAACTCCGGTTTTACCTATCATTTCTCATTTTGTTGCAGACAAAATCAATGACATTTTTGAAATTTTTTGAAATTTAAGCGCAAATTACACAATTTCATGTTTTCTTCAACCGTTTCCCTCCCCACACTTGAATCGTACATCGTCCCGAATGTACGTGAATGACAAAAATAAGAATAAGGGCGAAGGAAACTGAAAACTCCCCTGATCGAAGATGTGCAGCTCTCGACGAATGCCAGAACTGCCTGAATGAGTCATGAGGGGCCAAAAATCTCTGAAATGGCAGGAACCACAGATCTCGACCACAGGTGCCAGAAATGCGTCCTGATGATGCTCCAAAATGTAAAAATGTAGAAAACAGCTCTTGACGAATGCCAGAACTGCCTCCGCATATCACTAAGACAAGCACACAAAACAAGGCATCAACCATAACAGATAATATACAGAAATATAGATAATAAAGTGTGTCAGAATGTAAGCACCCAACCCTTATACACAAAATATCCCGAGTTTGTAAATGATAAATACAAGAAAAGCAAAAGTACAACTCGGATAAGGGTACAACCGGATCTGATCAAGGTTGTGGGCCTGGTGGTGGTAGCAAGCGGACTCCGGGAATCCCGGCAGCAATCGTAAGCAAAGGCTGGGTCATCCATAGGAAAGTCTGCCTCAGATCAGCAACCTCAGTCTGGAAAGTCTGCCGAAAAAAATTCTCACATACAAAAGTTAGAACAATGAATAACATGAGAAAATAAAGAATTCGGGCTTCAAACGGGTTAAGGCTGAAATATACGGCAAATCAAAGAAATTTGGTCAAATGCAAATTTGCGGGAATGGAGATTGAGTACCCGACAAATTACATTAACCAAAACCAGCCAACCCGGCCGAAACCCTAACACGAACCGCCCAATTGTCGTTTATGAAGAGAACGGTTCGCGAGAGGATTAAACACAAAAGCTTAGAAAACCAGTGTGTGGACGTGTGTTTAAAAATTATGAAGTGAACGTCACACAAACTGGAATTCTAAACAAACCCGAGAAATGTACCGTCCTACAGACCACTGGAATGGAGATTGAGTACCAACGGCCCGCATTACGGCACAAATCTCCCGAAAAACGGGCATGACCCGTTTGTAAAACGGACAAAACCAACACCATCTTTGGGTGTTCCAATCAATCAAAACAATCAGAATCAAACAAATATGCATCAAGGAACCCAAAACTGAAGTAATAAAGAATTAAACCCTAAATTACCATAAGCAACGAGAAATGCACAAAAACAAATAAAATGAAAACTAAAGATTAAAATGAAACAAGAAAACTTAGCCAAAATCAAACGATGAGCCTAAATAGCTAACAAAGAAACAAGAAATTAAAACAAAAAAAAACCCTAATTAATTAAAAATATTTTTCTGATTTTTTTTTAAACGGATCAAAAGAACCGAAGTCTAAGGAAAGTAACCTAGAAAAAGCAGGGAAAACCGACGGGAGAGAAGGGGAGAAAAGAATTAGGGCAAAATTGATTTGGGGGAAAAATTAAAGAAGGTGGTTTTTTTTTTTTTAATAACTATGAGGACCGCGCGGGGGGGGGGGGGGGGGGGCTTAAAATGAAAATACATGTAGTCCTCATGAGGGTGGCAGATAGAATTTGAATTCAATGAGGACCGCATGGCTGTGTTTTTAAAAGTATATGCGGTCCTCATGAGGACCTGCACTAGCAACCATATTTTTCTAAAATGGTCCAAAACCAACCAAATCAATTTCCGACAATTCCAATCATCACCAAACATCATTAAACCATACCTGGGACTTCTCGGGACTCACAAATATGATCACAAACCTGTTTTGCTCGTTCTTTACCCGAAACTTATCCAAAATTCCAAAAATAACCCTATTTTGCAAAGTCTTCAATTTGGCACGCAAAACGATGCAAATCTCACCCGAATGAACCTCTTTTCTGCCCCGGATGCATCTACCAACCTGCAAAACTAAAAACCACGCATAAAATGGAAAAAGAAAGATCAAATGCAACTAATTTAACCTAAAATTACCAAAAAGTCAAAGAAGACCAAGAAAAAGTCAAACAAGGCTAGAAATCAACCAAACAAGCACATAATACCTAAATTAACCTAAAGACCTAAACGGGTTGCCTCCCGCAAGCGCTGAAGTTATTTACGAGTCGTCAGCCAGACTCGACCCCGCGATTAAGTCAACCGGGGTCATGGACGTGACCTCCCTCACTGCCAAATCTTCTCTCATCAAACCCGTGCACGCGCCATTCGTTAAACAAGGGCTCAAATCCCTTATGTCGATCATGCAGATACATGGCGTACACGTCAGCCGCCCATGGCCTATCACTCACTGAAGCCTTTTTCTTCATATCAGGTGGCTTTTTCTGCTTCACTTTAACACACTTCTTCTCCCCACACTTCTTCTTTGTCGTGGTGTGCAAGGTTTTTGGAGTATTCGGAGCAACCGGAGGTGGATCGGGGAGAGGATATGTGGCTCCAATAAATATGCTCTCAGCTAAGTTATCCACATGTGATGATTCTTCCTTAATTTCCATACCTGGCCCTCCATATAGCATGGCCTCCAACTCCTCGAGATCACTATCTGGATCAAAAGTATAAGCATTCTCAACCACGAGTGGCAGAGCCAGCCAATCCTCTCCAAACTTCCTCAAACATCTGATCATCAAATGTATCATGTTGGGCTGGATCTGTAGCCTCAATCTGATGCACAACGGCATGTTGATGTTTCATACCCGTTTGTTGGATCCATTAGGGGTCGGGTGATGGTGTATATGCCTAGTCCACAAAGGGAGGCGTGCGACCGTAGGACCGTACCCCCGGAGTGCTGGTTTAACCATAGGAATTTATAACAGGCACAGTATTGTTACTGGATTTGTGGAAACTTGGATTTGAGTCAAACGCGCTATGACTCACCAACAACTTATGTTGTTGACGTATTTTTGGTTCATGTGCAGGTAAGTAAAGCTTTGGGTGGATGTCACGTTTGGATGTTAGGGACGAGTTGGGTTTTGTACCCGTTGGGGTTGATTTGGTTGATTTTGGGATTTGTTCCCCGTCATGACTATCCTTTGTTATTGTTGTCTTTTCCTCTGACTGTGTTGGTAGCCTTAGGTTCTGCCTGGGCGTAGACTAATGTGCAATACTTAAGACTTAACATATTAAGTCCATTATGGTTTGTATTTGATATTGTATTGGACGGGTCGTCTGTTTATGTGTGTTGACCTTGTGATCTTGCATCTATCTGTTTGCTTCCGTGTGTTCTGATACGGGCGGCTGGTCCCACTCTCCTCTCCCCCGCGCCTGGCAGGGCGTGGCGGGGCGGGGTGTGACATGTTGGTATCAGAGCCTAAGGTTCCAGCAGATTAGGTGACTCTTAGAGCCCCTAAGCTTGAACCTCTAAGAAAGAACTTTAAGGCTAAGCTCGGTTCTAAGTGTAGGACTTAGGTGGACGTCTGTGTGCTAGGGAGTAGTTGAGGTTTTGTGTAAGGTCGGTGGTAGTTTCAGCTTTACAACCTGACATTCCTACCCACAGGTGCGCTAAGACTCAGTGAACCCTAGTAGACATACGAAAGCTGATAGTCTTCCCTTGTTTGGACCTAGGTGAAGGTTTGTGTGTTAGGAGGATCTCAAGGATTAGTGTAAGGTCGGTAGTAGTTACAGAACTGCAGACTACCATTCCTACCCACATGTACACTAAGACTTGCTGAATCCTAGCAGACCAACGTAAACCAAAAGTCCCTCCTTGTGTGCTTTTGCATTGGGTAATAGGACACATCGTCCTTAGTGTGAGTTAGGGTAACTGTACCCTAGGCATGCATGGGAGATTTGATATCTTGTATATTGTACTGACTTTCAATTTGACAGGTACCCTGAAGAAAGCATGGTTTTCGGTCGAAGCAAATCATCATCCTCACGATCTAGCGGAAAAGGAAAGAAGAAGGTGGAAGCAGGTCCCAGCCGACCGATTATTCCATTGAGCCCCGATTCTTCGGTCTATGTCGTATCTCCTTCAGCGTTCATTCGGAACACGCCGCATCGGGAGGAGCAGCCACAGGAACTTTCGCGATCGCCGCGAAAGCACATTGGAGCTCGTATGTCTATTCGCCCTCAGCCACAGATCCAACTGACTCAGGAGGAGATTGATGCCGGGTTTGCCGTAGCAGCAGCAGCCCCACTCGTGGATCTTGACGATGATGATGACGAGGAACTTGAGGAGCAGGCATATGAGGTTGAGCCGTCACAGCAGCAGGAGCCCCCGGATCAGCAGCAGTCCGGTAACCATCTGGTTATCGAACTTTCAGCAGGCCATTATGTCAGCTACCATTCTCAGCACCATGAGCACCACGTCTATTCCTCTCCAGCTTACGCTCCCGCTAGCTATGATTCCGGTGTTAGCAACAGCCCGGACGAGTCCGAGCCCATGGTCGAGGTCCCCATTGTTACAGCAGCCACCACTGCAGCCGCCATTGCTCCCGGACACCCTGTTCCCCCACCATACCCACCGTTTGCCCATGATATGCGTGATCCCTATGTTGCTGCACGCATGGAGGCACAATAGCCAGGCCTTGTTTCTGATCGTTACTCCTTCCCAGCGCTGCAGAGATCGTACAGTGCTCATGTCCCCATGTACCCCCACCAGTTGACCCATATTTTGCTCATCCTCCACCACCCCCACCTTACATGATGCCCTCCTATCCCTATGCCCCATATGTTCCCTATGTTGAGCCTCACCGTTCTTCGTTTTCCGGTCCTAGTTACTCATTTCCTTATTCTCCATACCGTGAGGTCGCCGGACCTAGTTCCCCAGACGTTGCCGCTCTCGTGGAGCGGAACCGCGCACTGGCACAAGAGAATGCAGAGGTGAAGAAGAGAGAGAAGAGTATGGCGAAGATGTTATCGAAGGCATCCACTGCTATTGGGGAGGCAGCTAGGATGGGATTTGGCATGGGAAAGAAGAAGAGGCACTGAGGATCGATCGTTGTTGATGATTGTGGTCGTTGTGGTTCTTGTCATTCTACCTTGTGGTTGTGTTTCAGATGTGTTTTGATCGACAACTGTTTATACTTGTTGTAGTTCTGTTGTACTTTCAGACTTGTATCTGTGTTGTTGTTATGGTACTTTTAGTGGTTGATATATTGTGATTGGATATTATGGTCATAGTCCTTATGCTAGGAACTTGTGTAAGACTTGTTATGCTATTGTGGTTTAATAAATCCTAGTGTTGTTGTGATTTGTTGATTGTGGATTGGATTGCACTAAGGATTGTATAGCTTGTTGAAGCTAGGAGTAAGTGATTGCCTAATGTGTAGGAAACTCTTGGAACTCCATTATCCTTTGTTTCCCTAGATAGTCATGACACTGCTTAGTTTCGTGAGCCCCCTGTTCCGGGTGTATCCGATAGGTATCCTCCGTGCATCCCCGATGACTTGGACCGAAGCTATGCTTCCCTATGGTCCACATTTGTTAGGGGCAAGACCGAAGCAAGCGTTTGTTCCCCCGTTTGAATAACTCCTATGGAGTTATGTCCGTATCACAGTTGCGTTTGTGAGAGTCTATTTGAACCTTTGTGGGAATTCTAATTGCGTTTCATCCAAATTTCAGTCGATGACGAAGGCTACTACTAGCAGGACTACCAGAAGGACACGTCATGCTACTGACGATCCCAAGAATGGTGGTGATATTCCAAAGAATACCGTTGAATAGAGAAATGATGAAGATGACGACAACTCCTTGCGTATTGTGGATGAAAACCCTCTAACCTCCGAGCAGAGGCGAGAAAAAGAGCAGGAAGAAAGGTTCCAGAAACTGATTGCTGACGGGATTGCAACTGCATTCCCAAACTTAGTTGCCCAGGAGAAAAGACTGGGTAAGAAACACGTTGAACCTGAAGGACAGAAATCCAGAAGTGAAGAAAGAACCGAATCGAGCCATCATAGGAAATCTAAGTCTGAAAAACGCAAGATAGTGAGAGATGAATCCTCCGCAAGTTCCCGAAAGCCAAGGTCTGAGAAGCGTAAAAGGGTTAGAGAAGAGTCTTCTGCAAGCTCGAGGAGCGAGCCTAAGAGGCGTCGCAAGTACAGTTCAGATTCTGACAGCTCTGAGGAGCGCGAAGCAAAGAGAGAGCGAAAGGAGAAACGAAAAGCATACCAGAGGGGTTGCACCTACAAGACATACATGGCGAGTAAACCAGGAATCTTTAGGGGTGACAAAAGTGCCACTGAGGCACTAAACTGGTTGGATGAGGTTGAAAGCGCGCTGGATATCAGCGAGTGTGCAGAGAGAGACAAAATCAAGTTTGCTTCTCAATCATTTAAAGGACCCGCTTTGATTTGGTGGAAAGCGGAGCTGAACAAAAGAGGTAAGACCAGAACTTACTCGATGGGTTGGAATAAGTTCCGCAGATTAGTGTTGGAAAAGTTTTTGCCAGAAAATGAATCTGAGAAGTTGGAAAATGAGTTTATTCACTTGGAGATGAAGGGGTCAGATTACATGTCGTACATTAACAGGTTCAATGAGCTGCTGAACCTTGATCCTCATATGGCAAAGGAGGAAGAAACTCAGATTCGTCGATTTCTGTATGGTTTGAGCCCAGTAATCAGGGCAGATGTGAGAGCTTCTCGACCTCGCACTTTGAAATCTGCCTTGAATTTGACTGGCACTCTATGCGATGAGTGGAACCGCCAATCTGGGAGAAGGGATGAATCGTCAGGGCACCGTAAGAGGTTTGAGGGTAAGAGAAGGGACCGTGACCGAAATCGCAGGGGAGATAGAAAGTAAGGCAAGGATGAGAAAGGCAGAGACTACAGGGGAGACATGCCCACATGTTATAAGTGCAATACGGTTGGTCACTTTGCAAATCAGTGCACAAAGCCTGCTACCTGTTACAACTACGGCGACAGAGGACACAGAATCGCTGACTGCCCAAAACCCAAGGATGCTGCTAAAGAAAGAAACCGGGGCAGAGATGGCGGGGGTCCAAAAGGTAAACCTCGCCTATTTATCATGACTGCTGAAGAGGCTCGTAATAGTGATGATGTTATATCTGGTATGTTCTCTGTGAACAATGTGTTTGTTAGTATATTGTTTGACTCTGGAGCTAATAGGAGTTTTGTGGCCACTTCGTGTTTACCCAAATTGAAATGTGCTTTACATGCGTTAGATAGACCCTATGTTGTAGAAACTGCTAGTGGGCAGGAAATTAGCATTCCTGAAATTGTTAGATGTTGCCAACTAAGAATAGATGATGCCTTATTTGATCTTGAATTGTTACCCATGGCCTTGAGTGAATTCGATATTGTACTTGGTATGGATTGGTTGAGCCGCTATCGGGCCAAGATCCACTGTGATAAGAAGGTTGTGGAAGTAGAGTCGTCAGAGGGCAAGCTGCACACTATCGTTGGAGATCGCCAAGCACGACCTTTAAATTTAATCTCAATGCTTAGAGCGGAAAAGTGTATGAGGAAAGGGTGCCAAGCTTTCTTGGCTAACTTAGTAGAAGTCCCACGAGAAGAAAAGGTTGAAAACGTACCCGTTGTCTCTGAGTTTTCCGATGTGTTTCCCGAAGAACTTCCGGGACTGCCACCAAAGAGGCTAGTGGAATTCCAAATTGAGCTTACACCAGGGACGACACCGATAGCTAAAGCGCCTTATCGCCTTGCACCATCGGAGATGAAAGAACTTAAGAGTCAACTGCAAGACCTTCTGGACAAAGGATTTATCCGGCCTAGTTCATCCCCATGGGGAGCCCCCGTTTTGTTTGTAAAGAAAAAGGATGGGTCTTTGCGCATGTGCATTGACTACCGTGAGCTCAACAAGGTAACGATCAAGAATAGATACCCACTCCCTCGCATAGATGATTTGTTTGACCAGCTCCAAGGAGCAAGTTACTTCTCAAATATTGACTTGAGGTCTGGATACCACCAGGTAAGAGTTAGAGAGGAAGATGTTCCAAGGACTGCATTTAGAACGAGATATGGGCACTATGAGTTCACCGTGATGCCGTTTGGATTGACAAACGCCCCTGCAGTCTTTATGGATTTAATGAACCGAGTGTGTAAACCCTACCTCAATAAGTTTGTAATAGTCTTCATAGATGACATATTGATTTATTCACGAACAAGGAAGGAGCATGAAGAACACCTTAGAAAGATTTTAAAGGTACTAAGATTTGAGAAACTTTATGCCAGATTTTCTAAGTGTGAATTCTGGCTTCGTGAAGTTCAATTTTTGGGTCATATTGTGAGTGATGCTGGAATTCAAGTGGACCCAGCTAAGGTTGAAGCGGTAATGAACTGGGAGTAGCCTAAGTCTCCGACAGAAATTAGAAGATTTTTGGGCTTAGTAGGTTACTATAGGCGATTCATACAGGATTTCTCTAAAATAGCAACACCGTTAACCGCATTAACTCAGAAGAATGCAAAGTGGGACTGGAAGCAGAAACACACTGATGCGTTTGAACTTCTGAAGCGAAAGTTGAGCACCGCTCCTATTCTTTCCTTACCTGAAGGAACAAAAGATTTTGTTGTTTACTGTGATGCATCGATCAACGGGTTAGGATGTGTACTGATGCAGCGAAACAAAGTGATCGCCTATGCATCAAGGCAACTAAAGACGCATGAGAAGAATTACACTACGCATGATCTGGAACTCGGTGCGGTAGTGTTTGACCTAAAGATTTGGAGGCACTACCTCTATGGCACCAAGTTTGTGGTGTTCTCAGATCATAAGAGTCTTCAACATTTGTTCAATCAGAAGGAATTAAACATGCGTCAAAGGCGTTGGATGGAAGTGTTAAGTGATTACGATTGTGAGATAAAGTATCATCCCGGGAAAGCCAATGTAGTAGCAGACACATTAAGTAGAAAGAAAGGACCAAGCCTCTGAGGGTTCGTGCAATGAGAATAGATGTGCGTGCTGATCTGATAGATGAAATTTTGGAAGCTCAGAAGAACCAAATAACCGCTCCAGAAGTGAATAGAAAAGAAGAAATGATGACCATCGTGGGTCGCCTTACCAAGGGACCCGATGGTATCCTTAGATTGGGAAATAGAATTTGGGTGCCGAAGGGAGGTGGTCTCCATGAAATGATCCTTAGTGAAGCACATAAGTCTAAGTATATGATGCACCCTGGTAATGATAAGATGTACCAGAATTTGAGACCCCACTATTTGTCACACCCCGGACAAATGATTGGGTGTGAGCGAGATGGAATCATAGTCACAGATATACAGAACAACTACTACTAAATTCAAACGTTAATTAAAACATAATATCATTAATTGTTGCAGCGGAAATAGTGGTAAACGATATTGTCTTACATTTGAACTTTGAAAGTCAAGTTTCATTATTGAAAAACATAAAGTAGTTATTTAGGATAGATAGGGACTAGGACTCCAACGAAGCAGGTCCGAATATAAAGGCGAAGTCCCATTTGCACGGCTTCCATGATCAGCTAATTACCTGAGAAATCATGAGTTTAAAAGGTCAACATAAAGTTGGTGAGGTTCATAGGTTTATGACTCGATAGTAAGATTGTAAAACAGTTTTCAGTATACTTAAATGTTACATTGGCTTACTGTTGTAGTTGTATGATCTCACCTGAACCTTGATTTCAAATACTAACGGTTTACCCACCCATGGTATCCTCGCCCGAGAGATACCGAACAGGCAAGAATAACTGACGTGTACCCCAAGACAAAATCCGGAAGTCAGAATTGGAGCTACCAATCGAGGCAGGGTTGTCAACCCAAATAGATCTATTCACTAGTTATCGTTTCGATCAGAACTAATTGAAATCAACTAATGGTGGGATTCAGTTGTACTAACGTTTATAACGATAAAGTACCAGTTGGGCAATCAGTAAGGGAACAGATAGTCATACGGCTAACAGTAATCATAACATTAAGTTAAAACAGTTTATCAGCTCATGATTTCTCCCCCATAAGTGTAAAACAATTGTAAAGAAAAGGGGCCGTGAAACTCACTTGATTCAGTGGTAATGATGAATTGCCGAGTGGCAACTAGCAAGTAAAGTCCTATTAAAACATAAGACAACATGCATAAGGGTCCACATAATCATTTGAGTAACAAACGTTACCCAAATGATACCGGTCAAGTCTTGACGTATAATCCCGTTTGTAGCGTTTTGAAAACCCGTTAGTTAATCAATTTACAAAATCAGTAATTGCAATCGTTCACGTATACAGGCATTTAACATAAATAAATACAAGTATTAAACATGCAATATCGTATCATGAAGTCCAGTTCAATCAAGTCTTGAATATTGTTTTAAATAATAATATTTATTATTATTTTTTTTATGTTCGCTCGATCGATTGAATAATAAATCGCGTTAAGTTATAATATATCTAACTAGGGTTTCCAATTATTATTGAAATAATTATTATAACTTGTCGAAATAATTTTATTAAATTATTACAAGTTAAATGATTTAACATAAGTAGGTAAATATTAAAGGTTATTTTAATATTTAAATCATGTTATGAAAATTATGGTTTTGAGTTAATATAAATATAATTATCATTAAAATAATTATATTTACAAACTAAAATGTTTTTTTTAACTCAAATTAGGGTTTCTAAAATTCGTGAAGATAATTATTTGTTGAAAATAATTATTTACGATTCGTTACGTCGTAAAATGTTTTTAAATCGTTTAAAGATTTCGTTTCAATTTCAAACGTTAAAAAAAATAAACATTTGATCCGGTTAAAAACGTTTTGATTATTTTGATTCTTTTAAAATAATAAAAAATTTTAAAATATGTTTTTCATAGTTTCTATAAGTCTTTTGATTTTATTTTTTTTATAAAATCATTTTTAAATAACTTTATTTATTAAACAAAGTTAGGGTTTTAAATAAAAGACTTTTTATAGAATTAATTAACAACATAAAATATTTCCATTTTTGTATAAAAATCAAAGTTTTATACTTTTTGTCAATTATTCAAAAATATGATATTCTATCATTTTTGAACATAAAATATAACTATATATTTTATCCATTTTATTCCTTTTATAAATTCTAAACAAGACTTTTAATTCTTGTATTTTTGAAATTATATTTTTATAAAATGTGGCCATTTGATATAAAAATGATTATGGTGATATCTTTATGGTTTAAATATCCAAGTAATTTATAAAATCACTAGTTTTTATATTTTATCCATAAAAATTCATTTAAATGGTTTTATGTAATCATTTTATGTCCAACCTTTTATAAATTCATCCTAATGTCCAACTAAGTCCATAATTGTCACTAAACACTATATTTAGTCCATGATAATAGTTACTAGCAACATATTAACCCATGATTTTTGATGATTAACATTATAAGTCACAATTAATAATCCTATCATTTTATGTCAACATCTAAGTACTTCTAGTGAACCATAACATATTAACACATAAGAGTAACAATGACTAAACATGTAATATATGTTAAACATTAGAGATTCATCATATGATCAAAATAAAACATCTAGCTAGTGAGTTTAAGCATGGGTTTTATTTTAAATAAAAGCACCACATTATTATGTTAGAAACTCATAAGATGATTATGATTAAATACAAGTTATAAAACTTAGTTTACATGGATTTGAATCATCTAACAACAACATAATAAATCACATTTCCAAACCTTACAACATTAACGTTAAGAAAGTAACGAAAATAGTTATAAGTCGGTTAGAAACTCGGGTTTTAAAGGATCGTTTGTCAAGACTCGTGGGATCGTTTGGGACGTTTAAATCGTATAAAACGTAAACGATAGTCGGTTAAAAGACTCACAAAGGAGGGGAAAAGAAAACCGAGAAAGGTGGCGGTGGCTTGGTGTCCCACGGCAGCAGCTAACGGCGGCAGGGCAGCAGGGAGGCGGCGGGTGGTGGCTGTGCTTCAAGTGGCAGCAGCTGCTGGGCAGCAAGGTGGCGACAACAGCAGCAGTTCGCACGATAAGGTGCTGGTGGCTGGGTGGTCTTCGAGAGGAGGAAGAAGAGGAAAGAAGGGTGGCGGTTGTGGGAGCTGTGGTGGATGGCGACGGTGACTAGGAGTGGTGGTTGGCGGCAGTGGCGGAGGGGCTGGGCTGACCGGAAAAACAGAAAGGGAATGAGGGGGGGGGGGGCTGGTTGGTTGTTCACCGAGGAGAAGGAGGAAGGGGCTGGAGGTGGCGGTTCATGGTGGTGGCGGTTTATGGTGATGGTGAGGGTAGAAGGTGGTGGTGAATGGCAGTGGTGGTGGTGTTCTTGCCGGCTGAAAGAAAAGAAAAAGAAAGAGAGGAAGGGAGGGTTTACGTGAGGGAGGAGGAGGAGAGTGAAAGGGGATGGTCTTGTGTAAGAGAAGTTGGTGGTTGTGAAGTGGTGCAAGTCATCCCCAAGTACATCTCAACTATTTGAAATCATGATCTAGTTTTAGGGTGATAGGTTAGGAGTGCTGTCATGTTTGTGATCACAACTTGTTAAGATAAAAACCTCCTACTTACCTCCTTGTAAAATTAAATATGTAGGTGGTTTATTTAAAAAGAGTGTCATGTTTTTATACAAAATGGTCTTGTATTGTAAAAGTTTTATAAGGTATATAAAGGACTTGGGAATAAATTAGCCCCTTACTTTTATATTTAACTTATGGATACAAATCCATGACTAATTTTTATATAAGAAAATATATATAAAAGGTGATGGCTATTTTTATGAAAACTAATGCAAGTTTGATGTTTTTAAATTTATAAAAATAAACCCATTTTGGGCTTTTTATTGGGCACAAAACATTTAAAAGAAAAATGTGTTCGGGCTCGTTTGTCGGTAATGGGCCGTATGGGCCCAAACGGGGCACCGGATCGAGGCCCGGGCCCGTTTTGCATCGGTTGAGGTTTCGGGTCGCCACAATTATTCGGATTATTATATTTGAGTAACGGATCGAAGTTTCGGGCTCGGTTTAATTGTTTTAGGCTTGTTGGGCCTATTGGGCCATGTCGGGCCCAATTAGGTGTTCGGTTGGGGTTAGGCTTAAGTCTTGACAACGATTTCAGTTCGTGATGTTTTTATTTCATAAAAATAATTGTTTAAGTTGATTATAAATGTCTTTCAGAAATCAGTTATGTTTTCCAGTTTTTCAGACTGGTTACGGATAACGTTTTCAGTTTATCAGTTTGTAACAGTTTTAAGCTCGATCGTCCAGGTTGTTTAAAACCGAATAGTTCTAAACGTATGATCGCTCATCAGTTTCGACGTGTCGATTATATAAACATTCGACACCAGTTCCGGATAAAATATAAAAATACATTTTATATTTATTTTTCTTATTATTGAAGTTCCATGATCTATACATGAAATCATAATGTTTTTAACGGGTATACGCTTTTAGCACAAACGCGGGATTAGGTTTACGTCATCAGTTAACAGTCAGACACAGTAATTTAACAGATTAACAGAAATCAGATCAGATAAAGCACAATTAATACTTAATTAAAAGTCAAAGTAACCGGTTTGACCTGGATTTTCGGACGAGGTGTCACACTATTGGTGGCCGGGGATGAAGAGAGCAATTGCCGAGTATGTTGGGAAATGCCATACGTGTTTGCAGATAAAAGCTGAGCATCAGAAGCCCGCTGGTTTACTGCAACCTTTAGAAATACCCGAGTGGAAATGGGACATGGTGACTATGGATTTTGTAACCAAGCTTCCAAAAACTAGGAGTGGTAATGATGCTATTTGGGTAATCGTGGATCGATTAACCAAGTCAGCTCACTTTTTACTGATTAAGGAAACTTACCCCACAGAACAATTGGCCAAGATTTATGTAAATGAAATAGTGTCAAGGCATGGAGTTCCATTATCAATTGTGTCTGATAGAAGATGGCCGATTTACTTCTCATTTCTGGTAAAGTCTTCAAGAAGCGTTAGGAACTAAAGTAAAATTGAGTACGACATATCATCCGCAGATGGATGGGCAGAGTGAAAGAACCATCCAAACCTTAGAAGACATGCTGAGAGCATGTGTGATGGAATTCGGTGGCAATTGGGACACCCACCTACCGTTGGTAGAGTTTTCATATAACAACAGTTATCACTCTAGTATAGAAATGGCGCCGTTTGAAGCTCTATATGGCAGGAAATGTAGAGTCCCGTTGTGTTGGTCTGAAGTTGGAGAAGGGAAACTTACAGGGCCCGAGTTGGTTATGGCTACGAATGATAAGGTTCGAGAAATTAAAGAAATGCTTAAAGCCGCACAGGATCGGCAGAAGTGTTATGCCGATCGTCGTTGTAGGCCATTGGAATTCAAGGAAGGAGATATGGTAATGCTTAAAATATCCCCTTGGAAAGGGATTATTCGGTTTGGAAAGAGAGGAAAGCTAAGTCCTCGCTATATTGGACCTTTCAAGATTATATCCAAAGTCGGCAAGGTGGCATATCAGTTGGATTTACCCGAAGAACTCAGTGGAGTTCACGACGTGTTTCATGTGTCGAACTTGTGCAAATGTTTAGTTGATGAGGCTCTAGCAACTCCGTTGAAGGAAATTCGCGTGGATGAAAAGCTGAAATTTACAGAGAAGCCTGTAGAGATTGTGGAACGGATTGTGAAGAAGTTGCGCCGAAAGAAGATTCCAATGGTAAAGGTTAAGTGGGATGCTCGGCGTGGACCCGAGCATACTTGGGAATCGGAGGCGGACATGCGTAGGAAATACCCGCACCTTTTTGAGCCTAAGTGAATTCCGGGACGGAATTCTTTTAAGGGGGGAAGGATGTAACACCTATGGTAAAAACCTTGATCTCGGAATATAAAATCACAAGAAAAATAAAGAAAATAAAATTTTTTTTTTCTGGAGGGCATGAGGACCGCATGCCCTCTCTGGTCCAACCTCTCGCGGTCCTCATGACCCGTCAGGTTTCCGGGTCAGGATCCGCGTACTTTTTTGACCCATGAGGACCGCATGGGGGTATGTTTGTGCACCTCTCGCGGTCCTCATCGACGCCCAGCACTATAAAAACGAGTTTTGCTCATTTTCTGCTCATTTGCACAACTCTAACTCGGAAAAACTCTCTCATTTCGTCCACCATTCACCTGAGAAGCCTAATTCCGGCCAGAGGGAGCTTGTGGCTTCAAGTCTCAAGCATATTAAGGTCACACGAGGCTCGGGTAAGCCTCTAGTTCATCCATTTCTCCATTTTGAGCATGGTTTTGTTGTAATCCTCTACTGACAAGGAGTTTCTAGGGCTTCTAAAGGCATTGCATGTCTGATCAAGAGTGATCAAAGGCTTGTGGGAGTGTTCGTGTTGCAATCCAAGGTTAGTTTGTGTCGGGTTTTACTTTATATCAAGTTTTTGGATGATCCATTGCCTAAAATCAGTTTTGATGATGCATGCAAGGGTGGATTCAGCTACTGGAGTGTTCAAGAACCTTAGAGAACTGAAAAACCCGCTTGGAGAAGCTTGGTACAAGAATTTGTGCATAAGGTACAAGTCTTTGATGCATGCATGTTGTTATTGTGTGTTTAGTTTGAGAATCTGGAACTTGGTCAGGGAAACCCCACCATCTCAGTGGCTAAAATGTCACAAGAAGAGAGTTGGTCCAATGGGTGGAGACCCCTTTTGTTATATTATAGCATTTAACCCGAAAACCGAGCATTTTGGCATTATTGATAATGGGTTAATGACACATTGGGCATCTCAGTGGCTTAAAGCCTTAAAAATCTGAGTTAGTCAGTCCCTAGGTGGAGACCATTGGTTTGGAACATGATTTTGGTTGTCGGTTTTGCAATGGAATTGAATTATGGACATTTTGTGTATAACCGGGACTTGTAACATTGTTTTGGTACGGCCTCAAAGCCTTAAAATTTAAGTATTAGCTACTGGAACATGTTAGAACAAAACCCCATTGTCGAAACGAGCAAACATCAAATTTTGAGAAAATTTCACTAAAGGACAAAATAGTCGATGAGGACCGCATGGGTTTCGTTTGTTGGTATGCTCGCGGTCCTCATAGCCTGGAAAGTCAACGAGGTCTGTTAACCACCCATGAGGACCGCATGGGATGTTTTTCTGGTTTACGCGCGGTCCTCATGTGTCCCTGGACAGTATCATTGTTTTGTTTTGTTTTGTGTTTTGGGCAATATCGAGCGACCCGGTTTGGTTATTTTCACGAGTATGGGCATGTTGGTTTCTAGTAAAGATATTTCACTTCCCGGTTGGGGCCCTATGATCTCGTCGGGTGTTTGTTGTCCGCTCGGTATGCTCCTGGGAGTGTTGTTAAACCTCCCGATTGTTTGTGGTTTGTTGCTACCAATTGCTTTAGCATTTTTATTTGCGGATAGGTTCTGATATAATTATACATATATCATTATAATAGACTTGCCACTGTGATACACCTGGACGTTTGGATTCTCGTTCCCTGTGACGTTTGTTTGATCCACCGCTTGTTCATCTGTGAGTTGATAGCTTTTCCCCTACTTTAACTTTTTGACGTTTTGGGGTGTACATGAACCATGTCAAACTATTGCTTGTTTGTTTGTTACTGTGCTTAGGTATTTATTACCATGTTATAAATTTAAACTCGCATGTTACGAGACGTTCATGTTGATTAGTATGGTTAATTTGGGCCTTAGTGTTAGGCCACAAAGACATATATTGCACCAATACAGCTGTAGAGGTAGATCAAGGTGTCTCATACCCGTTTGTTGGATCCATTAGGGGTCGGGTGATGGCGTATATGCCTAGTCCACAAAGGGAGGCGTGCGGCCGTAGGACCGTACCCCTGGAGTGCTGGTTTAACCATAGGAATTTATAATAGGCACAGTATTGTTACTAGATTTGTGGAAACTTGGGTTTGAGTCAAACACGCTACGACTCACCAACAACTTTTGTTGTTGACGTATTTTTGGTTCATGTGCAGGTAAGTAAAGCTTTGGGTGGATGTCACGTTTGGATGTTAGGGACGAGTTGGGTTTTGTACCCGTTGGGGTTGATTTGGTTGATTTTGGGATTTGTTCCCCGTCATGACTATCCTTTGTTATTGTTGTCTTTTCCTCTGACTGTGTTGGTAGCCTTAGGTTCTGCCTGGGCGTAGACTAATGTGCAATACTTAAGACTTAACATATTAAGTCCATTATGGTTTGTATTTGATTTTGTATTGGACGGGTCGTCTGTTTATGTGTGTTGACCTTGTGATCTTGCATCTATCTGTTTGCTTCCGCGTGTTCTGATACGGGCGGCCGGTCCCACTCTCCTCTCCCCCGCGCCTAGCAGGGCGCGGCGGGGCGGGGTGTGACAAGTGACCACATTCTTGATACGCATCCCATGGATATCTCATCTGAACTCCACCATACTGGGTAGCTAAAGTAAGAGGAACTAGGGTGACCATATAAGGTAAATTACCTTTACGGGTGCACACGTAAATAAAATATGCAGTGTATGGAAATCCTGGAAAATCCTACTTGGCAAACTGGTGATTATAATGGATACGAATCCCTATTTTAAAACCACATGACCTTTGAATGTCAAACACGTTGGACTCAACCCGACCTCATCTCTTTTATATATGGATTCTAATCCATTTAAAAAATCTTTAGAAATGTTTTGCAAATGTCGGTCCTGGTACGACATCGTTTCACTCGTTCATTTTGATGGCAAGATTTCCTTAACTGATTTTTTTTTGAGGAAACTACTGGCTATGATTCATCTTAAATCATAACTCTACTTATACGAATTTACATGCCTGACCCTTTCACGCAACTCTTATAACCCTGGAGTAAGCTCTAACCCATCGAACACCCAAACCGCTTTGGGTAAGCAAAAAGGGATGAAGTATGTACCTCAATCAACGAAACGTATCCTTTGGCACAGAACCCTTGTGAAGTTTTTTCTTCCTCTCTCTCCTTGTACTCCCTGACATTTTGTGTGCGAACCAAAACTTGTTGCCAACAGCCTGGTCGCGAATCTCCCAACTTCATATCTCATCACAAATATAGTCTCACCTAATGGAGTAATGTAGATGAAAGGACTTCTTGCACCCGTACCATTTGAATTGCCTTCATGATTCAAATCTTAAGTGAGCTAACTACTAGCAGTTCCCCACTCTTGCTAATCTTTATTTCTTAGATAAGCTTCCAAGCTTGAACTGGAAAGTGTTAAACCCGTGGCTAGCATCGCAGCTAGTTGACATCACTGATAAGGGCACTACCATGTACCTCGCCACAACAATACTCTAATGTCTTGTATGAGAACTATATTTACACTCATCAAAGATGAACCCCTTGTAATCTATGGTTAATGGAATTGTTAACTTGGTTTTTCCTCCTTCTCACGTTCTGAGTACACCAAGATTCCTAAGATCGAATGACTAATCCTCTCTTGGAGAGTATTAAACCAAGTTATCCATACAAAATTTCCCCCACTTGTTAACACTCATATTACGGAAACATCTACGACAAATAATAGGCGGTTGTATGCCTAGAAGAACTCTCACAACCTCAACTTAGGGATGCACTACAGTCTATAAGTACATGGATCCCCATCCCCTTTCTCTTTCTTTTCTAGACAACTTTCATTCAGAAAATCGATGTCTATTACTAATCAAATGGCAAACGATCTAATGATCAACTCAATCTCCTAGGAGCATGCGCTAAGGTAAGGAGTAGTTTTACTCCCATGTAAATTAATGATAACTTTTTTGAAACCAACTGTCTTTTAGATAAACTCTTGAGCATTCACTAAAGTGATAGGAGCCCTCAACCCTTTCATATTCAACACCCGAATTGACAGTTTGATCTGCAGTACATCCACAATAAAGCCTAACAACAGTACGTGCACCCACATCTAAAGTCGGTAATCACTTTTGAATACCCCGGAGCTATATGTCTCGAAGACACACTTTTATTTCGCACCCGTACCTCATCATACCTTTGAAAACCATTTAAAACAAGATCCTGACGAGAGCGGTTCATATCTACTAACGCACAAGAACACTAAGGAGATTTGACATGCTTGTGTACACGAGCCCTGACAATCACTAGTAACGGGATATTTACTTTATCAAATTTTGCAACCATCGGCACGTTCACCTAAACACCTTTTTATACGAATTCCTTGCAGAATTTTATTTTTTGGTTAAGACTGCTGGATTATTCTTCCTCTGATTTGTATACTACCTATAAAATCATTTACATCTACTCAAATTGATGTCCTAATCTCCCATGTTGTACTTTGGAAAGTGTAGTTGTGACTACCATACGCTGGATTGACCCACGCCCTTACTTGACTTCACGAAGCCACCCGTTAGCACTCTTGATCCTAGATTTTCTCCTTCCATACTAGATGATATGGATATCCCTGCAGGAAACCCTTCGACTATCAAAACCCCCCTTGGTGCGTACTCTTACTTTGTGAGATCTTTGCACTAAATTTAAAATTTTCACCAAAACTGATTTGGGTGATCATATGTCGCGTGCCACTGAACCTCAGCTTAATTTTGAACCTCATGCCTCCCTTATTCCATGAATCAACCTTGAAATCCTAATTGTGTTAATCCTTGCATCGCGCATGCCAATCTTTTGATGTCCTCATGTCATCGATAAAACCTTATGCATCTCACCGATACGGTGAATGGAAACTCCTACACTGTTGATGAGACTACGATGAAATCTTTTGGTTGTAAATTCAAATACTTCACAAAACATATTGATGTTCCAGCATCGCGCACCTCATACATTATAATATTTTGGAGAACTTGGCATACTATACTTTGTTTTACGAAAGATGGAAGTGGTAGGATACTGGTACGCCTTCAATATGCTGGTGGTGTGGTGGGTTAGCTACGGTACACCCTATATATAAGCATCGGTGGCATGTTAAATGTGGGACCAGCACTGGACCAATGATTGGCTTTAGAGTCATACACAAGTAACACATCTTGAGAAACTCCATCTAACGGGACTACGTCCTCATCAAAGCTGTTCAATGTTCCTTTCTCTGGGATTACAGATATCTCTTATGTATTTCTACCAAAGGGGACATACCCGACATAATCAAACTCCCTGCTTTTAATTGTCCGAGTTGATAAGAAAACTCTCCTAATGCGAACCCCCTATTAAAGAACAGATGTGGGTTTTGGTTCTGATGAACCTCAACGTTTTAAGATCTCGAGATTTTTCCCTGTGAATGATAATCACATGTCCCTTCTGAACGCTCATTTTTCTTTTTGCTAAAAGTTGGTTAAAACTTTCTAAATCATTGATGAGGTTTACCTGTTCAAATCCATGCTCATCTTGGTTCCCAGTGGGAAAGTCGATGAAATTTTCCGAATCGTTGTTCAACTTTTGTGTTCCAATTCTACTTCGCTTAATTGGTCTTGTAAGCTTGACTTCAAACTTCTTGGACAAACTACACCTAGTGGCATCTACACCAGAAAGCGGTGCGACTCCTGATGAACTTAATAAGTTGAACCCCTATGCAAATTTTGCACTTCAAACTTTAACCTTTACCGCAAACTAAAACACCAACACCCACCTTGCGAGATTTATGTTCAATCTATGTGTCATATGGACTATGATACTTAGCAACGTCATTCATCCATATTCAATTAGCAATCGTATGAACCACTCGATTATAGTTACTATTTTAGGGTGGAGACCCATCCTCCAGAGACATTAACGTTACAACTTTTTGTGATACTTCGTACCCTAACCATATCATACGACATGTTACCATCCAACCTATGGAAACGTATAGTTGTCAGATTATTATAACATTGTCTAACTGTTTGATCCAGCGCCTAGAAAACCCAATCCACAGTTAACATCGATGTGTAAACACTCATCTTAGTCCTGAAATCCTTTATCTTAGAGTCACCTAGTTCATTTATGAACACAAACACTGTAAGTGAAAATGAAGCACAAAATGGAATCCCACTCGTAGAATGAGGTACCAAAGTTGAAGGCTACCCAAACATAATATGGCCCCCTTTGCCACCTCGAAATTTTAATTTCGACACCCATGTTAGCACGTTACTTTGTTGGGCTTTGCTACTCGCTACAATCCCGAAATTATGGTCGTTCAACTTTTCTTACAGAAACGCTTGATGAGAAAATCATCCTTTTCTATACTTTTATTTTAAATATCTTTCGAAATCTTTTAAACGTTTGACATCTCTCCATCATGTTGTAAACATTCTTTGACATGACGTCCATCACTCCTTTTGTATAAGAGAACCTAGATTCTTTCGGTATGATTTAAATTTTGGGACGAAATTTCTTTTCAACTTGGGGATGACGTGACACCTGAAAATTTTCTTATTTCCCTTTCTTTCATCCATCCAACTACTCAGCGTACCTTAGGTACAACCTTAATTTACGGGACGAAAATTATTTCAACTTGGGGATGATGTGACAACTGATAATTTCTACATCAACTCCATTAGTTTTGTTTATGATGTCTTGATATATATTTAATTGGGTTAATTAAATGTATTGGTTTTTGCATAAACACTCACCTAACAGTATTCGAAAAGTTACCGGGTCGCACACACGAGTCAGTACCCGGATGTTGGTGAACCAGTGGAAGAATAATTCTGGACAATTACTTTACATAAATTATGTGAAATTATTTGTTATGTGACTTACGTGTTTAATTTCGTGAACCTTCATGGAAATCGTATTTGATGCGTATTGACGTTTTAGTGAAATTTAGTTGCTTTATAAAAGAAAGATTTTTTTTTATAAAAATAATACTCTAGGGGGTTTTCTTGTAATTTGTTAAAGTATATTTAAAAGGGACCCATGGATCATCTAGGTGATCCATGGAGCACCCAAAACCCATCCTACAACCCATAGTTCAATTATTAAAAAAAATCAATAGTCTAACCCTAACACTTCCAGCATACGTAGACTTCATTCCATCTCCTCCCCTTTGCGAATTTATGAAACCCCACACACATACACCTTCAATTGGCTCTTGATTCAAGTGTTGATTGCGTTTTTTGATTAATTCAAGCCTTAATCTTTATCCCTATACCACAACAATTAAGTTTCTTGAACCGATTTTGTGTTCCATATGATTTGATGTTCTTGAGTCAAACCCTAGTTCATATAAACAACAAAATTGATGTTAAAAGATACAAAATCTATGATCATTTAGATGTTCTATGATGTTTGTATGATGTTGGTGATCATAAAGATCCAAAATTTTGATTTGTGTTCATATGTTACTAAAGTTAGTAACTTTATCGTGGAATTTGGTATTTAGGATTCATGATTTGGTATAAATGAGATGTTATGATGATGTTTACATGTTGATAGATTGTGTTATGTTGATGTTAGTTTTAGTTAGGTTGCATGCTAGATGATAACAATGATTGATGTTGGTGCTTGTTGAAATTTCAAAAGATTTGTAATGTGTTCTTGTGAGGACTCTATCTTGATGATAATAAACTCAATCTAAGGTTTTCTTGATCCTAGACTGTAGTATAATGAGTATAGCTTCTAGAAAACCTGACCATTTCACATTTGAACAAGTTTAAGGCATGCTACTTCAATTTATAAGAAAATGTGTAAAATCTAATTTTCTGACAGCAAACTGAGGGTCACTTGATAGAGGCATCGTTATTTCCCTATATAATATGATGGCATGGGACTTGGTAAGTAGGTATTCCCATGAGTCCAAAAGATTCTCCATGTGGTCTCACCTTAAAATTTTACTCGTACAATTTATAGTGATTTTTCTCGTGAGCTGTTGCTAACAGCCCACTGAAACTACCTTGCTATGATAAAGAATTTTTCATATGTACATGTTTCCACTACAAACTAAAAATATTGGCATGCTAGGGACACATATTAGATTACTCTGTAAAATTGGCTTTGTCTTATGTGAAGGTTTGTTATCTTATATAAATTTATGTTTGAGACCTAGAATCTGCCGTCAAAACGCAGATTCTGGAAGTTATTGGTTTATGCTTGAACTTTAGGTTCTTGACTTGTGTGATGCTTGTACATGTTATAATGAATGTATGAACGTTAACTGGTTGATAATGGATACTTAAAATCATCAAAACATGAAGTGTGTACATAGTTTACTAAAGTTAGAAACTTTATTGGATTTGTGAACTGTGAGTTGTGATTTGGGCATGTTACTTGAGATGTGATGATCTAGGATATACTAGATTAGTCACTTAAACTTATTGGTAAAGTTAGTTTACTAAGAATGTTGATTTTCGATCTTATTTGTGAAAAGGGGAAAATTTATTGGAAATGAAATATACGTGCAATGTAAGGTGTTTTACTTGCTTATTATAATTATGTGAGCATAATTGCACATTAATACACTTATCAGGGTCACCAACGGGTCCTAGGGTCAAACTTAGTCATAGTTGGTCAGAGTCGACCAACATGTCAAATCTTTCTAAATCACTTAAATACTTAGAATGTTTGGATGCTTGGGATTTTGATAAACCTACATAAACTTACACTCTAGAACCTATTATTGTATAGGTCACTACCTTACTATATTCACTGTTATATAGGTGTGCACCCAAGGTGAGTTACACAACTTTTTAGTTATATCCGATTTTGGATATTAACACGTAAACCCGTTACGTTTGGTATTGAACGATAACAAACTCTAAACGGTTAATATATGTAAGTAGAAATCCTTTATATATCACATGATTCACTATGATTACACATGAATAAGTCCTTACTAATCGAACCATTAATATTGAATAGCGAGGGGATATTGGGTAGTACTACCGGGGATTGACAACCCCCGCTCAGCGGGCACGAGATGAACCTCCCGATTGGCAGTCGGACTAAGTACAGTGTCAGCCTAAACTTATCGTGATCGAGTTAGACGCGGGGAAGGCAAACAAACGTAAGGTCGAAGTCCTACACCTATTTTAGTCAGCTTTGGTTGCGAACATCTTAGTGACATGAAACTAGGCTAGCTACCTACGATATGGATTGTACTCTACATAATTAACTAAGATGAATAAAAATTGTCGTATTCGTAACCGCATAAATATAGTTGTATTAGTATGTGTGCTTTTATGTACTCACCAGTGTTGGCTGACACTTGCTCTTATGCACACTTTACAGGTCGCTAGGAGTTATCGGATTTGGACACGAACTTTGGCTTAAAACATTTTCTGTTTCTATTTATGGGGATCTTATTTTAAATATTTATATTTAATAACATAAATGGTTTTCATTTATGACTGTGCGCCTTGTTTTGCACAAACACTTTAACTGCTTCCGCTAAGTTTTAAACTCTGAACTAAATGCTTCCGGTTTGGAATGTATTTCCACTTTCTACCCTTATCTATTGTTAATTGTAACTAATGACTCGGGTTCTGATCTGGATCACACCCCACATGGTAAAACTCCATTAGTGGAAATTAGGGGGTGTGACAATGCCTCTTATGACTGAACCATGGTTCTGTAGGGTGATTGTGAGGAACGACTTGTAGTTTAGGAGGGATTCTTTTTCAAGGTCGTACTTTCTAATCACCTCTTCTACCTATTTTGGAACATTTCCCAATCGTATTTCTTCAAGAAGGGGGTTGGAAGGAGGGAAATCGATTTTGAATTCTAATCTTTTGGCGGTTTGATCTTTCATTTTGCTTGCTATTTCGCTTAAATAGTGGTCCTTCTTTGAGTACTATTTTTTAACAGTTTTTCTTGGGAACTGTTGTTAAAAAAAGCAGGGGGAACTTGTGAATTCTTGTTTGTTTCTGTAAGAATCATTGAGTGGGACATCGCATCAGCCTTTTTGTGGGAGTCATCATAGCGGGTTCTCCTTTTCCTGTTTGTTTTCCAGGGGGGGGGGGCTCTCTTTATGCGTGTAGATTGTCAGTATAGGGTACTATTGTTCTGACAACATCTTGTCATGGGAACCATGTGACTCTTTGTCTGTACGAAAGGGTAGGCCACTGTTGTGAGCTTTCCAGGTGGATTCCGCCGCCATGTAGATTGGCATTGGGCTGGAATCTGATTTCGAGAGAGACTTTCTTAGTGTTTTATCAACAATTATCCCTATGAGTTTCTCTCGGATGTTTGATATTTTGAACTCATTTTTGAGTGGGACTCTTTTCTGGGGGAAACCGGATTTGCTAATCTCTGACGTGGATAAGTGGTGGCCTTGGACCATGCCGGTATCTTCAGGGTCAGGTGGGTTACCATCTGGGTTCTCTGGGAGAACTAATGTATAGGCTCCATGTAGGGACACGAGCTTGTTGGTATGGGTAACGATTGCATCCTCCCATTTATTGGTATGCTCGCTACTTTGTGGGCTAACGTCTTTTCCTTCTGAGATATCCCGGGGAATATCTTTGTCTACATGGTTTGCTCTTGCTAACTCCGTTCTTGTGTTCATCCGATCATCGTGTTGGCTTATCTCGTAGTAGTACCCCGCAGGGTTAATGTCAAACCACGTATGGGTAAAGCTCTCTGGGTTTGTATGATATCTTTGGAGAACCTGAAAACTGGGTTTGTGGAATATTAGCTTGCAGTGTCTCTTTAGAGACAAAACCATGAGCCGGATCCATTCGTAATCCGGGAGGAACCACTGTAGAAACCTGAGAGTATTTCGCTTCTCGTCAGGAAACATTTCAGATTGGCAATCTATCAGGTAGCCTAATAGCTGCTATGAATCGAATGCCATGGCTATTATGAAAACTTTAGTGAGGTACCATAGAAAACCAAGGGCCTCCTTTGGCAAGTCATCAAGTTCTTTGATGCGAAGGACATTTAAGAAGGGATAATCAGGATGAACCCTATATCCTTCTATAAATGATCCATGGTTCTACAAGGTGATCATGAGAAACACCTTGTAGTTGATGGATGGTCTAAGCCTTATGTCATGTTGATCAATCACATCTTTGATATCCTGAGGGATCTCTTTTGGTTGGACATTGGTAGTCCACTGTTCTGTAGGGTTAGCTTCCACGGGAATCATTGGTACATCAGTAAGTGGGTGGGGAATCCACTCAGTGAGCGTCGGCACATCTATTGAGTGAGGTATACACTCAGTATGCATCATCACATCAGCATGTGGGTGGGGGATGTTAGTGTTGGAAAAATCAATAACGATACGAACACTTGTTCGATCAATGACAATACAGAATAACAGTAAATAATGGAGATACAAAGTAGATAATACAGCAAACGAAAACACTAACGAAATATGATCACGAACAGCAGTAAAACCTGTTCCTGCAAAACAGAAAAACACAGAAGAGAAAACGAGAGGAACCGGGCTTGTGTTTGACACAATTCCCTTAAACAGATTCACCGTCTGTTCCCAGGGTACACCGGTTCAAAACTGTGTGTACAGCCGGACGAGATACTTGCCTGAAATACGCCAGAATGAAGAAGCAGCACGAGATCGTATTACAGCAAGAGAGAAGAACGGAGGTGGTGGATTTGTGTGTGTTTCTTATGAGCCAATTCATGTGTTTATATACGAAATTAACAACACTAGATTAATGTCCCATTAATCCAAATAAACACTAGATTAATGTCCCATAATGTCACATTAATCCATGGTTATTAAGCTCATTAACCATTGCAATGAATGGTCAGTTTGGAATGCAAAGGGTTGGTTCAATGAACCAAAAAATAATTCTAGAATCTGCTCAAAAGAAAGGTCTTGAAATTTAGCAAAAACTGGTCACTTATTGACCCCCGTTTCGAATCTGCATTCGTGTCTGTAGGTCGCTCGGGCACGAGTTCAGAATTTCAACCCGAATCGCCATTTTTCGCACCCTCCCCCTGCGCGAGGATATGAGCCAGAGTAAAACATGACACAAGTGATGTCTAGAGCTTTGAGGTTTATCCTTATAAACCAATTCACCTTTTGTTCCCACACCAATGTGGGATAGCTCACATCACATTTTCCAAACTTGAACATAAATTCTTTTGAGATAAACATCTCATTCACACACATTTTCCAACAGTCCCCCACATGAATGGAGGTTAATCTCAGAAGTAACTTAATCTCGAACGAATTTCAACAGTTGAATCTTGCATACGATAGGTAGGTGTTACCCTTTGAAGCTTCGCTCATGAAACACACTTAGTCTACTGGCTCTGAGTAGGCGGTGATGCCTTTGAACTCGTCTGCCGTTTGTGTAGGCGACAATGTGCTTCACACAAGACTCTCCTTGACAATATCAAGTCCTCATAGTTATGTTCGTTATGGTCATGAACATTAGCCTGGTTCTGCGAGAGCTCTTAGGTATTGTGCCCCCTATCAATACCCTTCGAAGCGACCCCACTTCTCTCTCACATGGTGATTCACCACGTGTGGTTGCCTCAGCTGAATCATTAAAAGCCATAGGCTTAAACTCGTACTTGTCACTTTTAGGAATGGACTAGGAGATGTACTGATTCCAATCATACATCCCCTTCTTGAAGTGCGTGGGTTTATAAAATCTTCCCCCCATAGTGACCTCACTAGTTCATACAATTAGGTTGTCCTATTGAACTCAGATCTTGGGATCTCCAGTCAACTGAGTTAGGTTTTCCTTCATATGAACTTAATCTTTCAAGGGCTTCAGTCCCATTCCCATGGACGACTTCTGAACTAACTCTCTACTTAGGCCTTTTGTCAGCGGATCCGCAATATTATCCTTTGACTTCACATAGTCAACAGTGATAATTCCAGTAGAGATTAGTTGTCGTATCGTATTATGTCTACGTCTTATATGTATGTTCTTACCATTATACATTGTGCTATGAGCTCTGCCAATTGCCGATTGGCTATCACAATGTATACATATGGACGTTGTCGGCTTAGGCCATCTTGGTATACCCTCCATGAATTGACGTAGCCATTCTCCCTCTTCACCAGCTTTATCTAAAGTGATGAATTCTGCTTTCATCGTGGATCTAGCAATAACCGTTTGTTTCGACGATTTCCACGATATGGCTGCACCTCCAAGTGTGAATACATATCCACTCGTTGCTCTGGAATCCTTCGTACCCGATATCCAGTTTGCATCACAGTGTCCTTCAATCACTGCAGGATATCTGTTCTAGTGCAGCGCGTAATCCCTTGTGTACCTTAGGTACCTAAGTAACCTTGTCACACATCTCCAATGAGTTGGACTTGGATTACTCGTGTAGCTACTTAGCTTGCTTACAGCATATGCTAAGTCTGGTCTGGTACAACTCATCAAATACATCAAACTGCCAATAATTCTTGAATACTCTAATTGGTTAACAGGTTTTCCTCTGTTTTTAGCTAGATGTTGACTTGTGTTAATAGGAGTTCTAGCTATATTAGAGTCATTTGCATTAAACTTTTCAAGAATTTTATCCACATAGTGGGTTTGTCCTAAAGCAAGTCCACTTTGGGTTCGTGTGATTTTAACTCCCAAAATCACTTCTGCTAAACCCATGTCTTTCATGTCAAATATTGCTTTCAAGGTGTCCTTTGTTGATTTTATCATTTTGTCATTACTTCCAGCAATGAGCATGTCATCAACGTATAGACACAAGATGACATAACCATCTGGTGTGTCTTTCACATACACACACTTATCACATTCATTGATCTTGAAACCAGAATCACGCATAACATGATCAAACTTTTCATGCCATTGTTTTGGTGCTTGCTTTAGTCCATACAAGGATTTGACCAGTTTACACACTTTCTTTTCTTGTCCAGAGGCTCTAAAGCCCTCTGGTTGTTCCATGTAAATCTCTTCCTCTAGATTTCCATTTAAAAAAGCGGTTTTCACATCCATTTGGTGAACTTCCAAATTTCTAATGGCAGCAATGGCAAGTACCAACCTTATGGAGGTTATTCGAGTTACTGGTGAATATGTGTCAAAGCAAGCTAGACCTTCTTTTTGTTTGTATCCTTTGACCACCAGTCTTGCCTTGTACTTGTCTATGGAGCCATCAGGCTTCATCTTCCTCTTGAAGATCCAACGATGACCTAGTGGTTTGCATCCCGGAGGAAGATTCACTAGTTCCCATGTATGGTTTTGTAAAATAGAATCTAGTTCACTTTTGATGGCCTCCCTCCATTGAGGTCCTTCTGAGGAAGTCACCGCTTCATGGTACGTTTTGGGCTCACTTTCTACCATGTACGTATAGAAATCAGGACCAAAAGACTATTCATTTCTAGCCCTCTTGCTTCGCTTAGGCTCAACATCTTCTTCCTCAGATTGCTCTTGTTCTTCCGGAACACGTTTTGGTTCTTCCGGAATACGTTCTAGTTCTTCCGGAACACATTCTAGTTCTTCCGGTACTAGCTCATCATGAATACGTTCATCATCTGCCCCAAACGTATTTCCATATTCTTTTGTAATGCATGGAAATATATTTTCAAAGAATGAAGCATTCTTTGATTCCATTATCGTTCCTTTGCGAATATCGGAAATCTTGGATTCATGCACAAGGAAGCGATACGCGCTACTGTGATCTGGATATCCAATGAATATACAGTCAACAGTCTTGGGTCCTATCTTTTGAGCCTTAGGTAGTGGGGCAACCACCTTGGCTAGGCACCCCCACACTTTGAGGTATTCATAGGACGGTTTTCTTTTCCACCATAACTCGTATGGGGTTTCATCTCTTTTCTTATGGGGTATCCTGTTCAGAATATAATTTGCTGAAAGGATAGCATCCCCCACAAGTTTTGGTTTACACCAGAGCTCACTAACATGGCACTCACCATTTCTTTCAAGGTTTGATTTTTCCGTTCAGCAATCGCATTTGATTGGGGTGAATATGGTGCAGTGAACTCATGTCTAATTCCGTTTTGCAAACAGAATTCAGCAAATGGCGAGACATACTCACCACCTCTATCACTTCGTACAACCTTGATCTTCCTTTCAAGTTGATTCTCAACTTCAGTTTTATATGCAAAGAAAGCTTCAATTGCCCCGTCTTTACTTTTGAGCAAGTAAACATAACAATACTTCGTGTAATCATCGATAAACGTGATGAAGTATTTAAATCCATTTCTAGTTGGAATGGATTTCAAATCACACACATCTGTGTGGATCATACCCAGAGGTTCAGTGTTTCGTTCAACCGGTTTGAATGATGATCTAGTTAATTTTGCTTCAACACATGTTTCACATTTATAGTTTGACTCAATATCAAAAGTTGGTATGCAACTCAATTTAATCAAACGACGAATGGAATTAAAGTTAACATGACCAAGTCTACCATGCCACACATTAGAAGACTCAAGCAAATAAGCAGAACTGGTACCAGTCTTATTCATAGTGTTGTTAACAACCATTACATTCAGTTTGAACATACCATTAAGGGCATAACCTTTTTCAACATACACACCATTCTTGGTCAACACAACCTTATCCGACTCAAACATCATTTTGAAACCAAACTTATTCAACAACCACCCAGACACAAGATTCTTACGAATCTCAGGGACATACAACACATTAGTCAAGGTAAGCTCCTTTCCTGATGTCATTTTCAGGATCACATTTCCTTCACCTTTGACTTCAGCAGTGGCAGAGTTACCCATGAAGAGCTTTTCTCCATTAGTAACTTCTTTGAAGGTGTTGAACAAGTTCTTGTCAGCACAAACATGGCGGGTGGCACCGGTGTCAACCCACCATTCCTTGGTATTCGAACCAACCAAGTTAACCTCAGAGATCATCATTGTGAGGTCAGAAATCATGGCAACAAGATTCTCATAATCATCAACCATATTGGCTTGACAAGAGACATCTTTCTTTGGTTGTCTACATTCATTTGCCCGATGACCTGGCTTGTCACAGTTGTAACATTTGCCTTCAAATTTCTTCTTTACAACCCCACCTTTGGGTTTAAGATTAAACCCTTTCCCCCTGTTCTTCTTCTCAGCCCGTCCTCTATTTTTGTTACCTTTGGAGGATTGGCCATATTCAACAATATTGGCCTTTGCTTGCTCGGGGACATCACTCTTCTTTTGAGCAAGTTTGTTGTCTTCTTCAATACGAAGACGAATCACAAGATCTTCAACGGTCATTTCTTTTCTCTTGTGTTTGAGATAATTCTTGAAATCAACCCAGCTTGGTGGCAATTTCTCGATCATGGCAGCAACTTGAAATGTCTCGCTAAGTGACATTCCCTCCGCATGAATATCATGAAGAATAATTTGCAACTCTTGGATTTGGCTCATAACAGTTTTTGAGTCAATCATTTTAAAATCCAAGAATTTGGCCACCACAAATTTCTTTGTGCCTGCATCTTCGGTTTTGTATTTTCGTTCCAAAGATTTCCATAGTTCCTTGGCCGTGTTTACCTTACAATACACATTGTAAAGTGAATCTGCCAAACCATTGAGCACATAGTTCTTACACAAGAGCTCAGAGTGTTTCCAAGCTTGAACCGCGCTCACAGATTGAGCATCCATTTCCCCTTCAGAAACTTGGGGAGCAGTTTTTGTCAAGAACCTCACAAGGTTCAACGTTGTCAGATAGAACAACATCTTTTGCTGCCAACGTTTGAAGTTCAGGCCGCTGAACTTTTCAGGTTTTTCAGCGTGGCTTGCAACCGCGCCAGTCAACGGTGCAACCATCATTGTGGTAACAGCAACAACACAAGTAAAAACTGCAGAGACCCCAGAGGTCGCTACACCAGAGGTCGGTAAAGGCTGAGATTAGTCCATTCTGAAATAAAACCCACAAGAGAACAGTCAGAAAAATTTGTACACAGAGTGTACACAAAATCTGTTTAAGTTTGTTGGAAAAATCAATAACGATACGAACACTTGTTCGATCAATGACAATACAGAATAACAGTAAATAATGGAGATACAAAGTAGATAATACAGCAAACTAAAACACTAAAGAAATATGATCACGAACAGTAGTAAAACCTGTTCCTGCAAAACAGAAAAACACAGAAGAGAAAACGAGAGGAACCGGGCTTGTGTTTGACACAATTCCCTTAAACAGATTCGCCGTCTGTTCCCAGGGTACACCGGTTCAAAACTGTGTGTACAGCCGGACGAGATACTTGCCTGAAATATGTCGGAATGAAGCAGCAGCACGAGATCGTATTACAGCAAGAGAGAAGAACGGAGGTGGTGGATGTGTGTGTGGTTCTTATGAGCCAATTCATGTGTTTATATACGAAATTAATAACACTAGATTAATGTCCCATTAATCCAAATAAACACTAGATTAATGTCCCATAATGTCACATTAATCCATGGTTATTAAGCTCATTAACCATTGCAATGAATGGTCAGTTTGGAATGCAAAGGGTTGGTTAAATGAACCAAAAAAATCATTCTAGAATCTGCTCAAAAGAAAGGTCTCGAAATTTAGCAAAAACTGGTCACTTATTGACCCCCGTTTCGGAGCTGCATTCGTGTCCGCAGGTCGCTCGGGCACGAGTTCAGAATTTCAACCCGAATCGCCATTTTTCGCACCCCCCCCCTGCACGAGGATATGAGCCAGAGTAAAACATGACACAAGTGATGTCTAGAGATTTGAGGTTTATCCTTATAAAGCAATTCACCTTTTGTTCCCACACCAATGTGGGATAGCTCACATCACATTTTCCAAACTTGAACATAAATTCTTTTGAGATAAACATCTCATTCACACACATTTTCCAACAGTTAGCATGTGGGTGGGGTCTCCCATCAATGTGTTTACTCACATCAGCATGTGAGTGAGGACTCCAAACAGTTGGTTTAGTCATATTAGCATAAGGGTGGGTACTCTAAATAGTGGGTGTCATCACATCAGCATGTGGGTGGGGACTCCCATCAATGGGTGTCGTCAACATCAGCATGTGGGTGGGGACTACTCCTTTGGCAGTTTGCCATTTGATTTTTTGGAAGAGTCCTTTCATGGACCCAAGATTGTTTTCTTGAGTAGTAGGCCTGGTTTTGGCCCTGTTGCTCAAGCGTCGTCGTGTCGTCTCGGGAGTGATGCGTATCTTTTTCTGCACAAAAGGGCAGGCCACTGTTGTCATCATTCTAGGTAGAGTCTGTCGCCATGTGGATTGACATTCGGCTGGAAACTGGTTCTAAAGACTCTTGTACTCCTGATTCATCTTCTTTGGGGCTTGAATCTTCATACAAGATAAATCAGAAAGGTACCTCTCCTGGCTCATCCTCTGAAACATCAACTGGCTTTACATTGCTGTATTTAATATGGGGTGAGGGCAGCTATCTTGAAGGTCATGCTTGGGACCTTATTAGCAATTCCCGGGGGACCTTTCACTGGGTGAGTGAAGATAAGTTCTTTTTTATTGAGAGCTTGAACTTTATTTATTGGGATCCTTTTCCTTTTTCTCCGTCCTTGTTCAAAATATGTTTTCCTCTTTCTTGGAACTTCGCAGAAGTAATCATCTTTGAAATTGGGGTAGATGTCTTCTTTATTTGCAGAGTTACCAAATTGTGTGAAAGATTTTATTTTTTCTTTAAACGAATGGTCTTGATCATCAGTCACCATGATCTCATCAAGAAGCATACAAGTCTTCTCAAACAAAAGACTAGACTCACTATTTGAGAGGTCGGGATTGACTGGTTTGATGATCGGGGGCTGGGTTGGATATCTAACTAAAGATTATGGGTAAGAGCTATTAGATAAGAGGTTTCTGGCTGGGTGGCTGGGATATCAGTCTTATGTATGGTGTAACACCTATGGTAAAACCCTCGAGCTCGGAATATAAAATAAAGAAAAAAAATTCTGGAAGGCATGAGGACCGCATGCCCTCTCTGGTTCAACCTCTCGCGGTCCTCATGACCCGTCGGGTCGCTGGGTCTGGATCCGCGTGTTTTTACCCCATGAGGACCGCATGGGGGTATGTTTCTGCACCTCTCGCGGTCCTCATCGACGCCCAGCACTATAAAAACGAGTTTTGCTCATTTTCTGCTCATTTGCACAACTCTAACTCGGAAAAACTCTCTCATTTTGTCCACCATTCACCTGTGAAGCCTAATTCCGGCTAGAGGGAGCTTGTGGCTTCAAGTCTCAAGCATATTAAGGCCACACGAGGCTCGGGTAAGCCTCTAGTTCTTCCATTTCTCCATTTTGAGCATGGATTTGTTGTAATCCTCTACTGACAAGGAGTTTCTAGGGCTTCTAAAGGCATTGCATGTCTGATCAAGAGTGATCAAAGGCTTGTGGGAGTGTTCGTATTGCAATCCAAGGTTAGTTTGTGTCAGGTTTTGCTTTATATCAAGTTTTTGGATGATCCATTGCCTAAAATCAGTTTTGATGATGCATGCAAGGGTGGATTCAGCTACTGGAGTGTTCAAGAACCTTAGAGAACTGAAAAACACGCTTAGAGAAGCTTGGTACAAGAATTTGTGCATAAGGTATAAGTATTTGATACATGCATGTTGTTATTTTGTGTTTAGTTTGAGAATCTGGAACTTGGTCAGGGAAACCCCACCATCTCAGTGGCTAAAATGTCACAAGAAGAGAGTTGGTCCAATGGGTGGAGACCCCTTTTGTTGTATTCTAGCATTTAACCCGAAAACCGAGCATTTTGGCATTATTGATAATGGGTTAATGACACATTGGGCATCTCAGTGGCTTACAGCCTTAAAAATATGAGTTAATCAGTCCCTAGGTGGAGACCATTGGTTTGGAACATGATTTTGGTTGTCGGTTTTGCAATGGAATTGAATTATGGATATTTTGTGTATAACCGGGACTTGTAACATTGTTTTGGTACAACCTCAAAGCCTTAAAATTTAAGTATTAGCTACTGAAACATGTTAGAACAAAACCCTGTTGTCGAAACGAGCTAAAAATGCAAAATGGGAAAAATTCACTAAATGACAAAATAGTCGATGAGGACCGCATGGGTTTCGTTTGTTGGTATGCTCGCGGTCCTCATAGCCTGGAAAGTCAACGTGGTCTGTTGACCACCCATGAGGACCGCATGGGATGTTTTTCTGGTTTGCGCGCGGTCCTCATGTGTCCCTGGACAGTTTCATTGTTTTGTTTTGTTTTGTGTTTTGGGCAATATCGAGCGACCCGGTTTGGTTATTTTCACGAGTATGGGCATGTTGGTTTCTAGTAAAGATATTTCACTTCCCGGTTGGGGCCCTATGATCTCGTCGGGTGTTTGTTGTCCGCTCGGTATGTTCCCGGGAAGGTTGTTAAACCTCCCATTTGGTTAGTTATTGTTGCTTCAAATTGCTTAAGCATTTATAGTTGCGTATAGGTTCTGATATAATTATGCATATAATCATTATAATAGACTTGCCACTGTGATCCACCTGGACGTTTGGATTCTCGTGCCCTGTGACGTTTGTTTGATCCACCGCGTGTTCATCTGTGAGTTGATAGCTTTTCCCCTACTTTAACTTTTTAACGTTTTGGGGTGTACATGAACCATGTCAAACTATAGCTTGTTTGTTTGTTACTGTGCTCAGGTATTTATTACCATGTTATAAATTTAAACTCGCATGTTACGAGACGTTCATGTTGATTAGTATGGTTAATTTGGGCCTTAGTGTTAGGCCACAAAGACATATATTGCACCAATACAGCTGTAGAGGTAGATCAAGGTGTCTCATACCCGTTTGTTGGATCCATTAGGGGTCGGGTGATGGCGTATATGCCTAGTCCACAAAGGGAGGCGTGCGGCCGTAGGATCGTACCCCCGGAGTGCTGGTTCAACCATAGGAATTTATAACAGGCACAATATTGTTACTTGATTTGTGGAAACTTGGATTTGAGTCAAACGCGCTATGACTCACCAACAACTTTTGTTGTTGACGTATTTTTGGTTCATGTGCAGGTAAGTAAAGCTTTGGGTGGATGTCACGTTTGGATGTTAGGGACGAGTTGAGTTTTGTACCCGTTGGGGTTGATTTGGTTGATTTTGGGATTTGTTCCCCGTCATGACTATCCTTTGTTATTGTTGTCTTTTCCTTTGACTTTGTTGGTAGCCTTAGGTTCTGCCTGGGCGTAGACTAATGTGCATTACTTAAAACTTAACATATTAAGTCCATTATGGTTTGTATTTGATTTTGTATTGGACGGGTCATCTGTTTGTGTGTGTTGACCTTGTGATCTTGCACCTATCTGTTTGCTTCCGCGTGTTCTGATACGGGCGGCCGGTCCCACTCTCCTCTCCCCCGCGCCTGGCAGGGCACGGCGGGGCGGGGTGTGACATATGGGTGGTATGTAAGAAGACTGTGTATCATTATGGTTTGGGTGTTGATCTGGACTTGCTTTGTCGACCAGAGATCTGGATATATGAAAGTTTGAGAGTACGATGAACCGTAATCTGCTTTCCATAGGTCATAGACTAGCTCTTGTCGGTGTTGTCTTTCTAAATCAGCAAGCTGTATCTTTAGAAACTTCATGTTTGCATCCTTCTGAACAAACTCTTTTGGGGTTTGTGAAAAAGGAGTGTTTTGAATTAACCATAGTAAATCAAGATGAAGAACATTGATTTCTTTCTTGAGTTTAGTTATCATCGTATATAAAGTTTCTTTGCATTGGGGATCATCAGAAATCGATGAAGGTGGGTGTTTAGATGGTGCGAGTTTATTAGGTAGTGGCTCTATTTTTGGTGAAGGATTTCTATAAAGAACATAGTTATCAAAATTTTCAGACGCTTCACCAAGAAGGCTAACGTTTGAATTTCTTGATTCGTATCTTTCTTTTAAGAAGGATTTTTGAGATCCTTTCTTTTTTTTCTTTTTGGATAAAGTCATCGTCTTCTACCTTAAAAGCTTTTATCGTAATCTAAGCAATCTTGGCAGTGGCAAACATTGTACGAGAAATGTACTATTTGACTGGGAACGATGGCTGGGGTGATCCTTGGATGTATTTGGGGTTGGGAGGTTTGCTGGGTGGCGGAAATTGGTGGTCTGGTGGATGACAAATAGGTTAATCTGGGAAGGTTTGGACTGACTCTGGTTTTGCGAAAAGTGAAGAAACAGGTTTAGAAAACGGGGACATATAAATAGATGATGTATGAGACATAATACCATGATCTTGGTTCATAACTAGGTTTGGGCTTTATGGGAATACTTTATCAAATTTTCCAAGCTCGTACCAAATTCGAGATTACCGCCACCTCCTCGTGGACTTACCACTCGTCAACAAGCTTTCTACTCTTCCTGATAAAGAATTCTTTCCACCGGACCAGTCTGTTGAACACTTAATAGGATTGGTTTTCTGATGGTAAAGATCCGCACTTACGTCGGCAATGCACAAAGCATACTAATCTAAAACCTTACTAAGGGTAAACAGGAGCTAAACCCCTCTGATACCATTTGTTTATGACAAAGCCAGAACCTGCTTATTCTTAAGTTGATGACACTGCATATACTATGACATCAGAAATGGATAAAGCTCCAAGCAGTGACGCAAAAAAGCGGTTCACTTATGATGATATCCCACCATCAAAATAGTGTGAAAGATGTATTGAAATGTTGTCCTGGTGCTCAGCAGAACTTCAATACTACAACATTGACATCGTTATCAAAAGATTCTCACAAATCGGGACAAAACCTAGTTACTAACATCAAAACAAAGCAATTTTGTTTACTTTTTAGTTTTTCAGGTTTTCTAGAGCGAAATACAAAAAGGAGCATTATCTAGCAGAAAAAGCAAAGAAGATGCAAGAGTTTGGAAAATATTGCTCTAGCACAGCCCGTGCCCCATGGAGCACGCCCCGTGCCCGACTCGGATTGGCTTCTGATCAGCACGCCCCATGCCCGACTTGGATTGGGTTCTGATCAGCACGCCCCATGCCTCTGACCTCCCTGACATGGCACGACCCGTGCCCCACCTAACACGCCCCGTGCTACTGACACAGAAGAAGACAAAAGTCTGATCGTCTGACATGGCATGCCCTGTGCCTGGATGGGCATGCCCCGTGCCGATCTCCAGATTTTGCCTATAAAAGCTTGCCTTCCTCCACTTCACAAATTGCTCAATTCTTTCCTCTCCCCCTCACTTGTAGATTAGTTAACGAGCCACTTGGTTCCTTTGTATCTTCAAGTATGTAAGGTTTGTAAGAAACACAAACCATTTTACTAAATGAAAGTATTTTGTCTATGAAGTCTTCTTTTACTAACTGGCAAATCTTTAAGCCATGATTGGCCAAACTCTTACACTTGATTGGAGATAACATGCTTTTAACAAGTTTTCAAGTTGCTTTTATAACACTATTTTAAGGTGTGTCTAATGACTTTATAAAAACTCTTTTTATTGAAAGTGTATTACTGATTTTCTGAACCAAGCGTCCTTCACGTATCACAGACCATTTGGGGTGTCAAAATCCCAAATGCCGGACCTGTGACACCTGGTCGGGGGACAATGCGTGATCCGAAAGGTGACTCGCGCCCCATGCTACATGATACGTTCGAGGTCCTTATGTCTATGTAAGCAACTCGGCTGACCACGCATGTGCAGGCAGAAAGTATTTGGTTGGGAATAGGGGTTGGTAATATTTTGTCACTTCACGGAAGTTTAAAGGTATGCGTTTGTGAACTTGGCTCTGGTCACACCGGAGGTACATGCACGATAGCGGTGTACGGAAGAAATGGGCCCTAGTCTCTTAAAAAGGTCATTTTTATAATAAAATAATCCGGCACAAAGGGTTGTTCCCCTGCTGGTTCATGACAGCGTGTCGAGCATAACGGTTGCCCGACCAAGGAGCCCTATGACTAAGTGGCATTATACCACTTCATTTGATCACTGATAGCACCTTCCCTCGGCATTTGTACTCCTCGCAGATGATTAGCAGTTGGATGGTGGTTGACCAGGTGGGCCGAAAGGCGGTCGACTTCCTATCAGTGAACAATCTTAAGGTAAGGTTATAAAATCACAACTTTATTATAAGTTTTCAGTGTCATTACTCCAATCAATATTAACCCTATCATACTTGAGATCAAAGATCATTTTCCACTGTGTCCTGATCGACCCCGATTCAACTTACCACTACTATACTGTCCACGATGGGCGCACTTGCCCGTGTCATGTGGTGAAATGGTAGTTGTCAAGTAAATCATGTATTATAATTTCAAATGCTTCAAATGCTAACAAAAAGGTGTCACAAAATAATGCTATAGTTTACGTATACACCACAACACACCAAGCTTTTTGGCGCCGCTGTCGGGGACACAAACGAGGATTCCAAGAAAGATCCGAGTTAACGGCTTAACCAAAAATTTTCCTATTATATTATATTAGTATATATATTATTATTATCCTAATATATGGTAGTCATATATTATATAAAAAAACAACCTTTCATTTTTGGTCTCCTACCTACACTGCACCCGTAGAAGATTTTGTCTGGCCAACAAACCCTCATCTCAGGTACAGGAAGGATCCACGAAAAGGAACAGGTAGCCAGAAGGGAAGATGACAAAATCAACAACCAGGGAAGTTATTTTTACAACTCACGTAGAAATCGTAACCCTCGGCCCAGGTAAGTGTTTCAATTTATTTCACACTTGTTTTGAAAATCCGAAATACATTTTCTTAAATTTATCAGATTTCTCGCCTGATAATAACTCAATAGGGTTTTTCTTCAAAATAAGTTTTTAAAATTTATAAAAACAAAAATAAACCAGGTCTAACTTACGACTTGTAAATAAACAAAGCTGTTTTAGTTAGAAAAATAAAAATTTGAAGAAAATTTTAGGTTTGGAATTACTTGCACATTCACCAGAGGAACCAACCGCCCGACACGTTTCAACTGTCTAAAAAAACGGTTTAGTAAAA
Source organism: Deinandra increscens subsp. villosa (assembly GCA_039602395.1). NCBI lineage: Eukaryota > Viridiplantae > Streptophyta > Magnoliopsida > Asterales > Asteraceae > Deinandra > Deinandra increscens. The sequence continues at coordinate 43,502,539 of JBCNJP010000006.1, forward strand.
GGCAAGCACACCCCGTGCTCCGACGGACATGGGCTATGCTGCTCACGACAGAAACCGAACATAAGGGGTCTCTTCCCCATTTGTGACGTCATTTGACATGGGCCCTGCTCCGAGATTCTCTCTAGGCGAAATTTTCCACTTGACCATGAATCTTCTCCTCCATATCACCATCATGTAAGTATTTCGAAATCTCTTCACTTTTTCTTCAAAATCTTTAGTTTAGTTGGGTTTTTGTCAAACTAGAGCTAGATTCGAGTTCGTCAAATCTGACCCGAATTAGACGAAAATCTGTGTTAGGATAGTTGTAATAAGTGTCAAATAATCATCCTAGTTATCAATCTAAGTAAAAAATCATGGATTAAAAGCAATTTTGGTATTTTTCCTCAAGAACCCTAAGTTAGAAAAAACTTAGATTCGTATGGTATAAATGATGTTTTGGAAAAACCGTTAATGGGGTTTTCTAAATAAGAGGATTGCGAGTCGATTGGTATAAAACTTTTAAACTTCTTGCAAACTTTTGATTTTTCCAGTTGAATGGTGAAGAACACGAAGAACAACACGGGTGGTGCCCAAGTAAGCACGCCCCATGCTGCTCCTTGTACATGAACCTTCAAGTTTATGAACAACATGGGATGTGTTAGGGTGAGCATGCCCCGTTCCATTCATAAACTTGAAAACAACTGTTGAGGAATAACACACCCCGTGCCCAACCTAACACGCCCCACGCTGTTCGTCGTAAAGTCACTATTTTTCAGTTTTGACCAACACGGGTCGTGCCCAATTAGGCACGCCCCGTGCTAACCCTTATGACCGTCAAAAATTGTAATTCTTCCGTGAAATTTGTTCTTATATCATCGTGTCTTCCATTCCAGGGTAGATTGGATCACTTTCCACGAACCAGAAGAGAGATACTGCCAACAAAGACTCCAAAGGCTCATGAAACGGCGTGATTCCCTGGCCGTGATACCCCACCCTGCGACTCTCGAGCATCTCAACCAACTTGACAGGTACGATAATATGAAGATCAGATGCAGCGATGCTGAAGATTGAAGACTGGAGTTTAGTTAGCATAGATACACTACAGGTTAAGTGGGAGTTTGTTAGAGCATATTCCTATGCTATAAAGCTTCTCGTGTATTGTATCTAAGTGAGCGTGTCATTGTGAGTCTTAGTGTCAACATACCATTGGTACGCACCATGGTCCGCCGTACCAATTGGTACGCCAACTTGTAAGTTGTCACTATAAATAGTTTGTGTTGTAATGAGAGCTTAACACTTCTGTCATTCGACACCTTTCACTGTGAGTGTTCTAGAGAGAGAAACCAGAGCTTACTTCTTGTAATCTTTAAGTGATTAATAAGAACAAAGCTTATTTACATTCTCGTTCACTAGATTCATTGAAACATGCAGTAGTAAGATCATTCCGTGTCCTTATAAAGAAGAAGGGGACATCATACCATGATATTGGTTCATAACTGGGTTTGGGCTTTATTAGAATACTTTATTGTTGGAACTTTTAATAAGTGTGACTGACGCCATCAAATCTATTCTCGAATAATTCGGTTGAAGAATCCATTGTGATTTGATTCAGAGACGCGGGTTGTGATGCTCGAGGCTTGCAAGTTTAGACCGAAGACGTTTTCTTGAAAAGTCAACCGTTCGGGTCAACGGTCAACGTAAAAGTCAACGGAAGATCGGTTCGAGCGAGTCAAGCTTCATATTAATTAAATCATCTTTGATTTAATTAATAATAATTATGTCATTTGTTTATTTGTATTTGCTCATTTGTTTGTGTGTTTTACTAGTTAGTGGGCTAGTGAGCACATGGGCTCTCTATAAATAGGAAGGGATAGCTTCATTAGAAAAGAGATGAATGAGGATGAATAATGGATGAATAATGAGTGATGTGAGCTATCATTTTCTAGAGAGAGAGTCACACATTGGGTTTGAGCTCAACCCAATGTGACCATGGATTTCCAATGACGAGTTTGTAATCATTCGATTTGTTGTAATCATTCAGCAATAATCAATGAATCGTTTGATTTTATCATTTCTTGTCATTTATTTCTTTGATTCTCTTCATCCCGTCTCCTTCATCTCATCTTTGTTCTTGCTCAAGATCGAGATTCTCGATGTGAAATCGGTCCTGACATATGGTATCAGAGCGGGTACCGATCAGATCTCGTCTCACGACGAATCTGGTCACTCGGATCTTGATTTTGAGCTTGAATGAGGTGCTGATTGGAAAACCCACTTTGGAGATTTTTTCTATCTTTTTCTTATTTTTGGAGCTGATTGATGATTTCTGGATGAATCTGATGATAGATTCTTGTTATTGGGTTCATTTAGATATGATTTCATGCTCCATATGTCATAATCAGTGAAGAAATCCGAGATCTGAGCTGAAAAACGAAGCTGTTAGAGTTTTCCCGTTTTTGGGGTTTTGAAGATTTTTTGAGCTTTGATTCTGAGTTTTTGGTGCTAAAATCAGTGTTTTTGGATGAAATAAAGTATGAATCTTGGTGGAAAATGCATTCCGGATCCATTGGGAGCATCGGTTTTGTCTGATTCGCAACGGTTGGGGCTGATCTGGAGAAACACGCAGTAGTGTGTGTTTCACGGTGTTCTTGGTGTTCTTCATTTCTCCTTGAAGATTGCCTTGGCGACTTTCACAGCCTTGAAGATGTTCTTGGCGACCTCGTGTACCCTTGAAGATGTTCATGGCGATCTGGAAAGTGTTTGAAGTTGTTCTTGGCGATCTCGACTGGTTCTTAGCGATTTCGAGCTTGTTCATGGCGATTTCGACAAAGTTCTTGGCGATCTGGTGGTTACCTTTGGCGACTTGGGTTTTGTTTGGCGATCTCATGGTTTTGGCGACCTCGAATAAGTGTTGGCGACTTCGAATATGGCTTGGCGACCTCAATAAGTTTGGCGATCTCGCCTGAACTTGACATCTGGGTCTTCATTCGAATAATTTTCAGGCCTTTTTGTTAGTCTAGATGTGTAGAGGGTTGAATAACGAGTCCATCGGTACAAAAATCACCGAATTTCGTCAAGTATACACGGAGTTATAAGGAATTTACGCTTTTCCGGTGCTTTCTCGTTTTTTCCGGCAAGGGTATTAGGGTTTCGCATGTTGTCGACGGATTAAGGAAGATGATGGAACCTCGATGACGTGGCGATAAATGATTGGTTGCCTGGGAAGGGTTTCTCTCTCCCTGTCGGCTGACTTTGTCAACCCTATTTGCGCTGTCTTGCTTTTATTGGCTGGTTGTGAATATGCCTGGGTCCCACCACAATAAAAGATCCGTTGAAAGGCTGATGCGTTGCAGCCTTGTGATTGGCTGATGAGGATTTCTCACGGATCAGCATCAGATCCGTTGGATCAGATCCTCCTGCGCCGTTAGATGAGTTTTAAAGCTCATTCTGATTGGTTGGATAATTATGACGCGGATTATGGTTTTTCATGGCTAAAATCTGATTGGTTGAGGGAATTTGACAAGGATCATGGGATTTTTCTTAGAGATTTAATTAAATCTAATGGTATTTTCTGCATTATTTCGTAAAACACGGGGTATTTTTCTTGTCAGTTTTTAACGAGACTTACGGGATAACGCCTCAACGGAATTGTGAAAAATATTTTTATTAGTCATGGATTTATTCCGTCATATTTTTACCGGGTTTCTAGTTTTTGTTGACTTCAAGGCCACGTTAGCTAACGACCACTGACGGATTGGTTTCGCTTCTCGGTTAAGTTTGTGACTATTTCGTTATGTCTCACTACAAGTTGTTTAGCTGATGCAGTGCTGATGTCATCTAACCGAATTAACTGGAATCTCAGTTAAATATTGGAATATTCTGTTAAATCTCTAACGGAAGGCCGTTACTTGAATAAAATTTACGGTCTTCTCAGATTCATTCCAAATTGCACCGTTTAACTCAGAATTCTTCACGGAATATTTTTTCCGAGCTCGATTTTCTTCGCCAAAATTATGAAGACTCTGGTTATGAATAAATTTCTCGTTTACGCTCGGGATCTCAGTTTTTCACCGATTTGACATTATTTTTGCATCCAACCCAGTCACGCGGAACAATTTCAGTATTTATGGATCATTCACAACTGTCAGCACTCGGCTTCCGGTTTTTCGCAAGATTGTCCGATTTCAGGATTTCAGTACCGTTTTCTCTTCGGAACTGAGCGGAACGGTTCCACTCTCTGCATCTGATTTTCCGCTTCCGCATCGGATGTTTTTAGAGGGATCTAGAGAAAAGGGGGAACTTCTATGGATTTGGATTATCGGATCGATTATCTGAAGTTGGAGCATTTTCAGTGATTGATTGGTTTATCTGATTCGATTTGTTGCGATTTTCTCTCCAACGTTCAGCATTCTTAGTATTGTACCCGACCGTGTGAACCGAGTGAACTGCAACACTTGGATCTCAACTGGAGCAACAAGAACAGAATATGCTTATTCAAAGGGGGAACCTTTACAACAGAAAGATTTCGGTTTATCAGTTATTCTTCGAAGATGTACGACATAGCGGTTCTTCATCAGTATGACAGATTTGAAAGCGTCAGTCAAGGGGGAATTGTTGGAACTTTTAATAAGTGTGACTGACGCCATCAAATCTATTCTCGAATAATTCGGTTGAAGAATCCATTGTGATTTGATTCAGAGATGCGGGTTGTGATGCTCGAGGCTTGCAAGTTTGGACCGAAGACGTTTTCTTGAAAAGTCAACCGTTCGGGTCAACGGTCAACGTAAAAGTCAACGGAAGATCGGTTCGAGCGAGTCAAGCTTCATATTAATTAAATCATCTTTGATTTAATTAATAATAATTATGTCATTTGTTTATTTGTATTTGCTCATTTGTTTGTGTGTTTTACTAGTTAGTGGGCTAGTGAGCACATGGGCTCTCTATAAATAGGAAGGGATAGCTTCATTAGAAAAGAGATGAATGAGGATGAATAATGGATGAATAATGAGTGATGTGAGCTATCATTTTCTAGAGAGAGAGTCACACATTGGGTTTGAGCTCAACCCAATGTGACCATGGATTTCCAATGACGAGTTTGTAATCATTCGATTTGTTGTAATCATTCAGCAATAATCAATGAATCGTTTGATTTTATCATTTCTTGTCATTTATTATCTTTGATTCTCTTCATCCCGTCTCCTAGATCTCACCTTCGTTCTTGCTCAAGATCGGGATTCTCGATGTGAAATCGGTCCTGACATTTATCAAATTTTCCAAGCTCGTACCAAGTTCGAGATTACCGCCACCTCCTCGTGGACTTACCACTCATCAACAAGCTTTCTACTCTTTTTGATAAAGAAATCTTTCCACCGACCAGTCTATTGAACACTTAATAGGGTTGGTTTTCTGATGGCAAAGATCCGCACTTACGTTGGCAATGCACAGAGCATACCAATCCAAAACCTTACTAAGGGTAAATAGGAGCGAAACCACTCTGATACTAGATAGGGGGTAGGGATGATCTATAGAAGACCACAGAGACTCTGAGATAGGGGAGTGAGATTGAGGGGTTTGACACACTCATATATTATTTGGAACTCTCAAGACTCTTATGTAAATGCTCCTCTTGACATGAAGTTCGTATGAAGAACTTATGAAGACTCTTAACAAATACTAGAGAGAAAGAAAGAAGAAATGTCTCGGACTAGAGAGAAGTTTAGAACAAGAGATGATTTTATTTCCAAGGATGATTTACATCATCCATGACATATTATCTACTTACTAGTGTACAACTACTACTAGATCCACTTGTACTAGTGGATGGATTCAAACAAATAATATTACATAAGTGCTTATGTAACTTTAAGAGTGATTAAGCAATGTTCTAAGCATACTTATTAATCACTATAAGAGTGATCAATCTTTATTTGCTTCTAAGCACACATAAACACATCACCATCTTCCGATGAGTTTGGAGTGAGTAGTCAGTTAGGTTCGCGATATGGCCTTTTGGTGTGGTTATCTGGTGTGCCAAGCTCTTTTTCAAACCATGAAGTGGACTCTTTAAGAAGGTGAGTACATATATAGTGCCTACTTGCATCTTCCCAATCTTTCGAGTAAGGATTTTTGTTCATCTAAACATTTTGGCCATGCCAGATATTTGAAGCCATATCTTCTTCTTTTACCTTGTTCGCATAGGCCAGTAATCTGTGTAGAGTTTTCCACTGAGTGTTCCTATTCTTGTGTTTGAAATTATAGCAAGGCTCGCAGTTTTTCCATTCCTGTATGAAGCACAAAGGAGCATGTGGAATAACATACTTATTACTGCAGATGGCAAATGGAGGTATGTAGTGTCTAGGTCGGTTAAGTATAATGACACAATAATACCTCATTTCAGGGGCAACCAGTCGGATCCATTCGTAATCAGGGAGGAACCATTGAAGCAGAGCTAATGTATTCCTATTTTCTTTGGGAAGATCATCGAGTTGACAGTCCACAAGGTACTGGAGCAACTTGGCAGAGTTGAAACTCATAGCAATGATATGAGATTCGAATAGGTACCAAAAGAAACAAAGGGCCTCTTTGGAAGGTTGTATAGATCCCTGATATGAAAAACATTCAAGAAGGCATAGTCTGGATGAAAGATAAGACCTTTCATAAACAAACCATGTTTTCTGAGGGTGATTGTGAGGAACACCTTATAGCTCAGGAGCGATACTTTTTAGAGCATCATTAGTAATTGTTTTGGTAAAAAATTCACTAAGGAATTCTGTATTCCAAACTTAGATTGTGAGGTAGTGTGCTTAACAATTAAAAGAGTAAATAATACAAGTTAGGATGGTGACACGATGATTTAGCGAGGAAAACTCCAGAATCCTTCGAGTTGCCTCTGGGAATCCTGGATAAAAACCTCGGGAGCCGGCCGAATAGCCTGCCTCCTAGCCAATTTTATTGATATTGAAACAGATGATTACAAAGGGTTGGAGGTTTGATCGATCAAGACTATGTGATACAATGCTTTGCAGTCTTAACTGAGCTAGAGAGTGCGTTATGTGTGTGTTCCTATTGATCGAATCCTCAATTTAATATATAACAAACAAACTAACTAACTGTCCGGATTCCTGGGATCTCTTCTTCCCACTTTCTTGACCGTTGAAGCAGGATCGACCCACTGATCCATGTATTAGTCAGCTTAGTCCGAGTCTTTAGGAGTTAGTTGAGAGTCCGTTACCACCTGCAAACAATTAAGCATGAGGCAAAATAGAGGTTAGGTATATATCATAAATTCAGGATACCTAGACTAATAGGATTCCCAAACAGTCTTCGGATTCCTGAGCCGCTCGAGCTTCTTATTGAGCATCCTGAAAATCAACCCCTAACAGTAATTACCTCTATGAGTTCATCGGGAATTTTCTTTTCTTCAAACTCCTGTCTGAAGCTGGTTATGGCCTGGGTGCTGGTTGAGCTGATAGTGTTCAGGGTGAACACAACTGGTAATATGCGGTGAGGTTGGACCATGCTGGTATCTCCAGGGTCATGAGGATTATCATTTGGATTCCCTAGGAGAAACAACTTATAGGCTCCATGGAGAAGCAAGGACTTATGAGCAATGATGGTACTTTCCCATTCATTGGCATGTTCATTACATGGTAGTCCAAAGTCTCTTTCCTCTAGGATATTCTGGAGAACATCTTTGTCAACATGGTTTTCACTTGCTAACTTTATTATTGTGCTCATCCAATCATCGTGTTGACTTATCTCATAGTAATACCTAGCAGGGTTAGTGTCACACCATGCGTGGATAAATCCATCGGGGTTTTTAATGATCATTTTGGAGAACCTGAGAATTAGGTTTGTGGAACATTAGCATACATTGTCTCTTGGGAGATGAAACCATGAGCCGGATCCAATCGTAATCCTGGAGGAACCACTATAGAAACCTGAGAGTATTTCGCTTCTTGTCATAAACATTTTCAGATTGGCAATCTATCGGGTAGCCTAATAGCTGATGTGAATCGAATGCCATGGCTATTATGAAAACTTCAATTAGGTACCAGAGAAAACTAAGGGCCTCCTTTAGTAAGTCATCAAGTTCTCTGATGCGGACAATGTTCAAGAAAGGATTAATCAGGATTAAACCTATCTTCTTCTACAGCCGATCCATGGTTCTGCAGAGTGATTGTGAGAAACAACTTGTAGTTGATGGATGGTCTAAACCTTAGGTCATGTTGATCGATCACATCTTTGATCTCCAAAGGAATCTCCTTCTGTTGGACATTGGTAGTCCATTGTTCCGTTTGCTCATCTTCCACGGGAATCATTGGTGGCATTTCATCAACAAGTGGGTGGGGAATCTACTCATCGGGTGGCATTTCTGCAGCAAGTGGTTGGGGAATCCACTCATTGGGTCTCATCACATCAATTGAGTGGGGTATACACTCAGTAGGTGTCATCACATCCGTTAGTGGGTGGAGAAGGCTAGCATGTGGGTGGGGACTCCCATTAATGTGTGTAGTCACATAATTATGTGGGTGGGGAAGTCTAGCACGTGGGTGGGGACTACTCCTTTGGCATTTTGCCATTTGATTTTTTGGATGTGTCCCTTCATGGACCAAGAATGTTTTGTTGAGTAGTAGGCCTGGTTTTGGCCATGTTGCTCAAGCTTCGTCGTGTCGTCTAGCGAGTGATACGACTCTTTGTTATCACGAAAAGGTAGGTTGCTGTTGTCAGCATTCCATGAGACGAATCCAATAGTAATTCGGGAGGAACCACTATAGAAACCTGAGATTATTTCGCTTCTCGTCAGGAACCTTTTCAGATGGGCAATCTATCAGGTAGCCTAATAGCTGCTGTGAATCGAATGCCATGTCTATTATGAAAACTTCAGTGAGGTACCAGAAAAAACCAAGTGCCTCCTTTAGTAAGTCATCAAGTTCTCTGATGCGAAGAATGTTCAATAAGGGATTAATCAGGATGAAACCTATCTCCTTCTATATCTGATCCATGGTTCTGCAGAGTGATTGTGAGAAACACCTTGTAGTTGATGGATGGTCTAAACCTTAGGTAATGTTGATCGATCACATCTTTGATCTCCGAAGGAATCTCCTTCTGTTGGACATTGATAGTCCACTGTTCTGTTTGGTCATCTTCCACAGGAATCATTGGTGGCATTTCATCAAAAAGTGGGCAGGGAATCCACTCATCGGGTGGCATTTCTGCAGCAAGTGGTTGGGGAATCCACTCAGTGGGTCTCATCACATCAATTGAGTGGGGTATACACTCAGTAGGTATCATCACATCCGTTAGTGGGTGGAGAAGGCTGGCATGTGGGTGGGGACTCCCATTAATGTGTGTAGTCACATAATTATGTGGGTGGGGAAGTCTAGCATGTGGGTGGGGACTCCCATCAATGGGTATCATCACAACAGCATGTGGGTGGGGACTACTCCTTTGGCATTTTGCCATTTGATTTTTTGGAAGGGTCCCTTCATGGAACCAAAACTGTTTTGTTGAGTAGTAGGCCTGGTTTTGGCCCTGTTGCTCAAGCTTCGTCGTGTCGTCTAGCGAGTGATACGACTCTTTGTTATCACGAAAAGGTAGGTTGCTGTTGTCAGCATTCCATGAGATGGATCCAATCGTAATCCGAGAGGAACCACCGTAGAAACCTGAGATTATTTTGCTTCTCGTTAGGAACCTTTTCAGATTAGTAATTTTTCAGGTGGCCTAATAGCTACTGTGAATCGAATGCCATGCCTATTATGAAAACTTCAGTGAGGTACTAGAGAAAACCAACGGCCTCCTTTAGTAAGTCATCAAGTTCTCTGATGCGGAGAACATTCAAGAAGGGATAATCAGGATGAAACCTATCTCCTTCTATAACTAATCCATGGTTCTGCAGCGTGATTGTGAGAAACACCTTGTAGTTGATGGATGGTCGAAGCCTTAGGTCATGTTGATCGATTACATCTATGATCTCCGAAGGAATCTCCTTCTGTTGGACATTGCTAGTCCTCTGTTCCGTTTGGTTAGTGAACGTTCGTGAGCATCAGACTCTCTACTCGATCTAGCTATTATAGATAAGAAACACGTAATTGAGAGTTGTTTTATTGATCAAAGTGAACAATTACAACTTAGAAAACACAGAGAATTGACACAGAGAATAAACCACAAAAACACACACTTAAGACCAGACCTCACACGCTCAGTTATCAATTACAAAGACCAATGTTCTATTTATATACGACTAGCTGAACCCAGGGTGAACCGCTAGTTCGCCCTTATCCAAACTGCGTCAGTGAGGTTCGGATGGCAGTCTTCACTTTGTCTTGAACTTCACAATTGTCTTGTCTCGATACTTCACACGACGCACATATTATGTATCAACAAACTCTCCCTCGTCATGTGTAATATCTTTAACAACATAACAAAACTGTATTTTCAATCAAACTCCCCCTCACGTGTAGAATTCATTGAAAATATCTTCAAACAAACTCTTCCTCAACTTGATGGTAGCTTGATCTTGAATACTTGACGATGCATAATGTGTTTTTCTATTTATTAGCAGCTTCAGAAGACTTGAAGTTGTGAGATATTAAAGAAAATCAAACATTCTTGATTCTTTGAGGTACCATTCTGACAAAAGAATTCATTTCTTTCACTAAGCAACCTGTTCAAAATTTTAATAATCTCAGCGCAAAACGTCTCTTCGAGACTCTAAGATATGATTTTGAAAAATTTGATTTGTATCTCATGCTGATCAGAACGAAAATAACGCAGAAATAAAATATATTGGGCTTTTGGAAAGTTTATATCAAAACAAACCTAAAATAATTTTTTATTTTCAAACTTATGCTAAAACACACCAAAAATCTTTTTGTACTTTTATGAAATGAAATGAAAGTACAATACAGAATCAAACTCTAATTTTGGTATGAGAAAGATCACTATACGGGATCATATTGATCATGACGCACTGAACTACACTTCAATTTCAACTAATTGAAGCACATAAGTCATGCTGATTAGATTTGCTTTGACTAGTGTATCCCACACTATCAGACATATTCATACATTTTTCTTTTCCTTGTGTGATTACTTCTTTTTCTCATGTGATTACACTTGTGATTATCACAAAGTATAATATTTTAATGATATCGTCAACTGTGTTCCATGCAAAAAGAAATAAGAGCGTTAAATCGTCTACCTTAAGGTCGATCTTTCGATATGCAGATAAGGCCTCGGATTTAAGAAAATAAGAAAAATAAAACAAGTTGAAATTTTATAATTTAACAAAAATCAGGTCGATACTTCCGTATACGCAGAGAAAGTCCGATGAATTATACGAAACACCAAAGAAAATAAAGCAGAACCTCAAATGAACAACAATCAGGTCGATCTTTCGATACGCAATGAAAGTCCGATCGTTTGAGAAAATAAAGAAAATCAAACAAGTTTAAATCTTTGCAAAAAGAACACATGTGTACACAATGACTTCTCATTTTGTTTTTCACACTTAATTTTCTCTTTTTGTCATGAAATACACATCAAGATGTAATCCACATGGTCAAGCATTAGTATTTAGTGCATATCACATCTGAATACTTTCCGATTTGCCGAGCCTACCAAGCATATCAAACAATGATCTTATGGCTCTTTCATCTACTCTATCCATGAGTCAGATACGTAAGCCAATGTACCATCATTTCCCAATGATCAATTTCTCAGATTTTATATATTTTGCATGTATACACCTTCACTATATATTTTGCATGTATTCATATTCTTCCCATAACATGCATTTTTCTCAATTTCTCCCCCTTACATGTAATTCTCCCCTTAAAATGAAAAACTCTATTTTTGGATTTTTTATTTTATAAAAACAAGACACTATTTTTGGCTTTTGTTGATTTTCTTTTTGAAACACAAACGAAACGTAAAGAAAGAAAATTGATCAACCAACACGGATACCTTGCATTTTAAAGTTTCAGAAAACTTTCAGGTTAGTAATATATAGCATGAAATTTAAGTTAAGCAAAATACTCCTCCATCAACAACATTTCAATCGTCGATAGGTCTTCTAGAAGTACCTGCACACTGGTCAAACTCATCAGTTTATAAATGACCCGAAGCGAAGTGCTTTTGGTCGACAAGTGTCCTGATTTTGCTTTGAAACCACTTTTGGTTTCCATTGCTATTTTTGTTTTGGTAATTCGGTTTTTTGATGAATCACTCACAGGTGACTGTGATGAACAACCCACATTTTGAACTTTATGAAAAGTTGAAACAAAACGTTTTTGTTTTTGAAAGAAAGTAGGTTGAAATTCATCAAAAACTCTGCCATTTACATCAAGGAACACTGGTTTGGCAGGTTTACCAAAAACTTTGAACTTTTGAGGTTTAGTGTTAGAAGCAACAGGAATCGGACAATCTTAGGCCATGTGTCCTGCTTGGTGACAAATATAGCACAAACGACTAGCTTTGTCCCATCGTTTATTTACCTGCACAGCCTCGCTAACATTTCTAGTTTCAAAATGATCATAAAATGTATCATATACCTGATGTCAATGATCATGAACCCATTTGGAAGTAGGGCTTTTTGAAGTAGAACCTTCAGAAGAAAATTTAGCACCTTGTTTCTTCTGGGTCTTTGAACCATCAGCTTTCACAAACATTTTAGCAATTTTCTAAGCATCCACGCCATGAAGTGGAAATTCTTTGTCAGAAAATACTTGTTTCGAACCCTTGAGCTTATAAAATCTCTCAGGTTGAACTTTATCAGCCTTGAATACATCCTTCTTGATTTGCTTCATCTTTATTTTCTTCAAATTCTGTGATGTTGAACCCTGAACCTTCTCAATTTGAACATTTTGTGCTTGAAAACCCAATCCAACATTCTTTCTACAAATATTTTCCTTAGAATTTGATGATGTATGCTCATTCCTTGCCAATTGGTGACATTGTTTAGAAGTTGATTTGCATCAATAACTTGTATCTTCAAATCTGAAATCTGTTGTTGTGCTTCTGCCAATTCTTTTTTAGTAGCAATCAATCTCTTAGCAACTTTGTGAGTTTCAAATTTCTGCAGTCGAAGATTATCAAGCTCATCAAACAATTCCTTCTTCCATTTATCTTCATCTTTTTTTCTGGATTTCAAGATTTCCAGTGTGCACTTTATTTACACTTATCAACTCCCTCTTTTCATCCAACAATTTTTCCATATCAACCTGATATGCATCAGTTCTGGCAATTTGTTCTTCAGAAGTCTTGGTAAGCATATCAAGTTTAATTTTTGATTTATCAAACAAATTTTGGAAATCATTGGCAGTATCTTCTGCTTCATCCTTCCATTTCTTTACTTCTTTAACCAACTCCTCCTTTTCTTCAATTAATTTTTCATTCTTTGCTTCATGATTCTTTAAGTGTTCTTTGATCAATTTAAGAATTTCATTAAGTATATTCACTTCCTTCATTAAAGAATCATTTTTCAGATTAAACTCCTTTTCATTTCTTTTAGAAACCCAAATCTTCTTTCAATGATTTACATTTAGCAGTAAGCATTCTGACTTCTTCCACAAAAGATTCATTTTCTTTCATCAAACTTTCAATTTTGGATTCACATCTTTCATTTTCAGCAGCTTCATACGAACTGGAATCAGAATAATACTCATCTTGCTCATGTGTGAAAATTAAAGCAGATGTATCAAACTGTTTGCCCCAATCATAAGTACCATTATTCTGAACAGTTAAAGCTGTTTTTATTTGAATTACATGAAGACAGTTGAGAACCATTTGTAGCTTTGAAAGTGTGAGCTTGTTGACATTCTCTTGCAAAATGTCCAAGATTGGAACATTTGTAACATTTGACTTTATATTTGTGAAAACCCAACTTTTCACCAAAAGCTTGTCTTCCAGTTTTCTTGTAAAATTGTTGTGACCTATGAGTCAGCATAGCAAGTTGCCAAGCCATATCTAACTCATTTAATTGATCGTCATCAATTTCATTCAGATCTTCTTTAGTCAGTTGTGCCTTGCTAACATCATTAATAATCATTCCAAAAGACGATGAAATGAGAGCAGCTATTAGTTTAGCATAATCATCAACTGATTGAACAGAAAAGGCATGTTGACTTGATGATTCTGGAATCGTAAAGCTACAACACCTTGAAGAATTATTATCAAAATTTCCAGAAAATATTTCCAATAAAAGCAGTAGGTGGTGCAGAACTCAAGCTTGGTTTAGCCTTAGTAGTCATACTAGCAGCATTCTCACCGTGATACAATTCTGGATTTTGCAAGTTAGCCTTTGACTTGTTAGAATTCATCATCTCCATTTCACGAGCATGAAGTTTACCAGTTAGATTATGAAATGATAATGTGGAAAATTCTTTGTCATGTGTAAGCAACAACACATAATTTTCCCATATTTCTGGTAGAGGTTCCATCATCTTTTCTTTTAACTCTTCATTTGTTTTTTCAATACCCACAATCTTCAACTCACTAATTAGTTGTGACAATCTTGATACAAGAGTTGTAATGTTTTCATTCTCGTAATGCTAGAAGTTATCAAACTCCTTATTCAACACCTTTCGACTTCTCTTGTATTGATCGTTCCCTTCACACGTATCCGATAATTCATCCCACAATTGTTTCGATTTATTACAAGTAATAAATTGATGTAACAAATCAGTAGGTAACGCCATTGTAAGATAACCAAATGCTTTTTGTTCAAGCTCATATAATTTCTTTCAGCATTATCAAAAGTATGTACTTCTTTGAAATCTCCTTGATTAGTTGGATGTGAGTAAAGTTTCTTAATCGGAATCCATAAATCAATATCATTCGTGCTTATGTAAGCAGAAAATCGTTGCTTCCAATTTTGATAATCCTCCAACTTCAACAACTTGGGAACTTTCTGGCTTTTTCCGATTTCATTATCAAAGTTTAGCATTGTTTGCATCGCACTTTGCATAGTGGCAAAAGCTTGAAAATCCGACATCTTTTAACAATTCAAATTCTGATAAGCCGAACTCTATCTGAACTCAAAATCTTTATCCGAACCTGATCCGAACTGAAAAATAGCCGAACTAGAAACAGTAGCCGAACTCTTGTCGAACAAACATAAGCCGAACCTGTCCCGAACCTTAACCGAACTATCTTTCTGAACCGAACTGTATCTGAACCCTAAACGAACCTTCGAACGTGGAACACAAGCCGAACCTGGAGTTCGGACGACGGTTATTCCGAACAGAAAACTCTTCAGCCGAACCTGATCATTTTCACTCAAAATTTTCGAATTAGGACAGATTTGAATGAGATTTGGAGCAGTAGATGAGAAAATGTGATGAGGAATGATTTAGGAGCACAATTTTCGCAAGATACTCAACCGAAACACTTGAATACTCGTAAAAACACGTCAATTTTTTGTAAACCTAAATTTTTTGCTTCAAAAACTCCAAAAATAGCAACCACAGATCAGTAGAATGAACCAAAAAGCTCTGATACCACTTGAAAGTTCGTGAGCATCGGATCATCTAATCGATCTAGCTATTATGGATAAGAAACACGTAATTAAGAGTTATTTTATTGATCAAAGTGAACAATTACAACATAGGAAACACAGAGAATTGACACAGAGAATACACCACAGAAACACACACTTAAGATCAGACCTCACACGCTCAGTTATCAATTACAAAGACCAAAGTTCTATTTATATATGACTAGCTGAACCTAGGGCGAACTGCCAGTTCGCCATGATCCAAACTGGCAGTTCGGATGAGGTTCGGATGGCAGTCTTCACTTTGTCTTGAATTTTACATCGTCTTGTCTCGATACTTCACACGACGCACAAATTATGTATCAATAGTTAGCTTCCACGGGAATCATTGGTGGCATTTCATCAACAAGTGGGTGGGGAATCCACTCAACGGGTGGCATTTCTGCAGCAAGTGGGTGGGGAATCCACTTAGTGGGTCTCCTCACTGTTGATACACGATATGGCAATGAGCTGGATCAAACGAAGACATGAAGATTTATAGTTTTGAGTCTGGTGGCCGAACCCTGGCCGAGCCTTGGCCGAACCTGAGGTTCGGACAAGCCAAGGAGTTCGGACACCCGTAGGCTATATATAAGCTGTTTGTGTCTTTGTAATGGACAAGTTTTTGAGATTTTAACGAACTTTTGTCTGTGAGTTTATGTGTGTACTCTGATTCTCTTGTTATTACGTATTAATGAGAGATTGAGTTTATTTACTTTCTTGTGTTTGTTTTCTCACATATTCTCACGTATACGATTGTTATCGACCAAACCGATCCAACGTTCACGCACTTTCAAGTGGTATCAGAGCTATCTGGTGCTGTTTGGCTTGATTTGTTGCAATTCGTGTATTCAAAGTTCGTTTTCAAGTTGCTCTCTGGAAATTTACGTGAAAATCATCATGTTTTGTGTCAAAAGTCCTTGTTTCTGTTTGCTTTTGATCATCTGAGTATTTTGTGTTCATTTGTGAGGGTATTCTGGTGAAATCTGAAAAATTCCGAAATTTTTACGTTCGGCCGAACCTGAAGTTCGGTGAAACCACTCCGAGTGTCGAGTTCGGATCAAGTTCGGTCACATTTTCGATTCGGTCAGAGTTCGGTGAGCTATCGGAGAGAGTTCAGTGAGAATTTCTGTCTCGGAGATAGTTCGGACCAGGATCGGAGAGAGTTCGGAGTTTCTGTGTTCGGTGATAAGTTCGTAGGGAGTTCGGACCTTGTTTTCAAGATCGGTGAAGGTTCGGAGTGAGTTCGGAGCTTACTTTAAGTTCGGAGCAAGTTCGGAGCTTGTATTAAGTTCGGACCAAGTTCGGAGAACAGAATCTTGAATCTTGAATTTTTCCAAAAATGTCGGATTATTCCGCGTTTTCTTCTATTCAATCGCAGATGCAAACATTACTGAATTACGATAATGAAATCGGGACGACTCAGAAAGTTCCCAAACTTCTTAAATTTGAGGACTATCCTAATTGGAAAAAGAGATTTGAAGCATATATCGGTACAACGGATCCAGACCTATGGATTGCTATGGATGCACCATATGCAAAGGAATACGGATCCTGTCGGGTTGAACAATGTTCCCATTATGCAAAGGAATATGGATCTTACACAAAAGGCTGATTTTGTTCGAGAACAAAAAGCGTATGGTTTAATAACTCAAGCGTTACCCAAAGAGTTGCTTCACCAATTTAAAACCTGTGAACATTCTCATGAATTATGGTCAACTTTGAAAGAAAGATGTGAAGGCAATGAACAGTATAAGAAAAGTAAGAAGAAAGTGTTAAACAAGGAATTTGACAACTTCAAGTGTTTTGATGGTGAGGGTGTTCCAGAATTAATTTCTAGATATTGTCACCTGCTGTCTGAAATGGACAATGTCCAAATCAAGAAAAATGATGAAGAGCTTAAAGAGAAATTGCTGGAAGGTCTACCATCGAAATGGGAATCTTATGTGCTGCTGATCATGAATGACAAGGATTATTCTGAATTGACATTTGTAAAACTGTTGGGAAAATTTCAGGTAAGTCGGAAAAAATAACAAGTTCTGCACTAGCTACGGCGTTTGTAGCTGGAGGTCTACCTGGACATGTTTCTAATTCAGGAACCGGAATGGGCTCACATCATGCTGATTACAATTACAACTCTGGAGGAAGTAGCACATCAGTTCCAGCAAGTAATTTGGTGAACACGGGAAAAATGGCTATTTCTGTGTCTACAACTGAAGATTATATGGCCCTTGTTTCTGCTTTAGTGTCATCTTATTACGGTTTGATAACTGGGAATGTTAGCAATGCTGAATTGACGGAAGAAGATTATGATCAGGTGGATCCTGATGATTTGGAGTTAATGGATATCAATTGGCAATTTGCCATGCTGGCTAGAAGAGTGAAAAGATTCTTAAAGAAGACCGGTAGAAAAGATTTGAACTCTGGTGGCAGAATTGGCTTTGATAAATCAAAAGTGCGATGCTATAATTGTTCTAATTTTGGTCATTTCGCTCGTGAATGTTCTCAGCCGAAAAAGCAAGAATATCAGAAAGTCACTCCCAAATCAAATGTTTCTGGATCCAACAATCCTTCGAGTTCAGGGAGTACTTCTAACTCAAAATCTAATCTTGATTCCACAAAAGCTCTTGTATCTCAAGCTGATAAGACTTATAATTGGGGTACTCAATTTGCTGATTCATCTGCTTTGATGGTTTCACATGTGCAGGATGACGACACTATGACTGAATCCACTGAAGATGAAGGTGAGGTTCATGGTGAAGCGAATGGTGAAACTTTTGTTGGAATTACTGTTGATGAAGAAGTCTCGGATTCAAGGATTGATCATAATTCTGTGTCTGAAGAAAAATTTGCTTTCATGGCTGATTTGTCTGATGAGAAGGTCGAGTCTGAGGCTATTCTCTTGTTAGAGAAACAAATTAAACTTCTAACTGAGGAGAAAGAAGCGTTGATTCGAGATTGTGAAGCAGCAATAGCTGAAGCGCTTGATACAGCAAATGATTTCGAAAGCTTATATCAGAAAAGTCTTCCACTGAAGGAACGATATGAAAAAGCTCAGCAGAATGCTGTAGAAATTGCTGATAAAATGCTTGCACTTCAGAAGGACATGCAGAAAATATCTGATGAAAACTCAAGTCTGAAACAAGAGATCGGTGCACTAAAAAGGAGCAATCTTACAGAATCAGTTGCTTTTATGGCCGATTCTTCTAAGGGATCTTCGCGACAACTGATGAATAACATTTGGGTTGTTGATAGCGGAGCATCTCGGCACATGACCGACGATATTTCTTTGTTGCATGATGTGAAATACTTTGATGGCGGTAAAGTAACATTTCCTGGAAACAAAGGAGGTCAAGTCACCGGTATCGGTAAACTTTCAAATGGTGCTGTCACATTCGACAAGGTTGAATTTGTTCAAGAATTGGAGTACAATCTTCTGAGTGTCTCCCAGATTTGTGATAAGCATTTCACGACTGCTTTCACTGGGAGTGAATGTTTAATACTGAAACCTGAATTCAAGATTCCAGATGAGTATGTAGTAATGCGAGCACCGAGATTCTCAAATTTGTATAAGCTCGACATGAATTCAGCAAAAGCAACGGCCGCAGGTCAATGTTTCTTGTCAAAGGCATCCGAAAGAGATTCCGTTCTATGGCATCGTCGCATGGGACACATCCACTACAGGATAATGAACGAACTGGTGCGGAGGGGTCTTGTCGAAGGGGTTCCAAAGCAACAATTTGTTTTTAATGATGTCTGTGTGAGCTGCAAGAAGGGAAAACAGAAAAGAAAATCCCATCCACTGAAGAAATACCACTCAATTGAAGTCCCGTTAGAGCTACTTGTAGGTCCAGAAACTCTACCAAACACGATATTGATATCACAAACGAGTGCAGAATCCTCCTAAGTGATTGATTCAAGAAGAAAGTAGAAGAAATAGATTTGATAAAGTGATAAGCAACAAAGATCAAATCTTGAATGATAAATACTACTTTCTTTGAGCTGATGAAAACTGATCGTAAATACAAGAGTGAGAGAAAATCGTAAATCCAAAAGCTACCCTAATCATAAACACTATGGGTTTATATAGTACCCATTACAAAGCCCTAAAGTCTAATCATAAACCCATAGGTGCCGGCCCAAGCAAGCCCAATCGAGAACTCTCTAAGCCCAAGTAGTGAACACTAAGCCCATTATCAGGTAAGCCCACATCTAATGTTCATGCCTCTAATATATAGCCCAACAATCTTCCCCTAGGCATGAACCATTAGACCGCCTATGGCAGTAGCAGATCAAATCTGAAAGTATTCTGCACATTGCTCGACCACCATTCATTAGCTACGATCGTAAACACCGACACCTCCATTGACAGACATGCAACAAACTCGTAAACTCGTTAAAACCCATCATACATGTAAAATGAACTTCTATCACTACCTTTTTTGATTAACAGTCACAAAACCGACTTCAAATCTTCAAGTATTT
>JBCNJP010000006.1:43523037-43573828 GCA_039602395.1 Deinandra increscens subsp. villosa
ATACCCTTGACTTAGAGAGATATTATGTAACACTCCAACCCGAGTAGGGCTGACGTGTCACTAATACAGTAAACAGAGATAGCAACAATCCAAAATACTTAATTCAAGTACTTAAAATCCAATTAAGGTTTAGAATAAAAGCACAACAAGTCTAGAAAAAAAAAAGTCAACATAAATAAGGTTTTAAAATTATTCCATGATTTCTTGTCGTAGTCAATTTGCTCTCTTTTAATCACTTTCCCATGATCCCCAGATGTACCTGTGATAACAATTAAAGAAACACAAGAAAAAGAAAACGGCTGAGCCAAAATTGCTCAGTAACGGTAGAACGATAGCAGTACAATGTAACAATGACGAACAAACAAATATACGACTCAGGAGAAATAAATGAGACGTATCAACAAGGAAATACCCATTTGAGCCTGTAACAGTAGCAGTAACAATATGTACATTGGCTGCAGCCCTAATGTACCAGTAATGTGATATGGGAGTGTGGGCGTACACACCTAACCAATACACCAATAACAGTAATTTTCCTAGGATCGATCCATACGCCTCTAATTAACTAACTAGTGCAGCAACTTAGCACATCATTAACTACTTCGATACGTCGTGGCTAATCGCTCTGCCACAGATAGAGCACGTCAAAAGGTGCCACAATTGACGCCCTATGGTCCCCATAGGTGGATATGCTCGGGTATTGAGGCCAAATAAACGGTAACATATATAAGTCAACACAAAAGTATCGGTAACCTTAACTCTAAGGTATAACAATGTATATATTCAATGGGAACATGCGATAATGAGTACAAGGGAACTATCCTATCGCATGCAAACAATTCAATAAAACAATACAATGCCTTTTAACAACAAACAATTAAACGGTATGACATTAATCAATGAGACGGTTCATTAAGACAGTTACGATGAAAACACTTGAAGCAATAAAATACGAACTCAATGAAAATAATTAAGCTACGAGGGAAAGGAAGAAAAACCGCACCTTAGCTTATATGCAAAAGAAACGAATTTGGGTTAATGCTATGCCGGTGTCAAGAATCACGGGGACCTACAGTATCGATAGTTTTTTTTTTCAATGATAGTTAATTAGATTTCCTTTTTGGTTGTGTGTTAAGTTCCTATACATGATTTATAGTACTTCAAAATCCATAAGAAAATAACCCCAAAGTCAAGATGGTGTCATCGTGGCATTTAAAATAAAACTGACCGAATGGTTCTTTATTTCTAAATTCATCAAATAGGCACCTTATTTGATTTTCCTCAAAATCAAATTAATTGAACGGCTTTGGAAAGTAAGTCAAGAAAATAAATGTACTGATAATGATTTAAGAAAACCAAGTTAATTTAGGAGCATAGGTTGTGGTGTCCTATGGACACATCAAAAAGTTGAAATCTTTATAAAAACATTTACATGCATTGTCATCATCATCCTCCCAAGATTGCATGTTTCCCATCAGGGGCAGATTCATGTATACTCTAGCGGGGGGCGAGGCACCCGCTGAGATTTATCAGATTAGTAGAGAATTTGTTAGTTTTTTAAGAAGGCCCCTTCGTAAAATCTTGAGAGGCCCCAATGGCTTTGACAAACAGAGATAGAAGAAAATGTGGAAGCATTTGTGAATATTTTCCATGAAAAACTGAGATTTGCATAAGAGTTTTGAAGAAATGGTGTTACAGAGATATAGAGATATGGGAAGAAGATGAAGAGAAATGTGAAGAAGATGAAGTAAATGAGGAGAGATAAACTACTTGATTGGGAGGGGAGGACAGAAATTGTCGTTTACACTTTTTTTTTCAAATTGAAAGTTTCACCTAATAAGTCCTTTTAGTTTGGTCAATTTACAAATTAAATCTTGAACTTTGATATGAATTTTAAAAAACCTTGAAATTGTTCTCTTATTACTATACTAATATTACTACTAGGCACTAATCACAACGAAGCAAAAAGATTTAGTTATCATATAACTAACAACCCTAAAAAGGAAACTTTGTTGGTAAAACTATCATTGTTATTTTTAAACAACTGGTGGTAAAATTATGGTTTCTCGACTTATAGGTTGAGTTCGAATAATACAAAACACATGTTTTATGTGGTGTTATGATTTTAGCTGTTCAGAAAAATATATAATGAAGTAACAAAAATAAAAAGTTTTACAACATCTTTAAGAAAAAATAGGTGTGAATTGTTTTTTCTGACTCATTTTGACCCGACTTACTTTTACCCGATCATCTAACCGGATTTGAGTTAACTCATTTATTTGCCCCCGCTCACATTAAACTCTGGATCCGCCACTGTTTCCCATGGTACCCAAATTAATTTCTGATCACATTCGCACAGAACAACACGATCAATACCGGTACCAGATTGGAATCGATGGACGTTGACGGAATGGCAGTGAGACGGACCACATTTACTCGATCAGAACTTGCGGTGCTAGTTCAGTTGAGGCTCCGGTGTGGTCGATGAACGGTGGTTCTTGAGTCCGATTCAATCTCCTTGGCGAAACTCGACAGTAAGATGATCGGTTGGTGATCGAGTCCAACCGAGAAATAGTAGCTTGGATCAAAGGCAACGTCAATCTTGTCTCCACCCAAGGTCACAGGAGGCGCTTCGGTGGCGGTGACATTCAAAAGGGTCGGTCAAGAAAAGGCTTCAATGGCTTCTGTCGGATCCGGTAGTCAGACGGAGAGGCTTTCGTGCGTAATTGCAGATGCTAGGATCTCGTGGCTACTTGAACGAGAGAGACTGTAGAGATGTTAGGGTTGATATTATGGGTTGAGGATGGAGACTTAAATTGATAAATCGGCGGCGTTGGTTACGGGATTTTATTTCCGGTTCCTTAGCATTATTAGTTAGTTCAAATTGTAAAATGTTTAGGATGGATGGATGGTGGAACAAGATTTCAAAGAAAAATAAATTCAAAATTTTGATAAACTCACGTGTTATATTTTAGAGAATCATTATTCTAATTATATTCATTTCATTATAATTTTTATTAATAATGTAGATGCTAATATTTTAAATTGTCGGTTATTTCAACTCTTCCCCTCTAAAAATTAATTTCGTCCTCGAAATTTTAAACCGGCATAACAAAAATCTTATATGACACATTAGACTAATGCAATTTTCTAACCACATAAGAATTCAAAAGAGCAAACAATCATAAGCGATCAGATTCATATCACGTACGTTTAGTTTTCAAATAGAATAGGATACTATGGAGGGATCATTTCTTCCGTCTCCCACGTCGCTTCACGTTCAGAATGATCTTTTTTCTATAAGATTTTAACAAACGGTATAGATTTTCGTCTCATGACTCGTTCTTGACGATCAAGAATATCTTCAAGTTCTTCGTACGAAAGATTTTCTTGAATCATGTGTCATGGATAACTGACAACGTGCAATGGATGATAGTTGTATCCCCTCAACAAAGACACACAAAAGTTGTTATGAATGTTAGAAAGTTGTGGTGGTAACGCCAAAGGATATGAGAATTTTCCAACTCTTTCGAGAATTTCAACGGACCGATAAAACGTGGACTAAGCTTTCCCTTTTATACCAAAACGACACGCACCACGACATGGTGAGACTTTAAGAAACACGTAATCTCCAACATTAAATTCCAAGACGCGACAGGGCTAATCGGCGTAACTCTTCTGTCTAGTCTGAGCCTCTTTCAACTTTTCTCGAGCAACAATGACTTTATCATTGATGATCGTTGTAGGTCCGAGATCAAACCACCTACACGATATATGATCGTAAATGAGTGCGGAATCCTCAAATACGATTGATTCAAGAAACAAGTAGATGAAATAGATTCAATCTAAGATAAAGATTGAATCTTGAATGAGAATCTCTAACTTGTTGAAGCTGATCGTAAACACAAAGAGTGCAGAAATCGTAAACAGTGAAAATGTGTATTGAAAAGCTTGCACAAATCATAAACACATGAGGCTTATATAGTGCCTCATGTAAACCTATTACAAAAATCGTAAACTATAATGAAGCCCACATGGCCCAATAGTAAACTACATTAAGCCCAATAACTTAATAAATAACAAGCCCAAAACTAAGTTAAACTAAGCCCAATACTAATGTTCATGCCTTAAATAAATCTAGCCCAACAATCTTCCCCTAGGCATGAACCATTAGTCCACTTATGGCAGCAGCAGATCGAATCTGAATGAGCTTTGAACGTTGTTGAACCACCATCCCTTCTCTACGATCCGCTTTGCAGTTCCATCAAAGATACCAACCCTTATAGCATTCTCCATGTCGTTTTCATCTCCAAGTATGGGTTGGGTGGCTAAGAGCTTGATGTCTCTCTCTCCAAATCTTAGCAAGTCCACTGGATCATAGAATCGGAATTGCCTCATCGGCTTGCAGAGCACCACCACTTCATGAGTTGTCGGATCGTAACACCAGCAATCAAAATTTCTGACCAGTGTGCCATCTTCGATCTCGTCCAACATGTTAATGACTCTTGTACGCTTAGTGGGTGGCCTCCTAGCTTCACCAATGGGCTGCCCTGTCACTGGGTCAGTCCCTGTCTCTCTCCATCTGACCTCTTTCAACTCAAAATCTGCAAAGTTGTTTTCTTGATGGCTCAGCAGGTTGTTTCTGATGAGGTCTCCGTCAGGGCTGTTCCACCTGTTTATGTAAGGAGCTCGAAGCAGATTTCTGATCTCAGGCTCAGTCCATGAATGGAATTGTGCACGATTTCTATAATATTCAACAGGACTGTAGCCTTCACGGATCACAGCAAATAGTTTCTTCTCAGCGTCGTAATGCCAGCACAAGATGGGTTCACAACTCCCCTTTTTGTCAATAGAGCTCTTTCCAAGATCAAGAGCATATTTAGTGGGGGCTGGTCCTTGAAAGAATTCTCGGAACCAGTTGTCATGACCCTCAGGAGCTTTGGAGATCACTCTTCCTCCTCTAGCATAGTCAGACATCTCAATGTTTTCATCACCATCGTCTTCATTCAACGCTTCAGCACCTTGCAGACCCTGTGATGAGCTTTGACCAGACGCACTAGTAGTATTTGACTCTACAACATCCTTTAATTCATTGAACTTCTTCCTCAGGTCCACCAGCATGTTGTACAGATATTTCATTCGGTCTTTGTCCGCCACCTCCTTCTCTCTCATATACTTGTTTTCAGCTTGAAGAGCCTTGATCTCATTTTCTCTAATTCTGTTTTGAGAGATCAGGAAATTGATCTGAGGATCAGCACTTATCCTCATATTTACTGGAAGCTCCGCTGCTTGAAATGGCCTGAAGCTAGGAGCAGCTGTAGGCTGAGTTAAGACAGGTGCTGCGCTCACTTTCACTGGGCTTGGAACAGCGAAAGTGTGATCAACCTCTATGAATTGACTTTCTTCCCGAACTGGGCTATGTTCGGTTAGAAGTGATGAAACAGTCTGAGCAGGAGCAGGTTGATCTAGAACAGTTTCAGCAGCAGCTTCTTCTTGAGTACTGGGACCCTCAGAACTGGGCCCAGCTGGATGCACTAATAAAATGCTTGAGCTGGTCTTTGATAGCTTGAATCTGATGCTTCTTGGATCTGACCTCTTTCTAGGTGAAGGTTCACGTGTCTAATTGGTTCTACAAGATGTCAATTCCTAGGCGATAGGTTGGTGTCTTGGCAATGTAAGAAACATACATCCGCTGCTACGTCCACTGTAGAAGCTGAATACATTGCGGCTGCTAGTTGCTGCTCATAGGTTTTATGGATTCAACAGCAATTGCGGGATTACGGTTTGCAGTTTCTTACTACGCCTATACATATAGATAATTCGGCAGCCATTTGTATTACTAAGAACCCCGTTCATCACTCTAAAACGAAACACATCGACATCCGATATCACTTTATACGTGATTGCTATGAGAAACACTTGATTGATCTGCAAAAGATCCACACTGATTTTCAAAAAGCTGATCTTTTTACTAAGGCTTTTGACAAAACCCGCTTTCGATATCTTTTGCAGATCAACGACATATAAAAATATCCAGCTTAGTAGCTGTCGGTTGATCAATTTTTTCTTTTGGTTTACTTTTTCGTTGTGTTTCCTTTCTTATTACAAAATCCAAAAATTGAGAAATTGATCCGACCAAGCGAGAAATGATATTACATCAGCGTGTGTTATCAACCATGGATAAAGTAAAAATAAAGGCTGTAGGTACTTGTTTGGTTAGTTGAATGTGTGAAAGCAAATCTGATGATATATGCTAGTATGATATAAACCTAAATTTCAGCTTGATTATTGTGAGGCACATCATGATGGATGCTGTGTAATTTTGGCAAATAAAAAAAATGAAAATAGCAAAAACAGAATAAGAGATTATCTGGTGTATGCATGCTTTCATTTTGCAAAAATTTCAACTTGTTTGATTTTCTTTCTTTTGTCAAACGACCGGCCTTTCTCTGCGTATCGACAGATCGACCTGATTGGTGTTCGTTTGACGTTCTGCTTTATTTTCTTTGGTGTTTCGTATAATCCATTGGACTTTCTCTACGTGTACGGGAGTATCGACCTGATTGTTGTTGGATTATACAATTTCTACTTTATTTTCTATTTTTTAGTTTCCTAAATAATCGGACTTTTCTCTGCGTGCCTACTAGCCGACCTGATTGTTGTTTGTTTAGGTTCTACTTTATTTTTGCATGAAACACCATGGACGATAAATCTCTGTTGAAATCAAAATTCTGTGAAAAAGACAATGATAGAATAAGCCAGATTACCAGTATTTCGGATTGTGTAGGCTATCATAGTTTCAATGCATGTTAAATCATACTTTAACATATCAGAAAGCTATAAAAATTGATCTGCCTGAGCTGAAATAAATTGAAAAGTTGTATTTGCTGCCAACTTAACTTGCATGCTGATTAAAATTGAAATTGAAGTGTGTCTGATGCACATTGGCTGATATGATCTTGCGTCTGGATCTTTCTCGCAAAATTTTAAGTTATATTAGTTTTTAAATCTGTCATTTCATTTCTGTTTGGTTATTTGTTTTGAATATCTGAAAATCTCAAAGAGATTTTAGGTGTGTTTTAGCATAATCTTAACAAAAATCCAAAAAGATTTTCGGTATGTTTGAAAATTTTATAAAATTTAAAAAGATTTTGTTTCTATTTTATTTTCGATCAACCGATAGTGAAAAATCATTATTGTGCCGAATACAACCAAATGGACTTGAATTCAGAAAGTTCATCATCGAATTGAACAAAGTTTGTTGAAAATTGACAAAACCTAAATCTTTTGGGGTTGAATTTGAAGATTCATCAAATTTTAGGGGTTAAATTTTAAATGTTTGGAAACTGTCCTAACCTTAAGTTAGGACAGAGTTCGGACCACTTTCGGATTGGCCGAAGGTGGAGTTCGGTCAGTGTTCGGAGAAGATCTCAAACCGAAGGTGGAGTTCGGACAAGAGTTCGGAGAAATTCTCAAACCGAACGAGGAGTTCGGATGAAGTTCGGAGAAATTTAAAAACTGAACGTGGAGTTTGGACAGAGTTCGGACGTCCGAACTCATCAGGCTATAAATAGCCAAATCTGAGGTTCGGAGTTCACTATTTTCGTTATTCCGAACTGCTACCGAACTCTTGCAAATTTTCCAAAAATTTTTAGACTGCACATTTGACAATTCTGAGACCGGATTTAGGTAGGTATCGTGATTCCGAGTACACTGGTATATTTGATTGTCGTGTTAGGTCACAATTTGTGGGTTTTCTGTTCGAAAAACCATTCCGAGGGTTTTCGGTCCATAGATCTATAAATTAACCATGTAAAACATGATTTCAGAAGTTAAAAAGAGTGTCTATCGATTCGTTGTCAAAAACCGCTCAAAGGGTTTGATTTTTGAAGCTTGTTTTGGTCTGATTGGAATTTTTGAGATTCAAATCTCTCGGTGTTCGTCAGGTTCCGAACCTGAAGTTCGGACTCCGAACCTGGAGTTCGGACGAAGTTCGTCCAAAGTTTGAACGGTTGACCATAGGGTTCAGACATTGACCGACTATCAATGTTGACCATAGGGTTCGGACCAGGTTCGGACATTCATCAGAGTTCATACCAAGTTCGGACAAGGTTCGGACCAGGTTCGCATAAGATAGATTGTTGACTAAAAAGTTGATTGTTTATGCGAACGAAAACGAACTGATGAAATTGGTGAATATATATATGTTAATAACATGGAATTTAATGAACTTTTCATTTTATATGTTTTCAGATATGGCAGACGATTTGAAAGTTGGTGACAAGCATAATGTATGTGCTTATCTTGGCGTTGCTCGATCAAAGCTAGCTAAATTTGGAGGATCTGGACTATTTGACTTCTTACGTCGATCGAGGATTCATTATGCAATCACACAATCGTGTGATGTGTATCGTGATATTCTACTGGAATTCTGGAGTATCGCAAGAACAATCACGGATGATCCTATCCGAATTTCTGCAACAGTTCAGAATCGAACTGTAGAGTTCACTAAATGTTGGAACTAAAATCTATGTGACTGACGCCATCAAATCTGTTTATCGAAGCATTCGACTGAAGAATCCATGTGAGTTGATTCAGAGACACGGGTTATGATGATCGAGGCTTGCGAGATTGAACTGAAGACCGTTTTCTGGAAAAGTCAACTGTTCGGGTCAACGGTCAACGTAAACGTCAACGGAAGATCAGTTCGAGCGAGTCAAGCTTCAGATTAATTAAATCAACTTTGATTTAATTAATGTTTATGTTATTTATTTTTACTTGTAATTTTGTTCATTTGTTATGTTTTTTTGTTGTTAGTCACCCTCACTATATATAGTGCGGGTGCCCATTACAAGTAAAAGAGTCTCCAAATGTAATGGATGATGACTCTTTAGGATGTTGAGTTTTCCATTCTAGAGAGAGAGAGTGAGTCATGGATTTCTAGAGAGAGTGTGTTGTCATGATTTCTTGATTGTAATCATTTGGTTAATGAAATCATTCGATTGTTCATCATCTTTCTTGTTATGATTTCCTAGATTCATCTTCTCCATCATCATCGTCTCCTTCGGGTTTTCGAATCTGAACCACGGTTCTTGCTCAAAGTCATGATTCTTGATGTGAAATCAGTCCTAACAAATGGTATCAGAGCGGGTAACCGATCAGATTTCATCTCACGATGAATCTGGTCACTCGGATCTGAATTTTGAGCTTGAATGGGTGAAGATGATGAAAACCCATTTTGGAAACTTTTTCTATTTTTTCATTATTATAGATGGATTCTGGACAGATCTGATGTCGTTTGATGTTAGAGTCGTGTTCATGGAGTTCATTTCATGTTATTTCATGTTTTACTTCTGCAAATCTGTGAGAAAAATGGAGATCAGAGCTGATTTTTCGTAACAGTGGAGTTCTTCACGTTTTTGGGTTGTTCTTGAAGATTTCGGGATTGATTCTGCGTTTTTTGGTGTTATTGTTGATGGATTTGGATGAAACGAAGCACTAATCTTGATGGAAAACGCGTTCCAGATCCATTGGATGCATCCGTTTCGTCTGAATCTCAACCGTTTTGGCAGATCTGGAAAAACACATACTAGTGTGTGTTTCGCGGTGTTCTTCATGTTCTTGAGATTTCCATATATTTTGGGGACTGGTTCGATCTAATTTACAGCTGTTTATGGATTGTTTGTGGCCAGAACTATCTCGTGAATGGTTCATCTCATCATATCAGTCACGAATCTGTGATCTACACTCGTTTGGGACATCGAATCTGCATTAGATATGTGTTCTTCATTTTTCTGGGTTTTTCTTGAAGTTTTGAAGATGCTCTTAACGATCTGAGTCTGTCTTGAAGCTTTCCCTAACGATCTGAGTTCGTCTTGAAGATATACTTAATAATCTGGGTTCACTTGAAGCTTGTCTTAACGATTTGACCTTAAGTCTTAACGACTTGGTCTTAGTCTTAACGACTTGGTCTTAGTCTTAACGACCTGGTGAGCTGATCGTTCAACTTAATCTAACGACTTGAGTTTTTGGGTTTTCGTTCAAGACATTTTCAGAAGATTCTAATCGGCAAAGGTTGTAGAGCATAGTACCACGTGTTCTGGGACATAAGTTTCGTTAATTTTCGTTAAGTATTGACGGACTAATGTGATTTTCACGCTTTTCCGGCGAGTTGGTATTGATGTCCGGCGATATTAGGGTTTACAGGGGCGGTGCTCGTGTATTTGGAGGAGACACTGACGTGTCGTCGCCTGATTAGTAGAAAGACAATGTTTCT
Organism: Deinandra increscens subsp. villosa; assembly: GCA_039602395.1. Classification (NCBI taxonomy): domain Eukaryota; kingdom Viridiplantae; phylum Streptophyta; class Magnoliopsida; order Asterales; family Asteraceae; genus Deinandra; species Deinandra increscens. The sequence continues at coordinate 43,533,314 of JBCNJP010000006.1, forward strand.
CTCTCTTTGTCGGCTGGGTTCAAACATTCTTTATTCGTTTTCGAATGGTGATTGGTTGAAGAAATTCTGCGTGGACCCAGTTTCTTAAAAGAACCGTTGCTCCTTTTCTGCTGTTGACATATTACTGGTTGAAAAGGAATGGGAGTGGGACCACCCAGCTTAAGAGAGCCGTTAAAGTCATTTCTCTCTCACGCTCTGATTGGCTGCTGCCTCATTCACGTGGTTTCACTACTGTGCACCATAAGATCAAGCTAATCTCATCCGTTGGATTTGTGATTGTGCTTTCTCAGCCTGTTCCTGATTGGCCAGCCCCACATGACATATATCGCAAATCCAGCCCTTGAATTCCTTTATTTCCATCCGTGGATCTTGATGAATTCCTCAAATTTGATTGGTTGATTAATCCACACACAGATTGTGCGTGTTGTTGAGGGATTTTCACCATTAATTAATTTTTAGCATTTTCGTTAAATGCGGTTTTTTGTCTATTAGTCTTTTACAAGACGAACGAGATAACGCCGTAACGAAATTGTGGAAAATTATTATTCGTCTCGGATTTATTCCATTTTATTTATTTATTGGGGTTGTAGTTTATTGACGTCACGCGTACGTTGGCGACCACTGACGGGCTAGCTCTATTATCCGGTTAATTATTCAGCATTCTCGTTATGTCTCACAGTTTTATTTTTAGCTGATGCAGCGCTGATGTTAGCTAACCGGATTAACTGGAATCTCAGTTAGTTATTGGAATTCATCCGTTAAATCTCTCGGAGAGCCGTTTCTTTATGAAAATTGACGGAATTTTTCAGATTGAGCCGCTTTCACCAGTTAATTCAGAAATCTTCACGGAATATTATTCCGAGCTCAGTTTTCTTCGCCCAAAATTACGAAGACTCCGGTTATGATTATTTTACGCTCGGGATCTCAGTTTTTCTCAGATTTGACATTTATCTTTATTTACGCATCCAACCCCTGTCACGCGGCACAAGATTTATTTATGGATCATTCACAACTGTCAGCATCTGATTTCTGGTTTTTCGCGAGATTGTCCGATTTCAAGATTATTTATCTGGTTTCTTAGGCAACCGATCGCGACGGTTCGACTCTCCGCATATGATTTTTACGCTTCCGATTGGATGTTTTTGGAGAGATTTAGAGAAATAAGAGGAATTATTATGGATTTGGATATCGGGTTGATTATCCGGAGTTAGAGCATGTTCGATGATTGACTGGTTTATCTGATTTAGTTTGTTGTAGTTTTGGCTCCGATGTTCAGCATTTTCTTAGTATTGTACCCAACCGTGTGAACCGAGTGAGTGGAACACTTGGCTCTCAACTGGAGCAACAAGAAAAGAAGAAGCTTATTCAGAGGGGGAATCTCTACGACAGATTGTCTCCGGTTTATCAGTTTTTCATTGAAGATGTACGGCAGAGCGGTTCTTCAGTAGTTGAACAGATTTGAAAGCATCAGTCAAGGGGGAATATATTGGAACTAAAATCTATGTGACTGACGCCATCAAATATGTTTACCGAAGCATTCGACTGAAAATCCATGTGAATTGATTCAGAGACACGGGTTGTGATGATCGAGGCTTGCGAGATTGGACTGAAGACCGTTTTCGGGAAAAGTCAACCGTCCGGGTCAACGGTCAACGTAAAAGTCAACGGAAGATCGGTTCGAGCGAGTCAAGCTTCAGATTAATTAAATCAACTTTGTTTAATTAATGTTTATGTTATTTATCTTTACTTGTAATTTTGTTCATTTGTTATGTTTTTCTGTTGTTAGTCACCCTCACTATATATAGTGAGGGTGCCTATTACAAGTAAAAGTGTCTCCAAATGTAGAGATGTTCGGACTTCAGTGTCTGACATTCAAGCTAATTTCTTGCAAAACCTGATGAATGCCAATCGCTCGACAACTGTTAGCATAGCACCTTCAGCAAGTGCTGGTGTGCAGTTTGTTAATCAGCCAATGGGATCTACAACTCCGGTGTTTTCAACTGCTACTACAACTGCTTCTACTCATTCTACACCGGATGTGAATTTCAACTTTGAAGAAGGCTCAGTTTCTTTTTTCTCAGGCCAGTATTTTGCAAAGCGCTTTATCTGATCAACAATCACAGATTGATGCCTTGAAGGCTAAATCTGAAGCACAAGAGAAGATGATTACAGTGCTGCGGTTAGATAATGAAGATTTGAATCAGCGGGTTGTAACTCTGCAAAGTCGGGATGAAGTTAAAGATCAGGAGATTATAAGACTGAAACGGGTTAGTCAGAACCAATCCAAGATGCTTCTGGAGATGAATGAGCAGTTAAAATTCTTGATGGAGAAGTTTAATGCTCAGGGGGAGATTGGAGATGGCTCGGGCTGTAATGAAGATCCGTTGCGATTTCTGAATGATGATCCCGATCAGGATGATCCTGAAGGGAATGTTGGTGGTGGACCAGGCCCATCTGGAACCGCGGGTTCGGGTGCTGGAACATCATCTTCCCATATGGAGAAAGACTCTAGAGAAGTGGTGCCGATTACTTCAATCCCATCTGATCAAGCTGCAAAGTCTATGAGTGAATTTGCTGAAATGTTACAGACGCTTGAAGAAGGGGAATTTGTTGGAGATTTAACGGCTGAAGAGTTACAACGGGTTTTTGATTTGAATGATGAGGAAATGAAGAAAGCATCTGAGAAAGATCCTGAGAAATTCAAAGATCCAGAACCAGAGTCTGATGAAGATGTGGAGGGTATTTTTGATGTAGAGATTGAAATAGAGGATATTACAGAAGAAGAATATCCGGATTTGTATTCCAACTTCAACAATGATCATGATGGTGATGAATTTGAAGTATTTCCAAAGGAGAAAGATGATGAGGTTAATGAGACATTGAGAAAGAAAGAGTTTGAAAAACCTGAAGACCCAATGGTTAAGGAGGCGAAGGTTCAGAAACAGAATCAGACTTTTGAAGAGTTCATGAAAGCATTTCATGCTAATTATGTACCACCTCCAAAGCCAGTCCAGCAAAGATCGTCTTTCAAATTCAAGGGTCAGGTGTCAGGGGAAATTATTAGTTGGATGTATGCTTCAAGCTTGAAGTGCTATGGGATTAAACGTGAACATGGAATCCAGTACTTCAAGTGTGCCAAAGATTTCAGCAGTTTGCCGATCTGGGATATTTGTGAGCTGACAAGAAAGCCATTTTGCTGTTATGGCAATGATTGGTTGGGTATGCATTTCAAGAAGACTCTTGAGAGGGAATGTCATGAAGGATTTCAGTTTTTGGATCCTCAAAAGCCAAAAAGACGGCGATCCCGAACAAGAGTTCACGAAAGAACTGGCAAGAGGCTGATAATCTTGGTGTTTCCAAAGAAGCCAGAGGTGATGAAGAAAATACCATTGATGAAGATGCAACAAGATTTTATCAAAGATCTGAGATGGTGGTATTATAATGAGAAGACAGGAGAAGCAGTGATTGTGTTGAGAAAAGATAACCGGGTTGTGAAGATCTACGATCCTATGTGGCTGATTAACTTGTCAAAGGCTGATATTGACGAGTTGTATCACAATCCAATCATGTATCACCCGGATTATATGGATCAAGCGCTGAAGTTCCAAAGGGTGATAAGGGTTTACTTTGCGTTCAACATCTTTGCTGGAAATAATCATGAATTGGTTTGGAAGGATGATGGGGCTGCTACAAATGTTCAAAGCTGATGAAGAACGGTCCAGCTATTGCTAAGGGGGAGTTTGTTGATACACGATATGGCAATGTGCTAGATCAAACGAAGACATGAAGATTTATAGGTTTGAGTCTGGTGGCCGAACTCCGGCCGAACCCTGGCCGAGCCTTGGCCAAACCTGAGGTTCGGACAAGCCAAGGAGTTCGAACACCCGTAGGCTATATATAAGTTGTTTGTGTCTTTGTAATGGACAAGTTTTTGAGAGTTGAGCGAACTTTTGTCTGTGAGTTTGTGTGTGTACTCTGATTCTCTTGTTATTACGTATTAATGAGAGATTGAGTTTATTTACTTTCTTGTGTTTGTTTTCTCACATATTCTCATGTATACGATTGTTATCGACCAAACCGATCCAACGTTCACGCACTTTCACTCACATCAACTGAGTGGGGTATACACTCAGTAGGTGTAGTCACATCATTATGTGGGTGGGGAAGGCTAGCACGTGGGTGGGGACTCCCATTAATGTGTGTAGTCACATCATTATATGGGTGGGGAAGGCTAGCACGTGGGTGGGGACTCCCATCAATGGCTGTCGCCACATCAGCATGTGAGTGGGGACTACTCTCTTGGCATTTTACCATTTATTATTTTGGAAGCGTCCCTTCATGGACCCAAGACTGTTTTGTTGAGTAGTAAGCCTAGTTATGGCCCTGTTGCTCAAGCGTCGTCGTGTCGTGTGGGGAGTGATACGACTCTTTGTTTTCACGAAAAGGTAGGTTGCTGTTGCCAGCATTCCAGGTAGAGTCCGCCGCCATGTGTATTGACATTCGGCCAGAATCTGATTTCGAAGTCGCTGGTACTCCTGATTCATCTTTGTTGGGCTTGAATTGCCATACAAGATGGAGCAGAAAGGTACATCTCCTGGCTCATCCTCTGAAACATCAACTGACTTTATGTTGTTGTGTTTCATATAGGTGAGGTCAGCTGTCTTGAAGGTCATGCTTAGGACCTTATCAGCAATTCCCAGGGGATCATTCACTGGGTGAGTGAAGGTAAGTTCTTTGCTATTGAGAGCTTGAACTTTCTTTGTTGGGATCCTTTTCCTTTTTCTCCGACCCTGCTCAAAATATGTTTTCCTCTTTCTTGGAACTTCGCAGAAGTAATCATCTTCGAGATTGGGGTAGATGTCCTCTTTATTTGTAGAGTTACCAAATTGTGTGAAAGTGTTTAATCTTTCTTCGAATGAATGGTCTTGATCATCAGTCACCATGATCTCATGAAGAATCATATACGTCTTCTAAAACAAAGACTAGACTCACTATTAGAGCGACTGGGATTGACTGGTTTGAGACCGGGGGGCTGGGTTGGATATCTAACTGAATATTATGGGTAAGAGCTGTTAGATAAGAGGTTTCTGGCTGGGTGGCTGGGATATCAGTCTTATGTATGGGTGGTATGTAAGCAGACTGTGTATCGTCTATGGTTTGGGTGTTGATCTGGACTTGCTTTGTAGACCAGAGATCTGGTCACATGAAAGTTTGAGAGTATGATGAACCGTAATCTACTTTCCATGGGTCATAGACTAGCTCTTGTCTGTGTTGTCTTTCTAAATCAGCAAGCTGTATCTTTAGAAACTTCATTTTTGCATCCTTCTGAACAAACTCTTTTGGGGTTTATGAAATAGGAGTGTTTTGAATTAACCATAGTAAATCAAGATGAAGAACATTGATTTCTTTCTTGAGTTTAGTTATGATCATATATAAAGTCTCTTTGGGTTGGGGGTCATCGGAAACAGATGAAGGTGGGTGTTTCGACGGTGAGGGTTTATCAGGTAGTGGCTCTATTTTTGGTGAAGGATTTCCATAAAGAGCATAGCTATCAAAGTTTTCAGACGGTTCACCAAGAAGGCTAACGTTTGAATTTCTTGATTCGTATCTTTCTTTTAAGATGTTTTGAGATCCTTTATTTTTTTATTTTTTGGATAAAATCATCGTCTTCTACCTTGAAAGCTTTATGTAATCTAAGCAATCTTGGCAGTGGCAAACATTATGAGCAATGTACTATTTGACTGGGAACAATGGCTGGGGTGATCCTTGGATGGATTTGGGGTTGGGAGGTTTGCTGGGTGGCGGAAATTTATGGTGTGGTGGATGACGAATAGGGTTCATCTGGGAAGGTTTGGACTGACTCTGGTTTTGCAAAAAGTGAAGAAATGGGTTTGGAAAACGGATACATATAAACAGAAGATGTATGGGACATCATACCATGATCTTGCTTCATAACTGGGTTTGGGTTTTATCGGAATACTTTATCAAATTTTCCAAGCTCATACCAAATTCGAGATTACCGCCACCTCCTCGTGGACTTACCACTCGTCAACAAGCTTTCTACTCTTTCTGATAAAGAATTCTTTCCACCGGACCAGTCTGTTAAACACTTAATATGGTTGGTTTTCTTATGGCAAAGATCAGCACTTACGTCGGCAATGCACATAGCATACCCATATCCACTTCGGTGCTGTAAGGCTTGCCCTTACTTTCCATGGTAGAAAAGGATTACCTGCGTTCTCTCGTATCCCCCTCATCGATACTAGATTTGTGGAGTATCAACACGCCTATACCGGTACTATCCAAACCACTTTAAACGCTGGGATAATTTTTGTCACCTTCTAACCAAACTTCAATATGCCCCTCAATGATCCTTCATTGTTGACTGCCCTGAAAGCACAGATCCAGATCAGTGGTAGACCACATGTCAACACTTTTCAGGAAACCTTCCTTTACCAAATGGCATATAGAGTTCAGAACCATTCGCCATACATAATGGTTCCAGGCCAAGACAACTCGCGGTGACACCCTGTTCATCGATATTGATTCCAACGCCACACCCACCTGCATATATGTTCCAAAGAAGTTATCCAGGGATGAGCTGACCAAGCTACTTCCAGAAAAAATGGATTACTAATTACGAACAGATTCACCATGCACCGGTCCAGACTACAACAGCTCCTGACTTCGTCTGCCATCAGGATGGATCTGTTGAAATCAAGTTTGAATAACAAGATCGAGAAGATGTCTTTTCGATGATGTTAATGATATAACCGGTCTTTACCACAAAGCAACCAAGGCCAAAACCCCCGCCTAAACACCCTCCCCTCTAGCCAAAGGAATGCTTTACCCTCACCCCAGTATCTCCCCCAATAGACTATCAGTCTGCGTTTTCACCCTTAACCGCCTTTGAAGATCCACAGAAAAAGGCGAGACACAGTTGGAAGATCCAGGCCCCTAATGTCATAGGACCCAATAGAGCCTCAAGTTTTATCACCGCCACTGAAGCAACACTGAACTGGCAAAGTGAAAACACTGTTGCTCAAAAGAATGATCTAAATGCTATCTTAGCACAACAAAAAAGTCTTCAAAAGCCAAAGAAAACCTTATAAGCAAGGTCCATGGCTTAGAAAGCATCATTCATGCGATCAGAACAAAAATTTTGGAAGTTCACCATGAATTACTCCATATTGTTCATAGCACTCCAGCAACAGAAACCCCTAATATTCTCATTCAAAAGGAGGCCAAAATGAAATTTCTCAAAGCCCAGCTCATCGATCTCGAAAGACAACACAAGCGGCAACGGATGTCAATGAAAGTAGATGATTCATGGAGAATGCCATCTACACAATTTTCAAGGCCAGCCTTTGATCCATAACCATTACCAACGTCACAACTCTTCCAGACTTCCCCATCCTTGAACCTTTGGTCAAAAGAGCAAGCACAGATAAAGGCACGAGCCAGAAAAGCCTCTCCAACGAGAAGCTTTTTCTCGGAAGATACAGGTCAAAGACAATCCACAAGTCAAGGTAAAGCACCAGCCACTGACCATCAAACCCATGATGATAGCTTCATGATAGCTTATTCAAAGATACTGAAGAGCTACCTATTTGAACGGAGAACCCAATCTCCTCCTTTTTATAGGCTCTACAGAGAAACGCCCATCTATCGTCTCCATCCATTGCACCAGTTACCACCCCCCAAACCGATGAAGAGGCAACCTCTCTTTCTGATGAAAGCCTTGTTTCTCATCCTTATGATGAGATCCCTCCAAAAAATGAATTTGAACATTTGTTTATGACAGAGTCGATTACCTGCTTACTCTGAAGTTGATAACACTTCATATACTACGACACCATAAATGGATAAAACTCCAAGTAGTGACGCAAAGCAGCGGTTCACTTTTGATGATATCCCACCATCAAAATGGCGTTAAAGATGTATTGAAATGTTATCCTGGTCCTCAACAGAACTTCAATACTACAACATTGACATCGTTATCAAAAGACTCCTAACCAGATGTCAAGGAAGGCTTAGAGACTGGTACTTAAGCCTTGGAGAGTATAGAGAGACAAAACTCCATTCTGTGGATTCCCCCGAAGAATTCATTAACTTCATTCATAATGAATTCATTGGTGACCCATTACAGCACAATGTTCAGGGTAGAGAAGAATTCCTAAAGATGAAGTGTTGCTCGTTTCAACGTAAAGACCTTGAGAAGCACTATAACCGAATGTCTGAGAGGTTCTACTGCCTCAATGCCGTAGATGACATTAATCTCTAGCAGGTCTTTGTCAATTCCTTCCCTGAGTCACTCTCTAACAAATCATACAGATCTTTAGGAAACAAAGGAATGACGGTTGCTCAAACATCACTTGGAGGGTTCTACCAGCTGCTAATGAATGCTCTCTCCAAACTATGTAACCAAAACAAATTTTTTGTTGAGTTTGAAAAAACTAGAAAGCGCCTCAGTTCTGCCTGCAATGATACACACTTAAGGATCAAATGCGAGGATGAATCTGCATGCGACTATTCTCGTTCGTCCAAGATGTCTAAATTAAAGTTTAAAAAACTAATGAAACTCCATTTTGCACAGGATCACAAATCAAGGTCCTGAAAAAACTGCAAGTTTTTAAACAAAAAGTCGAGACGAAGCCGAGACACTGACAGATGCTATGTCTGCAACAAGAAAGGCCACTTTGCCAGAAATTGCAAAGATAAAAGAAAAACCCAAGCCCTTGTTGAAGCCACCAACAAGATTGAGCCAGCTGATGTCTCTGATCTCGAATCCCCGTATTTCTTAGAAGATGAACTAGAAGAAATTACCATCTCCTCCATCCTGTATGGCGATTCAAGCTCCAGTAAAGATGAATCAAAACTGTCTGAGTCATCGGAATCAGATTCCAACATGATGCCGATCTACATGGCAGTTGCCACAAAAACTCACAACAGTAATCAACCCTTTTGTGCAGCCAAAGACTCGCATCTTTTCTCCGACAAAGAGACGTCAGAAAAAGCAGGGTTGCAGTGCCCTAGACTAATCAACTGTTTGCATAAACAGCCATCACATCGAAAAGAGAATCTTCCAGAAAAGCAAACAGGAAAACAATAGCTACTGAAAGGACACCTCACCAAAAGACTGATGTGACGCCATGTTCAAAGATTCCTACCAAACAAGACAAAAACTCACGATGGGCCTCTACTGTTCAACAAAAGTACCCAAAGATATTTGCTTATCAACAATATCCAAAAAGGGCCTATTTAAGCAGAAAGACACTCAAAAGGAATCATCAACCCGCCAAAAAGCAAGAATTCAAAATCAATACTTCTTCCCTCGAGCCCCTCCTCTAGGAGATTAAAAAGGGAAATGTCCCAAATGAGATAGTAGAAGTGATCACTAGACATGATCTAATGAAATAATCCCTTCTAAACTACAAGACATTCCTCACCATCACCCTCAAAAACTATGGTTTGATCATAGAAGGCAACATGTTTCATCCAGAATACCCCTCTTTGAACATTCTCTTTATTCAAAAACTTGATGGTATACCAAAAGAAGCCTTAGGATCCCTCTGGTACCTATCAGAGTCCTATACAGTAGCCATGGCTTTTAACTCACAAAAGTTAGTAGCCTACCTACTTAACTGCCAGTTGGAACAGATGCCTGGTGACAAAGAAAACACACTCAAGTTCCTTCATTGGTTCCTCCTGGCACAAGAGTGGACCCGGCTCATGGGCTCATCTCCCAAAAAACACTGCATGATGATGCTCCATAAACCCAACCTCCATATTACTCTCCGGAAGCTCAATGCTTTCGCTCCTAGCCCTCGGAGTTTCATCTCGGGTTGGTATGATACTAACCCTGCAGGCACTTACTATAAGAACAACAATCCAAAGGAATGGCTGGATACAAGAAAAGAACTGGCAAAGCGAAACCTTGCAGGAAAAGATATTCCTCTGAATATCTTAGAAAAAGGAGACGTTGGTCTAGCTGATAACGAACAAGCTAAAGAATGGGAACTCGCATTCATCAACTATATGAACAAGCTCCCCTTCTTCTCAATTGTTCATATGATTGAACCTCCTGGATTATCAGACTCAAGGTCGATCTTTGATCCAATTCCAGCAGATCACCCTTTTCGTCGCAACCCGCCACAGTTCACGTTTGAGTTCCTCCAGCACCAGAAGAAGTTCTAAACTATGTTTGTGTATTTTAATAAGTTTGGTTTTTAAGTGTGTTTTGAGTGCTTAGGATTAAATAAGCATTAGTCTCTCTTAAAGGGATTAATCAGTGTGTTTAGTGTTAAATAAAGCTTAATCACTCTTAAAGTGACATAAGCGCTTATGTCATTGCAAGATATTTTTTCTTGCAATACTATTCGTGTATTATTAGAGTGATGTAATGGATGATGTAGTCAAGCCCTTCCTTGATCTATAAAAAGAAGTCATTCTCTCATTTGTAAATCATCCTTGGAAATAATATTATCTCTTGTTCTAAATTTCTCTCTAGTCCGAGATCATTTCTTCTTTCTTTCTCTCTAGTATTTGTTAAGAGTTTTCATAAGTTCTTCATACGAACTTCATGATCAGGAGCATTTACATAAGAGTCTTGAGAGTTCCAAGTAATATATGAGTGTGTCAAAGTCCTCAGTCTCCCTTCCACTCTGAGTCTCTGTGGTCTTCTATAGATCACCCCTACCCCCTATCTGGTATCAACTTGATAGTAGCTTGATCTTGAATACTTGACGATGCACAGTTTCTTTCATTAAAATCAACAGCTTCAGAAGACTTGAAGTTGTGAAAAAACTCTTCCCTTTGAGTACCTGGCCAACATAAATAATCTTGGCGCAAAACGTCTCTTTGAGACTCCAAGATGTAGGTTTTGAAATTTATTCCGCATCTTGTGTCGATCAATCGAAAACAAACAAGAAATAAAATCTTTTTGGTTTTTCAAACTTATGCTAAAACACACTGAAAATCTTTTTGTACTTTTATGAAATGAAATATGAAATACAATACGAAAACATAATCTATTTTTGACTTTTGCGAGAAAGATCACTGTCACACCCCCAAAAATCCCACGCGCGATAACGCGCCGTAGGGAGCGTGACAAACCAGGATCGCCGTCCATTAGTTACACCAAACGACCAGTATTTAAAAAAAAGGTTGTATATTTCATTAAAATATAAATACAGAGTTTTACAAATACGGAAGCGTAATACACTGAAAGTATTAATGTAAAAACACCATCACCCAAGGTGACGTGGTTTGTGCAAACTCAATAAAAGGGTTTCGAAGTCTCATGCATGTGTACTCGTGATACTCGAACATTTGCAATCTGAGAATAACATGCTAAAAAGTGTCAACACAAAGGTTGGTGAGTTCACAGGTTTAATCAGTTCATCAGTTAACGGTTCGGTAAAATCCAGATAATATATCAATAGTTAGCTAGACTATTTTGAAGAAATCAGTGCACGTTTGACTAGATCAACTAGCTATCCAGTTTGTGACGACCCTAAAACTTTTGCTTTCTTTCCCCAGCAACGACGACAGCCGATGCTGCGAACGTTACGACACAAGAATAATTTTCGGGACGAAAATTCCAATTACAAGGGGATGATGTGACATCCGAGAATTCCAAGGTTAACTTCCGTTAGACAAACCCCGTTAGTTACGTTAACTAGGCCGAATACGTCCACGACCTCTGGTTGATCACCAAACCCGCCCATATGTGCTATGTGTTCATTTGTTAATTATCATTATGTGCAATGTGATTTAAACGCATGATTTAATATTATGAATAGCATGACAATTTGTAAATCGTGTTTATCTTGCTTAGAATGTGTAATTGACCACTTTTGGGTAACCAGCGAAACTACCGGGCGAAACTATAATGTCGCCCGGCAGCTTGTTGGCTCACTTGTGATCAGAGCCAGTTTCGCCTGGCCAGCGAAACTGCCAGCAAAACTAGGCCCTGATATATAATAACATAAAGCCCTAGTTGCTTCATTTTGTTGCACCATTCTCTCCAAAACACACATACACCTCTGGAAATCTGGTCAGTCGAGAAACACAACCAAACATCAAGACCTCAGCCTCAAGACAACATCCATTCGATTCCTTGATCGAATCGTGAGTCCCAAAACCTTTCTTTTATGCCTTTTCTTTGAGTTTTCTTATAAAGCATGCTTAAACCTTCATGAAACTGCTTGATCTGCTAGTATGTTGCTTAGGGATGCTAGATCTGTTATAAAGTTCACAACTTTGCGTATGAAATCCAGCCATGATAGAGATTTATGCTATTTTAGCCATTTTAGGGTTTTATATGTATTTTGGGTGATTTGATGACAAAATGCATGTTTTAGGTGCTAAAGCTTACTGATTTATGTTGGTAAATGCCCATGTATGCTAAATAATGAATTGCATGTAAGATCGGAAGCTGTTAGGTTGATTTTTAGGCTGATCCGTATGTTTTTCACGACCAGCGAAACTGTGGTGTTCTCTGGGCGAAACTGTCCAGCGAAACTATGTATATCTCCTTCCAGCGACACTATGCAGCGAAACTGTAATGTCGCTGGGTAAACCGACCAGACCAGCTCGAGCGAATCTACCGAGCGAAATTCCCTGAACGAAAGTTCAAACCAGTTTCGGGCGAAACTAGGCTAGCGAAACTGTGCCAACAGTTTCGAGCGAAACTAGCCTAGCGAAACTGTGTCATCGGGTACAGCCTAGCGAAAGTGCTGCCCGTGCATCTAGCGAAATTACCTAGCGAAACTGCTAAGCGAAATTATGGCCTGACCTAAATCCCATACTTGTACAATTTACTTGAATGTTATGCCATGACTTACTTGATTATGCCATGATGATTCATGCTTTGATTTCTGATGTGTATGAACCCTTGATTATGATCAACCATTGGTGTCGTGTGTCTATATGTCGAGTCATAGTTCCAACGTGCTATGTTATGGGCCATAGTGACGTTAAGTAAAGGTTAGACACAAAACTAATACCTAAGACCTAAACGTGTTCATAGGTCTTCATTAAGCAAACTTGGATATTATAGCAAGTGTAGCAGTGCAACCAAAGGTGAGTGTCACTAACCCGATTACCGTGAACCCGATTGGGTCACACCGGATAACTAAAAGTAAAACAATCCTGACAAACTCGAGAGTGCTAGGCACCTCCCTGATAAACTTGAAAACCTGGAGTGCTCGGCACCCACTTGATGAACTTGAAAAGCTTTATGGGAAGCACTTGCGAATTTCCAAACAACGATTTCTAAAACGAAACAGAAAACACTTTTTGAGATTCATGAGAATCCAGTAAAACGTTTTAATATGGCTAGAGTAGGTTAAAGTCTAAACCACATGATATCACATGATTTCTAAGGATGCCTTGAAAACTTAAAAGTCCTCAACTAACTTGTACCATTAATTGTAAAGCGAGGGGATGTTGGGTAGATCTACTGGAGTTTGACAAACTCCGCCCCGTGGCACGGGGAGTGCACGGAGGTACAATATCAGCCTACTTGACCGTGATCCCGAGAGGACACGGGGGAGGCAAAACCGCGATGACGTAGGTCCGCAATACTAGATGGCACGGCCACTACAACAAATTATAGTCAGCTTTGGTGCAAACTTCCTTAGTGCATGGAACAACGGATTAGCTACCCGCGATATCGGTTGAGCACTTTAACTTTACAAAACTAGTTCATACCCGATGACGTAGGTCACGGACAATTCCTTTATAAACTAAGATGTAATATTAGCATTGCTTTTCATAAACAAATACTATGTAAGCATACCTTGATGCAAATTATGATTATGAAACCGGGCCAATGCATGACAAGCCCACTGTGAACTCACCAACCGTTAGGTTGACACTTGCGTGGTTTAAACTTTTGCAGATCGCTAAGGAGTATCCGCTGGAGGTTGGCATGGCACGAGAAGATGTTTATCTTTGTTCAAACTAAACTTGGGAATTTTAAAACAATGTTTATGTAAAGCACGTGGTTAGTGCTAAGACAATATTTTATTCCGCTGCGTTGTATTTGAGACTTTACTCTATAACTGATTTTTGAACTAACTCTGATTCATTTAGTATTTGTAACTGATGGTTGTGGATCCTGGTTTGCTCGCACCCCTTAACGGTATAAACTCCGTTAGTGGTTAATTTGGGGGTGTGACAGATTTACTGAAGCTCGACAAGTTCAACTGTGACTCGTTAAGACTAAGAAGTTTATAACACCCGTTCGATATCCAATCGTGCCAGAGCAACTGATCCGGGTGGGGCTGTCAAACCCAGTAGATCTACTAAATAAGTTCCCGCTGATGTCACATTGACAGTAACTATAAAGTGAGGGTTTATCATAATTGTGCCACTATCATTCAGGTGATATAATTATCTAACACTTCAAATGTTTGCATGCTAATCTCCCCGAACAGGATTTAAAACAGTAAAATGGGGCCGTGAAACTCACCTTCATGCACTATAATGTTTACAAGGATAGATGACTTCGATCATCCGGTTGAGTTCAACCTGTTTAACATTCAATACCACGAGAAAAAGAAAAAAAATTACAGGAATTTGGTCCCAATACGACCATTGGCTTGCCTAGTAGGATTCTCCATACACTGCAAATTACATTTACGTGTGCACCCGTAACTGTGGTTTACTTTATATGATCACCCTAGTTCCTCTTACTTCAGCTACCAGGTATGGTGTGGTCACTAACCCATGGTTATCTTGACCAGAATTTGTTAATGAAACAAGTTTTCGAGAATAGAATGCTCACTTAGATCGGAATGACCCACCCGAAGAGAGTCACCCAGAAATTTAGCTCAATAGGATCTGAGTAGGGTTTATCACAATGAATCTAGCTTAGCTCGAAGTTAGAGAATAATTATCACACATACTTGCGTGATCACAATCCGATACACAAAGAGGGAATTTCAGTCGACCTGCATCAGGTTTCATTGGGGTTATAATAATTGTACTCCAGTTGTATTACTTCCACGCACAATGCGATAAAATCAAGAAGGGAAAGATATCAAGAGATCACAGCAAATGTGAAGACGATCAGGATAACGAAAGTTGATATAAGTGCCCCATAGGTAGCCACTTGAATTCATACCCTGCTAAATCTAGTGAAGTTAAATAATCGCGCTACTAGCACATCGAGATAACATTCCCTGAACGAATGAGTTTAGAGATATACGTAAAGCAGGTATAACAAGAACCTCCAAGCTAAGATAGTGGTTTAAGGACAAGAAGAGGTATTACACCACCTTCCCTATGCAGCATACATCCATAGTATGGGCACTACGCCCAGTTGTTCAATCAGGAATAATCCCGAGTAGCAATCAACTCATCAAAAGTATAAACGTGATCCTTTGATCTGATTCGACGTCTCGTTGTACATGAATGTTAACCAAGAGGAACACAACTTAGAGAAATTAAGAAAAATGACTCAAGACTAATCGGCTCCTCGCCGTGAGTATAAGGGGATTAGATGATGTAAACAACAAATCGTAAACCAGGTGCGCGTAGGAGTGAGTATCACGATGCATGAGAGAAATGTTTAAGTGAAACTAATGCAAAACAGTTACAGTCTAAGACGAATCTTAGTTCGCTGCAACCAATGGATCTGATACCAATCTGTCACACCCCCAAAAATCCCACGCGCAATAACGCGCCGCAGGGAGCGTGACAAACCAGGATCGACGTCCATTAGTTACACCAAACGAATAGTATTTAAAAAAAAGGTTGTATATTTCACTAAAATATAAACACAGAGTTTTACAAATGCGCAAGCGTAATACACTGAAAGTATTAATGTAAAAACACCGTCACCCAAGGTGACGTGGTTTGTGAAAAGTTAATTAAAGGGTTTCGAAGTCTCATGCATGCGTACTCGTGATACTCGAACATCTGTAACCTGAGAATAACATGCTAAAAACTATCAACACAAAGGTTGGTGAGCTCACAGATTTAATCAGTTCATCAGTTAACGGTTCGGTAAAATCCAGATGTTAGTTAGCTAGACTATTTTCAAGAAATCAGTGCACGTTTGACTAGATCAACTATCTATCCAGTTACAGAAGCTCGACAAGTTCAATTGTGCCTCGTTAAGACTAAGAAGTTTATAACACCCGTTCGATATCCAATCGTGCCAGAGCGACTGACTCGGGTGGGGCTGTCAAACCCAGTTGATCTACTAAATAAGTTCCCGCTGATGTCACATTGACAGTAACTATATAGTGAGGGCTTTATCATAAGTGTGCCACTATCATTCAGGTGATATAATTATCTAACAGTTCAAATGTTTGCATGTTAATCTCCCCCAACCGGATTTAAAACAGTAAAATGGAGCCGTGAAACTCACCTTCGGGTGCACAGCAAATCCAGATAAATAACAACAGCAAGTAGCAACTAATAGGTCTTGTGTACTTTATCAAACACCTAACGTGCATATATACATAAGTGTGTGTTCAATTGAATAACGACGAAGTCTAGACCAACGTGAAAGATAGACAACGTCAACTATGACATGACGAAGATCATGAAGTCCAAAATGAGTCGAGGATGCCACATAGCCAAAAATCATGAGGATTACAGAGGTCAAGGAAAAGTATATTATTAAAATAATGTTTGACTACGAAAAGTTTTTAAGTTTACCTCGGGTATTAGCGATGACCGAAGCGGATGCGGGGTTGAACTCGAACGGGAAAGCTCGACACCGGGATGAAATGTGATGCTCCGAGAGGTGGTTGCTGTGCTCGTACTACCCGTGTGCGATCCTAGACGATGATGCGCTTACCCTTCGGCCTAAACACAGTGGTGAAAATGGTGTGGATCGTGGTCATATCCGGAACTCATCTTCTTGATGTTTTTCTTCGGTGGTGGTGGTCTATCGCCAAAGAGAAAACGAGAGGGGAAATAGAGTGATGATAAGAATGATCAATTGATGAGATTGTGATAGTTAAAATCCATCGAAGAGGCTGAAGTTAATGCTTGGCGGTAACTGGAAAAATCAAGCATCGATGGTTTTCAAGGGACTTCAAATTAACTTTGGGTAATAGGCAAAACTGGTCCCTCGCACTACTTGCAATAATGGATAACTTGTTCTGGGAATTGCAAGGTTAGCCCTTGCAAGTTTGTTTACTTAAAAGAAGTTAAGAACTTGGCAAGTCTAGTCCCTCAAAGTTTTTAAAATTGTTAACAAACTCTAACGAGACTAATGGATAATAATTTTAACGAACATTGTCCCATACGTAAAGTTATATATATACACGTGTTTGCCAAAACATATTTAGCGTATAACGTTTATAAAATATATAACCCTTTATTCGTCACATAAAATAATGAATATAAACCCATAAATATATATATATCTTGAGTTCATATAATGATGAATCCGAAGTCGTAACGATGCGTGTAAACTCACACAAAATAAAAGAAAACGTTTGTGATACATTGTCACATAAAACAATAGGATATAAATGTATATATATATATATATACATATATCACATAAAATCATAACTATAATCATCACATAAGTTGACAAAGTGTTCACATGAAATCACAACATATGATTTACATAAAATTATAGAATGTAAAAACGTCTAGACTCAAGTGCATGCTCGTAGAGTGATGGTTACACAAACCCTAGTTGCTAAGGTCAACACCAGTCAATCACATAAATGTTCACACAACATTTATATCAGTTAAAGTAAATGTTCTCATAACATTTATATTAGTTTAAGTTTATTTACATCAGGAAAAGACCTTTAAAGACGGATTGTCACAGTATCACCTTGTTGAAGAATTTTCGTCCCGAAAGTTGAATAACGTGGTTGACAAGTTGGTCACAAAAGAAAGAAAAATTTTCTCAGTCGTCACATCATCTCCTTGTTGAAAGAATTTCGTCCCGAAATTTAAATCATGACAAATGTTTGAAAAGTCCAATTGAAAATAGCGTATCGAAAGAATTCAGGGTTCCTACTCCAAAATAAGTGATGGGTGTTATGATCAAGAATGTGTACCAGATGTTTGAAAAGATGTCAAATGTTCAAGAATTTCAAAGGGAATTCAATCGAAAGTATAGAAAGTGATTTTCTTATCGAGCGTTTCTACAGGAACAGTCGAACAATCGTATTATAGGAATCACGTCAAATGATGAGGCGAACAATAACATGATCACATAAGTCTCTGAAATCAAAATTTTAATACGAAGAAGGGTCCATAATTTATTCGAGTATCTTCTGGATTTTGTACGCAATGCCAGGAGTGAGATTTCCATTTTTGTCCTGTTTTCTCTTATGGAATTCGCATTCACGAGTAACCCAGGTGATTTGAAGAGAAAGGAATTTGAGTATATTAGAAAATTGTGTGTGCATCAAGTCAATCAGTGTTTAATGAACCTATTGTCTAAAAAAAACGTAAACATCTGATCTTGTCTACCAATTAGCAACTAGCATAGAATTACACAAGACTGATCAAGTTAACACGAGGACCCATTGATTGATTTAGTACTTTTATGACCAATTAAGTTTCACATGATTCATAATAACATTAAAATTCACATTTCATGCAATAACGGTTCAAATAGCATACGAGTCTCTGCGAAGGTTTCTTTTTAAAGGTTTATGCGGTCAAAGCGTACTAGCATGCAATCTATCATGAAGGTTTTACCATACAACGCATACAATTGTCCCAACATCTTATATACTACCATGCAACCCTAGCATGGCATATCTCTAGCATATAAGTTCATAAACTAACCAACACAAACCATACGGTGCAAAGTTGACGGGGCAACTTCACACAGTCTTGTCATTCCCACCGAAGTAGGAGACTTAGGACCTTGTATGGTGTATGGTGTATGGTTTTCATACTCAATCAAGCTAATACATTCAGAACATGTCACTTTCTGGTTCCTAACACGTTTAATACAGATGACTAATTTTGCAATTCTTTGCAGCTTATGTTTAAACCAACACTTCAATGATTAATCGATTTATATACCCTAAACATAGGATTAGATTCTCAAATTTTAGCATTAATAAACACGTATGTTTTATAACATTTCTCATGAGAAGATCACAAGCAAACAAACTATTTATCATGGTTATAATGGTTCAACAGTTGCTCACATACTAAAATATAACTGGTAAGACACTGATTTTTATGAACAAAGGACTGAGGTCCAATGAGAAATCAAATCAAGAGCCCACAGCCATTAAAAATGTAACACGTAGCGGTTTGTTTTAGAAAAGAATTACTCAATTTTGTTAAGAATTATTCAAGAAATCACATAGACAATTAGATTCAAATTCAAGTTGGAGTTCAGTATCATACAACATATTATCATGCACATTACCTTGCTAAAGAATCCAAGAATATGGGCAAAACAAAAGTGTAAACTATGAGGTACTAAATATCGAAACGTGCTCATCAAGCATGAGATTAGCAAATTTAAGATGAAGAGCGCCAACGCTTAGTTCGTGAAATCTAGTAAGCGATGAGATAACAAGCTTATGATAGTCGCAGCTACACATTCCAAGGATGACATGTGAGTTTAATCTGGCACTAGTGAAGATACCAGCAGGGAGGAGGCAACTAATGTAGTGGATAGTATAAAATTCAGAGAGAAACATATAGTGTGCTTGACAGGATTTGGGAAGGAATTCGTGTAAATAGATATCATAATGAACGTGTGAACGGTTATATAATCCGATAGACTTACGTCTCGTTAGAGAAATCTTCATATTTTTTAAGCTCACCAGTGTACCCAATCTCCTTGGTGTCCTTGCGCTTCATTCGTCATGCTTCCTTTCTTGTCAAGACATCGGTTCAAATGGTCTTCAAATGTAAGATAAGGTACAAAAGGGTTATAAAAGGGTGTCTGCAAAACACAAAACATTAGGATGTTCAAAAGTGGCTTTGGCTTGGGTTGCCTGTACATATGTGTTTGCTAGGGTTCAATGCAGGTTTATCACGGGTCAAAAGATCTAATCGGGTGTTTCATAGAAAAGGATCGGGGATATCACCTCAGTAAATGCCAGAGAGTTTATAAAAACGAAGTAGTTGACCCAAAAGTAGTGTCCCTTAAATGAAAGTCGGTCTACGTCTTAACACATGCTTCTAAAAGTTGGAGTTGTTCATTCGATCATGCTGTTTTTCATTCATAGGAGGAAAAATCTTAGCTTTATAAAACGTTGACGTTCATCTGAGTCAGAACTCACGTAAGAGAGTTTTCTAAAAGCATGGGGTTTAATTATTTCGAGCATGTCTCTTTCAACAGAAATACGTAAGGGATATCTGTAATCTCGGAAAAATTAGCATTAAGCAGTTTTATCGAGGACCTAGTCCCGCTAGATGGAGTTTCTCAAGATGAGGCTCCTGTGTATGAATCTAAAGTCAATCCTTGGTCCATTACTGGTCCCACACTCAACATGCCACTCGCGTTTATATATAGGGTGTACTGCAGCTAACCCACCACACTACCAGAACCTTGAAGGCGTACCAGCAACCTACCATTACTAGCCATTAGTCAAACCACATTGGATATTTTTATCGGAAATAGAAGACGTCAAGTTTCTCCCATACGCTTAAATGTAAAGGGGCGAGAGATTAAAACTTCAATACGTTGCACAACAATAGGTGTAGGTATTTCCATTCACAAGACCAATGGGATGCGTAAGGTTTTCTATTCTCGTGAAAATCGTCGAGAGTTTGGCACGCGCAGTGCGAATATAATAGAGCTTCAGATTTCAAGACGATCCGAATTTGAACACGCCACAAGGTTTTTCATCAATGAATTTTTTCTGAAAAAGACGATGAGGATTCGCATACCCGAAATTTGTCGATAGTTGCTATGACAGGAGTGTCAATAAATATACAAAATGTATGGATAACTTGGACTCAATGCGTAAAAAAAAAATTCAGGTCAATGGTACAATTAGCTATTGATAACAACAAGTTCATGCTCGATGGGTGTAAATAGGGTTTCCATAAAAAGCTTTGTATTGTTACTGTGATTGAAGCACAAGGTAGTCTCATCATCAATGGTGTTTAACTAGTAGAAAAGCTAACCAAAAATGTAACACATTCCGGTTCAAAGCTTGAAAGTTCATCCAAGACATAAAGGATTACAAAAGCGCGAGAATCAAAGATCGTTGGTTGTTAAATCGTAAAGGGTTCGAATCATGCATAGAAATCAATCGCACGGGTTCAAAAGGTTAGTCGGAGTAGTCATTATGTTAAAATTGGAAGTCATCAGTTTGAAACTAGGAAGACTCTTCACTATCATCACCTCCATTTGAGAGAAATATGCTCGCAGTGAGATAGGCATTTTGTACAATCGTGTCGTTGTTGCTGGCAAACAAGTTTTGGTTCGCACAAGAAATTCAGGAAATATGAATATTCAGAGGCAAAGTTCACAAGAGTTTTTAGCCAAGAAATATGCTCCAATGCTCGCGGTATATGTTTGACCTAGTTCGTTTATCCAATGTTGTCTGGGTGTTCGTCCGGTGAATGTATATACAAGTTGTCTCACAATCATAAAGTTTCAAGGATTGATATGGTCTGTAAAGTCGTGAAGGTAGAAATATGGATCCAAACCAGTCAAATATTTTGTCAAAATTCTTCTTAGTCAAGAAAAACTTGTCATTTATGTACACGAGTAGAACGATGTCCTTCCTGGAATAGCATTCACAATATGTTTCAAAAGAGTTCTCGAAGGGATTAGAATCCACATATATAGGAGAGATACGATCATGCACGATAATGTTTACAAGGATAGATGACTTCGATCATCCGATTGAGTTCAACATGTTCAACATTCAATACCACGAGAAAAAGAAAAAATAATTACAGGAATTTGGTCCCAATATGACTATTGGCTTGCCTAGTAGGATTCTCCATACACTGCAAATTACATTTACGTGTGCACCCGTAACTGTGGTTTACTTTATATGATCACCCTAGTTCCTCTTACTTCAGCTACCAGGTATGGTGTGGTCACTAACCCATGGTTATCTTGACCAGAATTTGTTAATGAGACAAGTTTTCGAGAATAGAATGCTCACTTATATTGGAATGACCCACCCGAAGCGAGTCACTTAGAAATTTAGCTCAATAGGATCTGAGTAGGGTTTATCACAATGAATCTAGCTTAGCTCGAAGTTAGAGAATAATTATCACACATACTGGCGTGATCGCAATCCGATACACAAAGAGGGAATTTCAGTCGACCTGCATCAGGTTTCATTGGGGTTATAAGAATTGTACTCCAATTGTATTACTTCCACGCACAATGCGATAAAATCAAGAAGGGAAAGATCTTAAGAGATCACAGCAAATGTGAAGACGATCAGGATAACGAAAGTTGATATAAGTGCCCCATAGGCAGCCACTTGAATTCATACCCTGCTAACTCTAGTGAAGTTAAATAATCGCGCTACTAGCACATCGAGATAACATTCCCTGAACGGATGAGTTTAGAGATATACGTAAGGCAGGTATAACAAGAACCTCCAAGCTAAGATAGTGGTTTAAGGACAAGAAGAGGTATTACACCACCTTCCCTATGCAGCATACATCCATAGTATGGGCACTACGCCCAGTTGTTCAATCAGGAATAATCCCGAGTAGCAATCAGCTCATCAAAAGTATAAACGTGATCCTTTGATCTGATTCGACGTCTCGTTGTACATGAATGTTAACCAAGAGGAACACAACTTAGAGAAATTAAGAAAAATGACTCAAGACTAATCGGCTCCTCGCCGTGAGTATAAGGGGATTAGATGATGTAAACAACAAATCGTAAACCAGGTGCGCGTAGGAGTGAGTATCACGATGCATGAGAGAAATGTTTAAGTGCAACTAATGCAAAACAGTTACAGTCTAAGACGAATCTTAGTTCGCTGCAACCAATGGCTCTGATACCAATCTGTCACACCCCCAAAAATCCCACGCGCAATAACGCGCCGCAGGGAGCGTGACAAACCAGGATCGTCGTCCATTAGTTACACCAAACGACCAGTATTTAAAAAAAAGGTTGTATATTTCATTAAAATATAAATACAGAGTTTTACAAATGCGGAAGCGTAATACACTGAAAGTATTAATGTAAAAACACCGTCACCCAAGGTGACTGTGGGTTTGTGCAAAGTTAATAAAAGGGTTTCGAAGTCTCATGCATGCGTACTCGTGATACTCGAACATCTGCAACCTGAGAATAACATGCTAAAAAGTGTCAACACAAAGGTTGGTGAGTTCACAGGTTTAATCAGTTCATCAGTTAACGGTTCGGTAAAATCCAGATAATATATCAATAGTTAGCTAGACTATTTTCAAGAAATCAGTGCACGTTTGACTAGATCAACTAGCTATCCAGTTACTGAAGCTCGACAAGTTCAATTGTGCCTCGTTAAGACTAAGAAGTTTATAACACCCGTTCGATATCCAATCGTGCCAGAGCGACTGACCCGGGTGGGGCTGTCAAACCCAGTAGATCTACTAAATAAGTTCCCGCTGATGTCACATTGACAGTAACTATAAAGTGAGGGCTTTATCATAAGTGTGCCACTATCATTCAGGTGATATAATTATCTAACAGTTCAAATGTTTGCATGTTAATCTCCCCCAACAGGATTTAAAACAGTAAAATGGGGCCGTGAAACTCACCTTCGGGTGCACAGCAAGTCCAGATAAATAACAACAGCAAGTAGCAACTAGCAGGTCTTGTGTACTCTACCAAACACCTAACGAGCATATATACATAAGTGTGTGTTCAATTGAAAAACGACGAAGTCTAGACCAACGTGAAAGATAGACAACGTCAACTATGACATGACGAAGATCATGAAGTCCAAAATGAGTCGAGGATGGCACATAGCCAAAAATCATGACGATTACAGAGGTCAAGGAAAAGTATATTGTTAAAATAATGTTCGTCAATGAAATCGTATAATCAAAATAGGTATACATATATGAATATATATACATAACCGAGTTAATATGACATTATATCAATAACAAGTACCCCAAAATAATGTGTTTTTAAATATTTACATGAATATAAATCCAATGTTTTGAATATTTAAATCGCAAAATACGTATATTTTTAGACAAGTGTAAAGGTTACCACAACGTTCATTTTACATTCCTAAACACGTTTAATTATGTATTTCTCAAATATGTATTCTTTTATAAGTCAAGCCAAATGTTTTATATAAAAACCAATTTATAAAACCTAGTGAGATAATGATCAAGACAACGATCCTTTAAAATATTCTACGGGTCCAAAGTGACATAGGGAACGACCGGTGGGTGATTTGTAGGTTAATCAAGTCTAATATTTTATTTAGAACCAAAACAAAAAAAGAATGGGGGTCACTAGGTTCGAACCCGTGACCTCCGGATCACTGCCCAGCACCCTAACCACTAGGCTAGAGGTCTGGTTTGGTATCAAATTCATTTTGTACGACTTTTGTGCTTAACAGATTACAGGAAACTTACACGCGGAAAGTAAATAGAAAAAAAAATAGGAGAGAGACTACGGGTCTCGAACCCCCGATCAGTACATCCCAACACAAGGCGAGGACCATTCGGACAATTTCAGGATTTGGTTTTAGTTCTCACAAGAAAATATTTAACATCTTATGATCGGGTGTCATCTTCTTCACCCTTCAACCCTACCTTACCCGACCACTGTACTTAACCACCAGGAATTCCTAGAACATAAACAGAAGCCAAAAGACCCATGGTAGTGGTTGATCGATCTTGACTACGAAAAGTTTTTAAGTTTACCTCGGGTATTAGCGATGACCGAAGCGGATGCGGGGTTGAACTCGAACGCGAAAGCTCGACACCGGGATGAAATGTGATGCTCCGAGAGGTGGTTGCTGTGCTCGTACTACCCGTGTGCGATCCCAGACGATGATGCGCTTACCCTTCGGCCTAAACACAGTGGTGAAAATGGTGTGGATCGTGGTCATCGCCGGAACTCATCTTCTTGATGTTTTTCTTCGGTGGTGGTGGTCTATCGCCAAAGAGAAAACGAGAGGGGAAATAGAGTGATGATAAGAATTATCAATTGATGAGATTGTGATAGTTAAAATCCATCGAAGAGGCTGAAGTGAATGCTTGGCGGTTACCGGAAAAATCAAGCGTCGATGGTTTTCACGGGACTTCAAATTAACTTTGGGTAATAGGCAAAACTGGTCCCTCGCAATACTTGCAATAATGGATAACATGTTCTGGGAATTACAAGGTTAGCCCCTGCAAGTTTGTTTACTTAAAAGAAGTTAAGAACTTGGCAAGTCTAGTCCCTCAAAGTTTTTAAAATTGTTAACAAACTCTAACGAGACTAATGGATAATAATTTTAACGAACATTGTCCCATACGTAAAGTTATATATATACAAGTGTTTGCCAAAACTTATTTAGCGTATAACGTTTATAAAATATATAACCCTTTATTCGTCACAAAAAATAATGAATATAAACCCATAAATATATATATATATCTTGAGTTCATTTAAAATGATGAATCCGAAGTTGTAACGATGCGTGTAAACTCACACAAAATAATAGAAAATGTTTGTGATACATTATCACATAAAACAATAGGATATAAATGTATATATATATATATATATATACATATATCACATAAAATCATAAGTATAATCATCACATAAGATGACAAAGTGTTCACATGAAATCACAACATATGATTTACATAAAATTATAGAATGTAAAAACGCCTAGACTCAAGTGTATGCTCGTAGAGTGATGGTTACACAAACCCTAGTTGCTAAGGTCAACACCAGTCAATCACATAAATGTTCACACAACATTTATATCAGTTAAAGTAAATGTTCTCATAACATTTATATTAGTTTAAGTTTATTTACATCAGGAAAAGACCTTTAAAGACGGATTGTCACAGTATCCCCTTGTTGAAGAATTTTCGTCCCGAAAGTTGAATAATGTGGTTGACAAGTTGGTCACAAAAGAAAGAAAAATTTTCTTAGTCGTCACATCATCTCCTTGTTGAAAGAATTTCGTCCCGAAATTTAAATCATGACAAATGTTTGAAAAGTCCAATTGACAATAGCGTATCAAAAGAATTCAGGGTTCCTATTCCAAAATAAGTGATGGGTGTTATGATCAAGAATGTGTACCAGATGTTTGAAAAGATGTCAAATGTTCAAGAATTTCAAAGGGAATTCAATCGAAAGTATAGAAAGTGATTTTCTTATCGAGCGTTTCTACAGGAACAGTCGAACAATCGCATTACAGGAATCGCGTCGAATGATGAGGCGAACAATAACATGATCACATAAGTATCTGAAATCAAAATTTTAATACAAAGAAGGGTCCATAATTTATTCGAGTATCTTCCGGCTTTTGTACGCAATGCCAGGAGTGAGATTTCCATTTTTGTCCTGTTTTCTCTTATTGAATTCGCATTCACCAGTAACCCAGGTGATTTGAAGAGAAGGGAATTTGAGTATATTAGAAAATTGTGTGTGCATCAAGTCAATCAGTGTTTAATGAACCTATTCTCTAAAACAAAACTTAAATGTCTGATCTTGTCTACCAATTAGCAACTAGCATAGAATTACACAAGACTGATCAAGTTAACATGAGGGCCCATTGATTGATTTAGTACTTTTTTGACCAATTAAGTTTCACATTAAAGGTTTATGCGGTCAAAGCGTACTAGCATGCAATCTATCATGAAGGTTTTACCATACAACGCATACAATTGTCCCAACATCTTATATACTACCATGCAACCCTAGCATGGCATATTTCTAGCATATAAGTTCATAAACTAACCAACACAAACCATACGGTGCAAAGTTGACGGGGAAACTTCACACAATCTTGTCATTCCCACCGAAGTAGGAGACTTAGGACCTTGTATGGTGTATGGTTTTCATACTCAATCAAGCTAATACATTCAGAACATGTCACTTTCTGGTTCCTAACACGTTTAATACACATAACTAATCATGCAATTCTTTGCAGCTTAAGTTTAAACCAACACTTCAATGATTAATTGATTTATATACCCTAAACATAGGATTAGATTCTCAAATTTTAGCATGCATAAACACGTATGTTTTATAACATTTCTCATGAGAAGATCACAAGCAAACAAACTATTTATCATGGTTATAATGGTTCAACAGTTGCTCACATACTAAAATATAACTGGTAAGACACTGATTTTTATGAACAAAGGACTGAGGTCCAATGAGAAATCAAATCAAGAGCCCACAGCCATTAAAAATGTAACACGTAGCGGTTTGTTTTAGAAAAGAATTACTCAATTTTGTTAAGAATTATTCAAGAAATCACATAGACAATTAGATTCAAATTCAAGTTGGAGTTCAGTATCATACAACATATTATCATGCACATTACCTTGCTAAAGAATCCAAGAATATGGGCAAAACAAAAGTGTAAACTATGAGGTACTGAATATCAAAACGTGCTCATCAAGCATGAGATTAGCAAATTTAAGATGAAGAGCGCCAACGCTTAGTTCGTGAAATCTAGTAAGCGATGAGATAACAAGCTTATGATAGTCGCAGCTACACATTCCAAGGATGACATGTGAGTTTAATCTGGCACTAGTGAAGATACCAGCAGGGAGGAGGCAACTAATGTAGTGGATAGTATAAAATTCAGAGAGAAACATATAGTGTGCTTGACAGGATTTGGGAAGGAATTCGTGTAAATAGATATCATAATGAATGTGTGAACGGTTATATAATCCGATAGACTTACGTCTCGTTAGAGAAATCTTCATATTTTTTAAGCTCACCAGTGTACCCAATCTCCTTGGTGTCCTTGCGCTTCATTCGTCATGCTTCCTTTCTTGTCAAGACATCGGTTCAAATGGTCTTCAAATGTAAGATAAGGTACAAAAGGGTTATAAAAGGGTGTCTGCAAAACACAAAACATTAGGATGTTCAAAAGTGGCTTTGGCTTGGGTTGCCTGTACATATGTGTTTGCTAGGGTTCAATGCAGGTTTATCACGGGTCAAAAGATCTAATCGGGCGTTTCATAGAAAAGGATCGGGGATATCACCTTAATAAATGCCAGAGAGTTTATAAAATCAAAGTAGTTGATCCAAAAGTAGTGTCCCTTAAATGAAAGTCGGTCTACGTCTTAACACATGCTTCTAAAAGTTGGAGTTGTTCATTCGATCATGCGGTTTTTCATTCATAAGAGGAAAAAACTTAGGTTTATAAAACGTTGACGTTCATCTAAGTCAGAACTCACGTAAGAGAGTTTTCTAAAAGCATGGGGTTTAATTATTTCAGTCGACCTGCATCGGGTTTCATTGGGGTTATAAGAATTGTACTCCAGTTGTATTACTTTCATGCACAATGCGATAAACTCAAGAAGGGAAAGATCTTAAGAGATCACAGCAAAGGTGAAGACGATCAGGATAACGAAAGTTGATATAAGTGCTCCATAGGCGTCGCAAAAGGAAAGGGTAACTATTTTAATTTACGACTCTATCACAACACACTCCTCCATCTACAACAGCGTCGCAAAAGGAAAGGGTAACTATTTTAATTTACACAGTTGTGTACTTCCCTTATAACTAATTGCTATATGATCATTTAATTAAATGCTGATGCTGTCTTTAGGTGAGAAAGAGAAAAATGACAGAAGCAGCAGCTGCTGCAGCCAGTGATGCTGGGGCATCAGAGCAGGAAGTGGTATATATATATATATATAATTAATTTAGAAATTTGACAAATCGCTTTGACGTTATCGTTAATTAATATATATGTTACTAATCAGTTAATTACATGGTGTCAATTTAGGAAAAGAATAAGAGACATGCAAAACCTGCAGCTCGTGAAGTACCTCCTAAGAAGAGTGATCTTCAGTTGGAAAAACCAAATAATTATGATGCCATTGCAGCTGCTACCGATCTGCAGCCAGTAATCCAAGAGGTATAGATTAGTATATACCACAATTTTTGTATTCTATTTTTTACTTTAATTAATTAATTGTTTATATATATGCTATAATTAATAATATTATTATTATTATTATGTCACTTCTGATCAGGGGAGCCAAACTGCGACGTTGCACATGGAATGGGATCCACTGAACGTCGTGGGAATGGCTGAATTATTACCAAAACAAAAAGATGAGAAGATTCATGGAAGTCCATTAGCTCCTGGTTGCCGTAGAATTAGAGTTTATCAGGTCAAAAAGGGTGCAACATTTTTACCATTCCCAGTAGATGGTAAAACAACGCTTTCGGAGGTTGAAAATAAATATATTATTGCATGGCCGATGAACCGAATGATCCTTCATTCTAATAACAAGTCAGATAGATCACAGCCGGTTGATCATTCTACGGTTCAAAAAGTATTGGAACAACCACAGGTAATTACTACATTAATTAATCGTATCCGCTAATTAATTAACTTTATATATATAATATATATATCTGATCGGTTTTATTTGTCATGTTTCCAGGTAAATAATGATCGGAAAAAGATGCAGAAAGTAGTGTACGTAGCACCAAACCAGCTGAAGAATCAAAATGTGATAAATAGAAAAATCACACGGCACCAGCAGAAGCAGCTGATCAGCACGGACAAGAAATTATAATTAATTATTATAGAAATTAAACTTTGATTAGCTAGTGTCGTATGTTATCTTTTTGAACAGCGTCATGATTAGTGTATGTACATTAATTTTTAATTATAATATATGATTTTTAAGGTTTCTCTATACTAATTAATTAATATATAATTAATTGTAATTAAGAAAATATATGTGACCATATATATAATACCAAAGGCCACACTTTTTATATTTTAACGTGGCCGTTGCCACCATTTGGCCACGCTTATTGGGACAAATTATCTGATTTCAACTACCCTTTGGCCACTTTTTTTTTTCCAATTATATGTGGCTAAAACACAAATATACGTGACCATATAATACCAAAGGTCACGCTTTTTATATCTTAACGTGGTCGTTGCCACCATTTGGCCACGCGTATTGGGACAAAATATCTGATTTCAACTACCCTTTAGCCACTTTTTTTTTCCAAATATATGTGGCTAAAACACAAATATACGTGACCATATAATACCAAAGGCCACGCTTTTTATATTTTAATGTGGCAGTTGCCACCCTTTGGCCACGCTTATTGGGACAAAATTTATGATTTCAGCAACCCATTTGGCCACGTTTTTTCATATCATATGTGGCTAAAACACAAATATACGTGACCATATAATACCAAAGGCCACGCTATTCATATTTTAACGTGGCGGTTGCCACCCTTTGGCCACGCGTATTGGGACAAAAATTATAATTTCAGCAACCCATTTGGCCATGTTTTTTTTATAACATATGTGGCTAAAACACAAATATACGTGACCATATAATACCAAAGGCCACGCTTTTGATATTTTAACGTGGCCGTTGCCACCCTTTGGTCACGCGTACTGTGACAAAATGTATGATTTCAGCAACCATTTGGCCACGTATTTTTATAATGTATGTGGCTAAAACACGAATATACGTGACCATAAAATACCAAAGGCCACGTTAACCAAACACATGTGGCCGTTGGAACCCTTTCGCCATGCTTTTCTGAAGAATTGTTTGATTACAACAACAAATATTGGTACCCTTTAGCCACGCTTATAGGTGGCTTCAGCCACTGATATTGTAACGTGGCCGTAGGGTACATATGGTCACGGCACCTATGGTGTCGTTTGGAATGAAAAAAAAACGTGACAAAACACATTTTGTCACGGTTTTTTTCCGTGGCCAAAGGTGAATTTTGACGTAGTGCTATGAATACTCACCGGAAATTGTGAGTGATGGCAAATGTGAAACTGCAGCAAATATCTGGTTACGCATGAACCACTCGCATCCTAAAATGTTTTAGACACCTATGTTCTTAGTATGTGTACATTTTTAAGCGGGTGATGTAACCTTTCACCCAACACTACTCGGGTCGTATGTGATTTGTAAAATGTTTGTTGACGACACATTGGTGATTTGTATATATGAACCAAAATATAAATACATTTATGACACTCAAAAATAGAATTAATAGGCCAATATATATTCAAAAGTCCAATTCTTCTATTTTCAACCCAAACTATTTATTTGAGACCCAACACCTTAAATTAAGGCAAAATTACTATTATTTGACCCAATAATAATATATAAGCCCAAATAATATTTTAAAGCCTCAAAATAATGCTTATTAGACTTTATGAAATACAAAACCCATATACATATGTATGTATATATCTTAAGACCATATATATATAAATATATATATATATATATATAGAAAAAAAATATTTTTGTTTAAACAACCTGATTAAATTTGTAACCTCATTTTAACAAGGTTAACCAATTTAATATCAACTTTTATAACAAAACCCATGTAAGTTAGTTTATTAGCTATCATAATCCATTACCATTAATAATAAGTGTCATGATTGTATGAAACAAGTCGAGTCAACAAAAGTCCGAATGGTTATATCTTTTCTTTTGTTTCGTTTTTCTTCAACTTTTCTTATGAATCTCATTGTTACTATTTTTTGTCTCGTGTTAATATTAAGTCCAACACAACAAAAAATCACCGGTTTTATGTATATTTGAACCATTTAAACCGTCGTTTTTAGTATTCATCCACTTTTTTAAATTCAAGTTTTATGTCCAAAATCTTTATGTTATTGCAACCATGTGTATTTGTAGTATGAAAGGTTCATCAAAAGCTTTATAAAAAGAAATATAAAAATTGATTTATAAGAAGATGAAAAATATGAAGAAAAATGGGTTTTCTTACGTAAACGAGTGACGAAAAGGTAGAGCGAACCCACGAGACTCTATTGTTTTTGGCTAAAAATTACTAAGAACAATTTCGTTACCAAACTAGTTTGTGAGGTAAGTGCCCTGGATGTAAAATGCGTTATGTTGATTAAAACAGTTTGAATTCAAGGACAAAACAGATTAATTGCAAACGCAATCAGAGAATTCCCAAGATGCAAATAAGAACACCGAGATTTTTTAGGGAAAAAGCCCTTAACCCCTGGATGTCTCCAAGAGCCGCCAGCACAAAAAACCCCTTGGCAACGATAACACACGTTTCCCATTTATTTCATTGAAAATAAGTTCGAGTACAATTGTTTGCGGCTATTGCTAAGTGAGTGAGTGAGAGTACAAGTGATTGTAAGTAGTAAAAGTAAAGCATATGCCGCGTATAAATACACAAAGTCCCTAGCTAACATTCTGTGATTCTTGGGATCTTCATAATAACGGCATTTGGTCGTTATTGACCAAGTTCGTTGGCGAGTCTTCTATTCTGCACATGTTTCTTCTGTTGACCAAGTCCTTATGACCATTATTAAACCCTTCGTACCTGACTAAAGATCAAATAAAGTCAAAGGAAATCTGTTAGTAACGATGCCCCTGCATGCTGGGTTAGTGTACATGTTGGGGTCGGAAAAAGTAAATATGCAGTCCATGGATGTGTGACAACCTGGGGTTTAACCTCTTAAAGAATATCAATAAAACTAAGCCGGAATCCAGGGTATAACAATTTCCCCCTAATTCGCAGCTAGTGGATAAGATTTCATAGCTGTGAAGTTTTTGAATTGCGATGACTCATCTTAGCTACTTTAATCTGGTCCGCTTGTTTAGGAGTAGCTTGGTCATGATTGAGACCCACGTATTTTCACCCCTGTAACTTCCATCCCATTAAATACTCCTCTCCCCCATTCGGTTTTACCCATCTTACTAGAGAGATGAAGCGATCATCGCCTGCATTACCCCAACCATTTTCTCCAATCAGGTACATCCTCCTTCTTATTTTCATTTTCCCATTCCGACGATGACTAAGAAGCACATTCGTCATGAATCTACGGTTTCCTCTACGGGAATCGAGGATTTTTTGGACCAAAATACCTGCAAAACCCTGAATTGGAGGCATGCAGCTTTAGCGACGCCGACATTACCGCTGTTAAAGCTTCTAGGTTACTTCCATTGACTGCTGAGATTCGACCATTCGACCCCATATTGAGGTCGGATTTCGCAGCCCACACTTAGGTTTGTTTCCCCATGGCCCCTTTTACCATCGGACTTTCTTATCTCTTTTATGGTTTGGTCGCCTAATTTTTTGCAGCTACCGGTCTTTCCTATGCCCAAACCCTTCCCATGGTTTGGCGCATCCTAGGTACCCTTGATCTAAACCATTCTTTTCAGCCTCTGATTGGTCTACCCGAGTTAGCTCAGATATACGAGCTGAAATCCCATGGTTCAAATTGTTTTTTGTTCAAATACCTGTCAAAAGACCTGCAATTGATACCTGGTGTCACCCAGCGAGAAGGAAGGAGAGGTCGGTTCTTTTTCGTGAAACGTTCAAGTATCCCTAGTGGTGACCAACTTTCTTATAGATGGATTGTTAAGGGTAGGAAGACCTCTCATAGAAATTAGGTTTAGTATATATATTTATTAAATTATTGACCTTGTACGTTTGTCTATGCAGTGCCTAGTTTGTTGGAGACTGGCCCTAAAGAAGAAAAGACTGAGGCCAACTTGGAGAAGTTCCTGAGCATCCCTGAATCTGAGCGTTCATTCCGTTTCAACGAGGTTTTTGCTGCTTCTTACCATACTCCCAGCATGTCGAGCTGTAAGTACCCCCGGATTACGCATTTTTGTTTTTCTTTTATATCTATTATCTACATTCAGGGGTTTTCTTTTCAGCTGTTGCCCCTAAGTTTGATCTTGATGATATGGATGTTGTCTTGAGCTCCGGAACTGGCACCGAGGACGACATCATGGTCCTTGGATCTGTAAAGACTGAGCCTACTCCTCTCACCAGGATTCCACCATCCAGGGCCTCCGGTACCAAAAGGAAGACCCGAGGGTCAAGTACTGTTGCTGCTGCTACCCCTGCTGCCCCCAATTCGATCTTGGAACTCTCGGCCACGGAGAGTGAGTCTCTTGTCCACCAGGTAATCATTGTATGCTACTGAAGGATATATTTATTCATATTAATGCGAACCCTGAATTCTATTCTGTCTCAAGCTACCTCCCACATTCTGGACCTCCTAGCTGCTGCTAAGAAGCGAGCGGTTGAGGCTGAAGCCTCTGCCAATGCAAAGATCACCCAGGCCAACAAGGAAGCCACCAAATCCAAGCTCCTCCATGACAAAACTGTGAAGCTCATAGCTGAGAATGAAAAGAAGGCGGTACAGGTGAGGTTGAT
Source organism: Deinandra increscens subsp. villosa (assembly GCA_039602395.1). Taxonomy (NCBI): domain Eukaryota; kingdom Viridiplantae; phylum Streptophyta; class Magnoliopsida; order Asterales; family Asteraceae; genus Deinandra; species Deinandra increscens. The sequence goes on from JBCNJP010000006.1 coordinate 43,567,617, forward strand.
CACCAGGCTGCCATAGCCAATGTTGTTGAAACAATAGGGCTTCAACCTTGGTATCCCTGCTGCAGGCCATGCTCAAGATGGTGAAGGAGGCCAGGGATCTGAAGCTCGAGAACCCAAAGTGGAACCACCGGCTGTGGCTGAAGAAGCTGCGAGAGCTAGGTGGCACCATTCCTGAGGGTTTTGACTCGGATGAGATCCAGGATGCAGGGGGTTCAGCCTTGGTCGCAGCCGGTGCCAACACTGAAATAGGGGTGAATCAGGTCAGGACCCAGGATGCTGAGGGCCAAGGTGAAGCGGGCAAGGATGAAGCCAACAAGGAGAAGGATGTAGGGGCTGCCGATGCAGCAGCCACGGGTACCGTTCAATAGCCCGTGGTCCTTTGTTCTTTTTCCTGTTTATAGTGAAGCTTTTTAAACATTTATTTTGTAATGGATGCCGGAGGGTTTTTCCCGGCTGTATAATGTTCCACCCATGAGCTAGATGCTCATAGCTTTTGACTTGCCCCACCCTAGGGTGGTTGGACGGTTTTCTCTAACCTTATGGTGGTTTTATAATATAACTGCCATGTTTAATCATTTGTTAATGTGTTGAATGATTTTGATCTGGATAGATAAACATATAGAAAATGCACAGGTTATAGGAGGTAAGTTCTCACCTATATCATCCTGGGGTAACCTTTTGAAACAAGATGACGTCGTATCTTCAATCATTGCTTATTTCATTTCCTGCATATTTAAGAATATCGTAAGCTATTATCCAATCAAAAAATGAATACCTAGGATTTGGCATCGAATGCCATCCTAGGTCATAATCCTGAGGTAACCCATGAATTTCTGGATTAGATCCAAAATCCTTTGAGGTAAACCTGAAGATACTAGGGTAGAACCCACAAATCCTGGGGTCAAGCCCATAAATCTAAGGGCCCAGCCCATAAATCCTGGGGTCAAGCCCATAAATCCTAGGGTCAAGCCCGGTTCCGATCCGGCGAACCGGGTTAACTCCTGTTGCCGTACTGGCGAATTCTAGGCTCTACCCTTGTGTCATATTGACGATCTAGGGGTGTGCCTCGGGTGTCTTAAGTTTATATGTAAACATCAAAAACCTTAAGGGACTTGCATATATCCATAGATCATGAGGTTGTTGCCCATGCTTTTAAAACAAGTCAATCCCATAATCCTGGGTCATACCAAGTCATCGCGCGTAACTGGCGAGGCGTCAAAGCCTAACTCATAAGGAAGACGTATTATCTTCAAACCTTAGTGGTGATTTTGTAATTACCCAGAACGGAGGAGAGATGGCCAATATCTAGCTTAGGAGAAAAACATCCATAGCTTGTGCATCCAGGGTCTAGTACCTGTCTTCACTTCAAATGTGTTCACCACAGATATTAGCAAGTATTGAAAGAATAATAAACAAGAGTGAAAAGTAATTAAGTAAAAAATAAGAAAGTGAGTTAGTCAAATACCTTGAAAAGTTCAATAGTTGAGAGACATACCTAGGATGCTACATCCTGGGAGATGAACTTACATGAAATATGATTTTTAGTGAATTGCGTTCCAGGGTCTTGGCAGCAGCTCTCCTTCCATATTAGCAAGCCAATATGCCCCCTTACCGGCCTCAGAATCAATCAAGTAAGGATCTTCCCATTTAGGGGCTAGTTTCCCATCCCTAGGATTCGTAGTGTTCCGAAATGCTTATCTCAGGACCAGATCCCCTACTATGAATCTTCGAATCCTCACATGTTTGTTGCACGTCTTCGAAATACTTTGCTGATATGCAACCATTCTCCAGGTAGCTTGTTCTTGTAACTCATCCACGGTATCTAGGTCATCAGTTAGGGATTCATCATTAAAATCCTGGGTCTGATTAGTGACCCTGAATGTAGGGACTACCATCTCTGTTTGGATGACTACTTCTGAACCAAAGACCAAAGAGAAGGGGGTTTGGTGAGTGGTATTCTTGGAGGTTGTTCTATCTGCCCACAATGCCAAGGGTAATTCTTCTGCCTATCTTCCCTTTTTCTCCTTCAGTCTCTTTTTCAGATTGTTGATAATGATTTTTTTCTAGACTCTTTCTAGCCATTGTCTTGAGGATGCACGGGTGTAGAGGTTATCATCCTTATACCCCAAGCTTCACAGAGTCCAGTAGTTGATCCATTGTCACAAACTATCTCAGCACGTATACCAAATCTGGTAAGGATGTTCCTTTTGATGAATGATATGACTTCTTTCTCTCTAACTTGGACATATTCTTCAGCTTCTATCCATTTTGAGAAGTAATCAATCATTGCCAACATAAAAACTTTTCCTCCTGGGGCCCTGGGTAGCTTCCCCACTTCATAAAGGGTCAGGATGCAGGGATAGGATACAAAGGTTCTGTCGGCTGGTGAGGAATGTTGGCTTGTCTTTAGCATGCATCACATTTAAGGGAGAAATCCTAGGAATCCATTCTCAGGGTTGGCCAAAAGTATCTTGTCATCAGGATTTTAGACACTAGGGACCTGCCCCCAGTATGGTTCCCACAGTCGCCTTCATGGATATCTTTAAGTACTTCCTGAGCCTCTTATTTTTCCAAGTCTCTTAGGTATGTACCTGCAATAGACTTTTTATATAGTTTTCCTTTTTTAAGGACGTACATGGCTACCTTGTTTCTGAATGCTCTGGCATCCTTTTCTTCTGTCGGGATTGATCCGGTTTGTAGATAGCAAATTACCGGCTTGGTCCAGGATGTAGCACCTTTTGGAGAACCAGAATGTTGCTCATCCTGGGTATTAGATACTAAGATTTTGTCCCTCGGATTAGCGTTTTCTGAACTCTCATTCTGGTTAATGGCAGCACTGAATATATGAATTATGGGAATATGTGTGTCCTCCATTGCCTTGAATGCTGAGCCTCAATTTGCCAAAGCATCTGCCTCGGCATTCTCTTCTCTAGGTACTTGTTGTATATTAAAAGTTTGAAAATCCTGGGACATAGCCTTCACAATATCCAGGTACTTGGCTAACTTTTCTACCTTCACTGCATAAGATCCATTAAAGTGGTTACTCAAAAGTAAGGAGTTGACGTATACCTGGATGTGTTAGATCCCAAGATGTACTGCCAATTGCATCCCGGCAATCAGGGCTTCATACTCTGCTTCGTTATTTGGTCCCTGGAACCCACATCTTACAGCCTAGGGTATCATGTCCCCCCTGTGGTGATTTCAGTATGATTCCTAAACTTGTCCCCCAGACTTTGGATGCTCCATCTGTGAAAAATGTCCAACATCCTAAGGTTTCCTCTTCTTGTAAGTGTTGGAATTCTTGGTCGGCCTCTTTTTGTATATCATCACTGAAATCAGCCACAAAGTCTGCTAGAGCCTGAGATTTTATCGTTGTTCTTGCTTCGTAGACTAAGTCATATGCACTTAGTTTAACTGACCATTTTTCCATCCATCCTGACATTTCTGGTTTTCTTAAAACAGACTTAGTAGGGTAGTTAGTTTTTACATGTATAGTATGTGTTTCAAAATAATGTCTAAGTTTAGTAGAAGCCATACTTAAGGCTAAAATAAGTTTTTCTAAATGAGAGTAGTTGGATTCAGCATCAAGTAGACTTTTACTTACATAGAATACTGGGTGTTGCTGACCTTCTGAATCCTTGGTCAGCACTGCGCTTACTGTGCTTTTCGAAACTGATAGGTATAAGGATAGTGGTTCTCCTGGAAGGCCTCCTCATGCTGGGTCGTCCATTCGAGTTTCTTATTCTTCCTCAGGATGTCGTAGAATTCACGGCATCTTTCTGAGGATTTCGAAATAAATATGTTCAAAGCCGCGACCCTGCCTGTTAACCTTTGAACATCCTTGGATGACTCTGGTGACTTCAGGTTTATTATTGCTCGTATCTGGTCAGGACTGGCTTTGATTCCCCTTTTAGTCACCATGTAACCCAAGAATTTTCCGGCACCCACTCCAAAGTGGCACTTCTCAGGATTCAGCTTCATGTTATATTTGTCCAGGATGTCAAAGGATTCTTTTACATCCTGGACATGGTTTCTGATTTTCACGGATTTGACCACCATATCATCGATGTATACCTCCATTGTGTCCCCCAGCTTCTCTTTGAACATCATGTTCACTAGCCTCTGGTAAGTTGCACCTGCATTTTTTGTCCAAAATGCATAACAATATAGCAATAAATACCTGTAGGAGTAATAAATGCAGTATCCTCATGATCATCAGGCTCCATCTGGATTTGTTGAAATCCTGAGGTTGCATCCATGAATGTCAGCATTTCTTGCCCTGTCGTAGCATCCACCATTGAGTCTATATGCAGTAAGGGAAAAGGATCCTTGGGGCATTCTTGGTTGAGATCAGTGTAATCCACACAGACCCTCCAATTACTTAAGCAAAATTAGTAAGAATTGAACCAAATAAGATTGTGGGGTTTGGTGCCTAGGTTTAATATATGAAAACAGTTTGCAGAAATCCTAGGACAATAGTTAAATTCCAGGGACAAAAGATTAAATCCTAGGTAAAAATGTAAGTTAAATCAGGAAATTGGTAGATAATTTAGATAACACAAATGAAACCTTAAATGGGAGTAGGAACACCGAGAATTTTACTAGGGAAAAGCCCTTAGCCCTTAGATGTCTCTAAGGCGCCGCAGGCATAAAAACCCCGGGTAGCGATAACACACGCTACCAATTTATTGATCACGTAAATTTCTGAGTAAAATGAGTTTGCAGAGAAATGAGTACGAGAATACAATTGGTAAAGCTCGAGTGAGCTGAAAAATAAGTCTAAAGGTCCTATTTATACTCCTAGGTCTTCAACAACTTGTCCGATATTCCAGGGATCTTCTCCTCAACGTCTTTTTCAGTTAGTTGACCGAGTTTCCAGCTAACAACCTTTGAACACGTGCGAAATAAGTCTTCAGCTTCTCCTATTCGACCATTGGTGGACTCCGTCAACCTGTTCTTGATCAGATATAGGTACAAAACGCGTTAATAACAATGTCCTAGCATACAGGGTCATTTCCACATGCTGGGTCATTCGTAAAATAAGGGTGACCCTGGATTAGACTCATCCTGGGTCATAATAATTTATAACCAAAATAAATAAAGTAAATATGGACTTCCCTGGATTACAGCGACATCCTGGGACATTACCTTACTCCTGATACATTCAGGGTCATTTGAACTTTACCTGTTAAATTCTGGGTCATACGATTCCTGGGTCAATCCTGCCTTAAGCCTATACCTGTACCCTGGATTACCAGCTAAAAATTCAGGGTATAACAACCACTACCACATTCTAGAGCCATCTTGGGAACTTAACTTCCCTTATCATTATGTTTTTTGAGTAGGCGATCCACCTCTTCTTGAATTATTATATTCTTTTCTAGGGCATACTTCATTCTCTTTTGGTGTATAGGCCTGAAAGAAGAATCAATTCCAAGTTTATGGGTAATAACAGTTTTAGAAATACCTGTCATGTCTTCGTGACTCCAGGAAAATGTTGACATTCTGGATCTGTGGAATTCTACTAGTTCCTTTTCAATGGGTCCAGGGATATGGGTTCCTATTAGCACTTTTTCCCAGGATGCAAGGGGTTGAGCACAACTTCTTTAACATCCTGCTCCCTTTCTTCCAGGGTATCCCTGGATTTTTGTTGTAGTTGCTATCCTTGGGGACTTTTTGTCGAGATCTTCACTGATGACGTGTAGCAATCCTTTGCTTCCTGTTGGTCACTGCGGATTGTTTCTACCCTCAGGGTGTTGGTAGTTTTACACACTGGTGGTAGGTTGATGGGACGGCTTTCACGTCATGGATCCAGGGTCTGCCCAGGATAATGTTGTACCCGGATGGTGCATCCATTACATAGAAGCGATGCATTGAGTTCACACCTTTAACGTATACTGGGAGCTTGAATTTTCCCAGGGTGTTCTTGGTTTCTCCGCTGAATCCTATAAGTACCGTAGATTTGGCTATGATCTCCTCATGGGTTATTCCCATTTTGGTTAAGGCTTCTAGTTGAATAATGTTAACTGAGCTGCCTCCATCTATTAGCATTCTCTTGACAAAGTGATTGGCAATGTAGAGTGTGATCACCAACCCATCATGATGAGGGTCTAGGACGTCGCATCTATCATCTTCTCTGAAGGTCACATCCTTCACGTCCGAATGAATTGATGATTTGGTTGGTCTTTTTGGCTTATCTGACTTGGTTTTGT
>JBCNJP010000006.1:43574328-43610830 GCA_039602395.1 Deinandra increscens subsp. villosa
CATCCTAGGGTTTTAACCTGTCAAAGAATATCAATATAAACTAGGCCGGAATCCAGCGTATAACATCTATCGGAGTTGGACCTGTTGTTTTAAAATAGTGAAGAAACGCACAAAAAATTGGTTTTTTGGTGGTATTTTGATGGATTTTTAGGCTGTTTGCGATGGGTTCTTAAACCTGTCAAAGAATATCAATAAAACTAGGCCGGAATTCAGGTTATTTTCAATGTGAATTGCAGTGGTTTTTATATAAGGTTTGATGTTTAAAAACGCGAGGAGTGGGCTGAGAGATGAGCCTTGGGTTTGGCGGATGCAATGGATTAATGGGTTTGCAAAAGGTTTAAGAATATAAGGATTAGTTTGTTGTGAAGATGTCATGGGATTGAGAGCTAGAATGATGAGTTTCTTGATGTTGCTTGAGGTTCCGATGATGATATCTGGGTCTTGAGAAGAAGGAGGGTGTGTACGTATGTGCTTAGAGGGGTCACCGCACATCCTATTTATAGAGAGTATGAGATGGGTGAGGGTGGTGAGTAACTAAATAGTTAGGATAATGGGTTTAGTTTGGTTACTGGATTTTGTCTTTACTAGAGGAACGTTTGTGTGAGGAAGGCATCATGTGGGGGAAGATGGAATGATGATATATGCATGTATTAGTAATTTATCTAGTAGTTTTGGTGAATACCGGGTATTTCTCGGGTATGGCGGGTATAAATTAAACTGATAAAAGTTAAGTATTTTTATTTAAATCTTGATGAAAATTGTTTTTGCATGTTAAATGGTTCATTAGTGATCGTTACATATGTCCGGACTTAATTAAGTAGTAACAATCACTAGTGTAATGTTCACGTTAAAATAAAAACGTAAAGTTAATATATTTTTAATTGTCAAAATATATTAATAGGTGTTGAGATATAACGGGAGTGGGTATAACCTTACCATATATAATTGTATGTGTGTGTGTGTATATATATATATATATATATATATATATATATATAGGGTAAGTTTCATGTGAAAACAACTTTTATTGCGAAAACACGAAAACAAATATTAAAACCTCTATAACTTTTTCATACGTTAATATTTTTTAAAACAAATTGCACCAAAATCCTTAAAATTATGTTATCTTTAGTTCTGGAAAAATTTTTAAAAAAATCAAGTTTTTTTTAAAAAATTATTATTGCACAAGTGCAATAATGTTTTTTTTATTATTACTGCACATATGCAATAATAATTACAACCTTTATAACTTTTTCATATTTTAATTTTTTTATAAAAAGTTGCACCATAAATCTTATAATTCTGTTATCTTTAATTCTGGAGAAAATAAAAAAAAATTCAACGTTTATTTATTTATTTATTTTTGTATTATTGCACATGTGCAATAATAAATTATTATTGCACATGTGCAATAATATTAAAACCTTTATAACTTTTTCATACGTTAATATTTTTCATAAAACATTACACCATAAATCTTATAATTCTGTTATCTTTAATTCTGGAAAAAGTTAAAAAAAATAACGTTCTTTTTGTTGACATTGCACATGTGTAATATAACTAATGTGCAATAATAAAAAAAATCACGAAATTTTAAATGTTTAATTTTTTTTCCAGAATTAAAGGTGACATAATTTTAAAACTTTTGGTGCAAATTTTTTAAAAAAATATTAACGTATGAGGGAGTTATAGAGGTTTTAATATTTGTTTTCGTGTTTTCGCAATAACATCTTGTTTTTATTTGATCCTTCCCCTATATATATATATATATATATATATATATATATATATATATATATATATATATATAGGGTTAGGTTCAAATGAGAACTTTTTGTTTTGAGAACTTTTGAGAACTAAATCTCAACCACAAATTTCAGGGGGGGACCACTACAATTCATGGGAGGGGGGATACATTTAAATAACTTGTGGCTCAAATTAGTTCTTTTTAGTTCTCAAATCAAATTGGTTCTCAAATGATCCTCCCCCTATATATATATATATATATATATATATATATATATATGGTTAGGTTCAAATGAGAACTTTTTATTTTGAGAACTTTTAAGAACTAAATCTCAACCACTAATTTCAGGTGGGGACCACTACAATTCATGAGGGTTTTCCATATACATAAACTAGTGGCTTAAAATGACTCTCAAAAGTTCTCAAACTCAATTGGTTCTCAAATGATCCTCTCCCTATATATATAATGAACCAGAACAAAAATGATTAAAAAAATATTCCCCAAGATTTATTGTTTAAATAACAATTGAAATTACATGGATAATAAAATTGGGTCGGGTTACAAATATGCAAATAGACAAATGTCATAGTCTCCCCTATTTTAGGGAAATTTGTCCTAAAAGTAAGTATGAGAAGACTAGACGAATAGATGCGGATACTTGGCATTCATTTGGTCTTCACACTCCCAAGTAAACTATGGTTCATGCTTAGACTCCCAACGAACCTTGACAATTGGAATCCGGTTGTGCTTGAGTTGTTTGATTTCACGATCTATAATTTTAATGGGTTTCTCGATGAAGTGCATAGACTTATTAATGTGAACATCCTCTGGAGGAATATTGACATTCTCGTCAGCCAGACACTTATGAAGATTTGACACATGGAACGTAGGGTGGACATTAGCAAGCTCAGGAGGAAGATCTAGACGATAAGCCACTTTACGATCCTTTCGAGAATTTTGAACGAACCCACGTAACGAGGAGCTAGTTCCCTTTTTTTTATCAAACTAGACGACACCTTTCCAAGGGGACACCTTTAACAGTACAAGTTCACTGGCTTTAAATTAAAGGGGCTTCCATTGCCTATCCACCTAGCTTTTTCGACAACTCCTAGTAGCGAGCAAATGATCATGGACCTGAGAGATTTTGTCAGTCATTTCATGTATCAGTTCGGGACGGTGATTTGTGCTTCACCGACCTCGCTCCGACATATAGAAGACCAACATTTACAACCATAGAGAGCTTAGAAGGGTGCCATACCAATGATCGAATGATAGCTGTTATTATATGAGAACTCAATCAACGACAAGTGAGAATCCCAATTACCACCAAAATCGAGGACACAGGAGCGGAGCGTATCCTCGAGAGTCTGTATGGTGCGCTCAAACTGACCTTCAGTTTATGGGTGATAGGCAGTGCTAAGGTCCAGACGATTTCCCAAGGCAGATTAAAGAAAAAAATGAGAGATGAAACGACCATCGTGATCAGAAATGATCTTAAAGGGATAACGTGACGACAGATGATCTCGTTGACGTAAGTACGAGCCAACTACTTGACTTGATAGTGTCACACCCCGCCCTTTTCAGCCGCCCTCTTCAGCCGCCCTCTTCAGCCGTCGCGGGTGCCCAGGACGGGCGCACAAGCAGACCAGGATCTGAGTCGTCAGACACATCAAACACTCTATACGCTTGATACAAGACCAGTTCAGGTTTCCCAAAACAGTTTATTAGACTTAAGTTATTTCTAAAACAGTGCGGAAGCATTTTTAAAACATTAACTTTACGTATGCGGGAGCGAAAAACATTGAAAACAGTCTAAGTTAATTCTTTCGCCGTGGCGCTAAATTCGATTAAAGCGTTTACAAACCATGCAGACCATTAACTGATGATCCTAATGTGCGTCCTTAGCTGACCTCCTAAGAACCTGAGAAGAACATACTAAAAAGTATCAACGTGTGACGCCCACTCCCAGACTTAGCTCCAGGAGGGGTCACACATCGGATTTACTCATGAACACAAGGTATTAACAAAGATAACAAAGCGTTTACAACACATAATATTCCTTAACAGGGAATACGTTCTATAAAACTTTTTGTCCCATTATCCCTCTATTCCTTTCCTATAACCCCAACCTTTTATCTGTCTAACTGTAATACCCCAAATTTTCATAATTGAATTATATATGTGTGCTATACGTGTTAAGTATAGCTAAAACGTATATTGATATGGTTTATGGGTTGATAAATGGGTAAAGGGTAATGATTTGCAAGTGCTATACATGTTTATGTTATAGATACATATGATATATGTGTTAGATAGCCAAACATGATGAAACGTATGAAAAATGCATGTTTACCCATTAATGGGTAATGAATTGATAAAAGGTAGTGTTATATGAATGATACACGTATTGATTGTTAAAATGAAATAAGGAAAATGTGATAGATACGTATTCTATAACCATGATAATTGATATATATGGTGTTAGCATGAAATACGTGTTTAGAAGTGGATATGATAGAAATAAATAATAATCGGAGGAAAATACATTTACACGATTGTATTATGTTAAATATATGTGTAAGTATATACATATGTATATTCTAATGGCTTCAATGCATGTGGAATATTCATTTGATGAATATATTCGTGGGAATACGGGTTAGAATAGTTAAACACGTGAAAAATAAATAAGAATGTATCCTTATGTTAAACGGATTGTTAAAAAATAAATAAATACGTAATGTATACGAGTATTAAACATATTTATATTTATTATACGCGTCCCGAGGCTTAGAATTTATTAGAAATATATCCTAAGATGATTTGGTATATAAATAATTAAAATATAGAAGTTCGGGGGGGGGGGGGGGGCTAAAATGCACAAAACACAACAAAAAGGGCTAAATATGTGAAACCTGGTCGGAAAAGGGGGTCTCGCGGACCGCGAACCTCACCCCCTTCACATGTCGCGGTCCGTGACCATCGTGTCTGCACCAGAATTGTTGCTGGTCCGTTTTTTTCGGGTAATCCGACTTGCAGCCCACGAATTCGGCTATTAGGTGTCGATTTTGATCTGTTACTCACCCCTATATGTGTCTAAAGAAAATTTGACCCTCCCTAGTATAAATTCGGACCGAAATCATCAAACAACATCACCAATTTCTTAAATTTCTTTTCTATAAACCCTTATAAGAGCCGAGATCTTCTTCTGCCAAATTCGCACAACTCGTTTGGAGTTAAATGCTCTAATTCAGAAGTCAACCATCATTAGGTATGATTAACAATACTGTCTCAGTTTTTGATAATATTGCCTCTAAGTATGATTTTCAAAAGTGCATTAAAATTAGGGTTCTTGAGCTTGTTTGCCAAAACTGGGTAATCGGGTTGGAATTAGGGTCTGAATTTTTGTAGGTAATCCTAAAATAATGTGTTTTAAGAAAGTCATAAGTTTATTTCACAATTGAAAAAGTTTGGATGAAGGTTTTGTTAACGGGTCAAAATTAGGGTTTCATAACGTTGTTCTGCCCAAATCGAGTAAACGGTGTTGAATTAAGCTTTGATATGTTATAATGGTTGATACCCTAGGTCTATTTCGAATAAAAATGAGTTTTGATAAAGAAATGAGAAAAACGGGAACTTTAATAAGTATATATGAAGTTCAAATTTAATCGGATATTTAGAAGTTCGTGCGGACCCGAAGGGTAAGCGCCTGTACACTGGGGTTTCTGGCAAAGCGAGGGTGTCGCATAAATCCCTTCCTTTTCCTATATCCGACCTAATGAATTTTTTTTTTTAATATTAGATATTGGTTAGGTAAAAAGTTAGAATTCAAAATTTTTGATCAAAAATTAAAAATAAAAAAAACAATCAGGAAGACGCAATAGAATTTTGGGAGAACATTCCATATACACAAAAATCAACAAGTGTTCTGTTACTAGCGCAATCAATTTTTAGAAGATATCTTAAATTACCCTTATTGATAATAGCTAAGAATCCATCGGTAAAGTTTGGAAGACCACGACTGACCTGAAAGGGAATGGGACCTGGCATACCTCACTGGGTGATCCTGGAGTGAGCGTTTACTTATAGGAATGCGCATCTTCATATTATCGTTAAAAGAAAAGGATAACTGCCTAAAGGGCATTTTGGTCATTTTGACCTTTAAAAGGAATAAACTTAATAATTGAATATTATTAAGATAATAAGATGTTAAAATAGACATAGGGAGTGTTTATTATATTAAACATTGCGTTAACGCCATACAATAGGCGATTAGGTTTAATTGGAAGGCATAGCGGAGGTTTTGCCTGAATTAACTGCTTAAGAGAATAAGGTGAGTTCTATGAGCCCACTTTTAAATGTTTTAAATGTTTTTGGGCTGATATACATGCAAATGTTATGAAAATATATTCAGATGGTTTATAACTGAAATATTGCCTATTTTAAGTGTTAGAAATGTTAAACGGTTTTTGACTAATATATACGTGAAAGGTTATGAAAATGATTATTGATGAAATGTTTTATTAGTATTAAACTACTAAATAGCTGTTGATTTGAAATATACATGAAAAGGTTGTGATAATAGTTACGGGTGAAATGTCCTAGGCTGTTAAACTCCTAAATTGCTTTAGGAAGTCTTTTACATGTTTTGTGCCGATACACATACGTGAAATGTTTTAAGGCCTATGATTGCTATAAATGATTATTACCTGTTATAAACTATTTTCGGAAGGTTATAATTAACGGGTAATATAAAGGATGAAACTTTTAAATAAAGTTTTGAGAAATGGAAAATGTAAAGGTTTGGGCTAAGCTTGCGTATGTAAATAAGTGTCGGGTAAATATAATCTTATTGGCCTTGTTGTGATTGTAAGATGTAATCTATATTGAAACGATTCTATGTCATATCCGTTTGTATTAAGGTGTGGTGGATACGCTGTGGTACTTCCTATATATAAGCACCCGTAATACAATAGAAAATGTTATAAAATCAGTCTAGTGTAGGTTTCACTGAAGTTTAAACGAGACCAATAACATTATATTTATAAAACGCTTATTCCATATACGGGTGATGGACTGGTGTTGAAAAGGTTATGAGTCCAAATACAAAGGTTATTTAAATGGACTTTTGAAAAGGTTTAACAGGTTGAAAATGTTTTAATCTAAGCAGATATTGTCTAGTGAAAAGGGAAATGGTGGTTGTACAACTAAAAGCGGGGAATGACGGTTCTCCGGGGTAGCGACGGCTGCTCTAATCTTGAAATGGTATTCGGGTGGCGATGGTTGCCTGAGGAACTAAAGTGGGTCCAATAGACAATGTTTAGTAAATAATGACTGCTTATAATATTTCGTATAACTCTTTTATGTCTTATACCTAAAAATTATTTGCACAAGAGAGGGTCTAGGAGACCCAAAGTACTTTAAGTACTATATGTTTTTTATTATGATTTAAAGGTTATGTCTTGGTATAATACTGTTATGTTTATACCTGTTAAATGGTTGAATGGTTAAATGATTAAATGGTTAAATGTTTTGGTATAACTCTGTTATGTCTTATACCTGATAAATGTTCAAAGGTTATATTTTCGTATAATGCTTATACCTGATAAATGTTCTAAAGATAATGGTTTTAAAGTTACAGTATAATTCTGTTATGTTTCATACTTGATAAATGTTTGATAAAAGGGGGGCGTTAGGCCCAAGCGTTGGAATAAACTTTCGAGATAAAGGTAACGGTTTTGAAAAACGTAGAACTCACCAGCGTAAGCTGACCTTTCCAAATACATATGTATGTCAGGTGATGATGGTGTTTAAGGTAGCAAGGAAAGGGCTTTGGTGAGGACAGATTAGGTGGGCAAGCTATCAGGAAGGACTCGGTAGTACAGTGCATAGACTTAGATATGATCTAGATGTTATAGTATGTATTATCTTCCTTACAGTTTTACTTGGCTTATAAATAAATGAAAAGTTTTTAAATTCCGCAACTCAGTTATCTCTGTTGTACCATAAGTTCATGAGTAAATCCGATGCGTGACCCCTCCTGGTGCCAAGTCTGGGAGTGGGCGTCACACTAACCCCACTTAACATAAGCAGAGATACCATTCTTGCAAACTTCCGCGTTACCCTTCTAGGGCATTCCCTATAACGGACAGTCGCACCGTTTACCTTTTTCTGCTAACTGCCTAGTTTATCCTTCTAGGGCATTCCCTATAACGGACCGTAGCGTTCTCCCCCTCTCTATTTGTAGTGAACCTAACCCCATTGAGTAACACTACTTCCTAACTCCCCCTGTACTACTACCCGCCCCTAGTTAAATACCCAAATGACTTAGTGATACGGATTATGAGCAAGCCCGTATCCATGCACCTGATTAGCCCATCCACCCGTCAACCCACTATCTTTATTTTAACCTACTTCTTTTCTTGTTTTGCAAGCTTGTGTTTTCCTATTTAAAGAACATTATATTTCATTATTAGTTGTTAAGTTATGTTTTGATTAATAAAAAGATCCTGGAGTTTATCCAAGTGTTTTCTAGAGCCAGTATTTGGCTTCTAGGGTTTGTTCTTGACATAGTTCAAGGTTTTCTATCCGCTTCCGCTATCAAGTGGTATCAGAGCCATGTCGGATCATCGTAGACATCATCGTAGATTCGCCGCCGAAGGCAATGATGACTACTATCGTGACCCGAGGGATGAGGAGAATGAAAGACTCCACCAACGACTTCGGGACGTGGAGTTACATGACAAAGGTCGATGGGGCGATCACCAAGAAGAAACGGTATCCAAGTCCATTGTAGGAGAAACCAAGCCTATATATGACGAAGATGGGATTACACCCGACGCGGAAGAGTGTCTGCGCATACAAGTATTCCTTGGTTGGGTTACTCTTCCGTCACACGCTTCTCTACAGGCAACAACCATGCACCCGACGCCATCCGCACAAGCTACACCTTACACACCAACCTTTACGCAACTACAGAACCCTCCGAAGAGTGACCCGCTAAACTTGCAGCAACTTTCATTAATTCCGTCGTGGCCTGCAGGGTCAAGCAATGTTGATCCGCACTGTTGCGTAAATCTTTTAGCCACCGCACATGTTGGCGCACAAAGAGGGATTCCGTTCGAATTTATTGGGATATCAACAAACTTTCGTTTTATGTTCGAAGATTTTTTAGGAATTTTCAAAGTTTGGGATTACGATTTTATGATTTCTATTAGGATACTATGAGCTCACGTGGGTTATCTTATACTCATTTAATTAAGGGTTTATTTTCCGTCCATATTGGCGTGACAATCAAAATTTCGTCAGGATTTGGTCTATTTTTGTGCAAGGCGCAAATTATTAATGGTATGGTTTATTTGGCTAAAGGTGGTTTCAATTTTATAATTAGCGGTGATATCTTCGATGTGTTTAAGATTCGAGGGCGAGTCTTTTTTAGAGAGGGGGAGAGGGAAAAGGCGATGGTAGGACCCGGTGACCCGATAGACCCGGGACCCACCGGTCCGAATGGTATGTGCTTAAAGCTGTCCGAGACAACCCGTAACGTTCCGTTTGATCCCGGGGGTCCTTATCCAACAATGAAACTCGAGGACGAGTTTTTCGAATAGAGGGAGAATGATGGCGGGCTGCTCAAGGACAACACAGACTCGGGCCCTGACCGGTTTTGGGATGCCTCCACCCAATCGGCCCATTAGGGTTATTTTTAATTATAGTTTGTTTCTTGTTCTGCAAGTGTTTTATTCCTATTTAAACTCTTGATTATTGTCTTTTGAAGTTGGTTAAGGTTTTATAATAAATATTTACTTTGGAGGTTTATCCAAGTGTTTCTAGAGCCGATATTTGGCTTCTAGGGTTTCTAGCACCGGGTTTTGGGCTAGGTTTTCGTTCCTTGACATAGATCAAGGTTTATCTATCCGCCACGCTATCTAAGAATCCTAGTCGCCTGGTTTTAGGTTGACTGATTCGGTATCATTTGGCATCAGAGCCATGGCCGAATATCGGAGGCATCTTCATGATCATCAGCGTAGATTCGCCGCCAGAGGCAACAACGATCATCATCGAGATCCCCGAGACGTGGAGGACCATGATCAACCTCGTAGATTCGACGCCAGAGGCAATAAGGAACATCACTCTTATCCACGATACGATGAAGACGGAATCGAACCAGACGTAGAAGAATGTTTGTTGATCCAAAAGCTTCTGGGTTGGATTACTTTTCTGCCTTCAGTTTCCCCACCAGCACAACCCGCGCCATCTGCGCAAGCCGCGCTACCCGTGCTGTTCGTGTCTTCCGCACTCTCATCACCATCTGCGCAAGCCACGACGTCCGAGACACCCTTGCCGCTAGCGCCAACCATTCAGCAACCGCAAGTCTTGCAGCTTTCAGTTCCATCGCGATATGTGATTTCAAGTAATTATGATCCGGTAACATTTTTTTGCATCCACATTCGTCGGTTTTCTGTGCAATTTGAAATTAAATGGTTGGAGGATGTTTCCGTAAATAAGGGCGGAAGATATGTGTTTCTAGTCGATATTTTTTTATATCCACGTATATTGGGATATAAAAGTTTTGAATCTGTTAATCATGAGTTGGTATTCAATTGTGATGCAAGGAGTAATGTCGTTAAACTTTTTTCATACAATTCCGTAAATTGTGAGCTCCTGTTCGATTTTTTGGGTATCCAATAAATTTAGGTTTTCAAAATTTGATAGTTCATTCGACCGATTTTGGGAAGAGTTTAAAAAATTTAGGATTGGGGTTGCATATTTTAGATGTACCGGATTTGATTGCTAAGGAAGATCATTATGCTTCCCCGCTGGCGAAACCCACACTAGTCGTGTCGTTCGTGCCATCCGTACACTGCCCACTACCCGCACAAGACCTGCAACCGGCGCCACCAGCGTCATTCGGGCCAACCATTCCACAGCCGCAAGCACCCCACTTATTGGCATTCAAGAGCATTAGTTGGGATGCAATTTGTACAAAAATGATATTGGATTGGGATGCAAGGAGGACCCATCTGCAAAATTTCGTGGCTTTTGAGTTCACAAATTTTGGAGGGTGGACAACGTTTGCATACAAAAATTGGCATATCCAAATTGCTAAAACCCTCCTTTGCAGCCATCGTGATTGCAGTAAGAGTTTAATCTGGAATTCCCTAAAAGATAAGGTCGCGTTGGAAGATACTAAAAATATGGGATTTTCATTTTCAAATCTGCCAAATATATATATGCATGAGCATCGAGTTATTAATGGTAATGATATCTTGGCTATAGATGGTGTACGTTTCAAAATTAGCATCAATCTCTTTGACATTCTAAAGACTTGAGGACGAGTCTTTTTCGAAGAGGGAGAGGGGGAAACGGATGTGGGACGCCCCGGTAACCCAATAGACCCAGGATCCGCCCATCAAAATGGTATTTGTTTAAAGACGGCCGAGGTGACACAAGAAGATATAATCAAAGATTCGGTCGTGACGGTATCGAACAATAGGCGTCAAGATGTTCCATTCGATCCTGGTGGCTATAATGTTTGTGAAAGGTCATTAAAACTCGAGTACGAGTTTTTCGAAGACGGGAAGAATGATACGGATTATGAGCAGGCCCGTATCCATGCACCTGATTGGCCCATCCACCCATCAACCCACTATCTTTATTTTAACCAACTTCTTTTCTTGTTTTGCAAGCTTGTGTTTTCCTAATTAAAGAACATTATATTTCATTATTAGTTGTTAAGTTATGTTTTGATTAATAAAAAGATCCTGGAGTTTATCCAAGTGTTTTCTAGAGCCAGTATTTGGCTTCTAGGGTTTCTTCTTGACATAGTTCAAGGTTTTCTATTCGCTTCCGCTATCACTTAGGGTTATTAGTAAACAACGATAAGGCATTCATATACTACCCTAATTTACCATTGGTGTATGTATACAGGATGTACCAGCGACGTATCCTTCACACTTCTGATATACTGGGTAACTAATATTATTATGTATATATATATGAAGTATCAGCGGCGTATCCACCACATAATAATAAAGCAAATGCATCACTTTTCTCATATAACCATGCATATTCATTATAATGTTTACTAATAATTCCTTTATCACTTGACTATTTAAGTTCAAAGCAAGCATAACACATATCATATCACAGTCATTATAATTACGTTATAACACGTAAAAATGATTTAACATCAATTTCATAACATGTCTATACTATTATATAAAGCATATTGGTCTCCATGGCAAAATTGTAATTTTAGGCGTCTTAATCTTAAGACGCTTTCCTATTTTGGCTTAAGTCTGGTTATCAATCTATCAAAGAAAGCAAAACAACACCGCTCTGCTTCCTATTCCATCTATTTACTGTATATGATCCCCAATTGAGAATCTTCCTCCCTTCTCTTTTGATCTTCAAATATCACGCCATCCATATTTGGAAAAAAGCCAAACTATTCACTTATGATGTCCCAGAGAATCAAATGGAGATGTAGCAGACACCTACTTTTTAAAAAGCAACAAAGAGAACCGTCGTTTAGATCTGGTCTCTCTCAATTTGAATTTCAAATCCTACTATCTAGATCTGTTCTCCCTGTCGTTCGTCGCTCTCCCAAGTCCGTACAGGTCCATCTGACTTCAGCCTCATCTTCTGGCGGAGAGTATAGGAAGGATCGAGAGGAGTGGAGCGACACAGCGATTGCGTGTTTGTTAGATTCTTATTTAGATAAATTCATCTTTGCAGCTTCTCAAATCGAAACCATGGTATGTTCTAATCGGGTTTAGTTATCATTCTACCCCCAACGGTATGACTATTGGAATCGTCGTCTCCTTCTTTCTAAATCTATCAAAGAAAGCAAAACAACACCGCTCTGCTTCCTATTCCATCTATTTACTGTGTATGATCCCCAATTGAGAATCTTCCTCCCTTCTCTTTTGATCTTCAAATATCACGCCATCCATATTTGGAAAAAAGCCAAGCTATTCACTTATGATGTCCCAGAGAATCAAATGGAGATGTAGCAGACACCTAATTTTTAAAAAGCAACAAAGAGAACCGTCGTTTAGAAGGGAGGAAGATTCTCAATTGGGGATCAGACTGCGGTGTTGTTTTGCTTTCTTTGATAGATTGATAACCAGACTCAAGCCAAAATAGGAAAGCGTCTTAAGATTAAGACGCCTAAAATTACAAGCTATTCACTTATGATGTCCCAGAGAATCAAATGGAGATGTAGCCGACACCTAATTTTTAAAAAGCAACAACGAGAACCGTCGTTTAGATCTGATCTCTCTCAATTTGAATTTCAAATCCTAATATCTAAATCTGTTCTCCCTGTCGTTCGTCGCTCTCCCAAGTCCGTACAGGTCCATCTGACTTCAGCCTCATCTTCTGGCGGAGAGTATAGGAAGGATCGAGAGGAGTGGAGCGACACAGCGATTACGTGTTTGTTAGATTCTTATTTAGATAAATTCATCTTCGCAGCTTCTCAAATCGAAACCATGGTATGTTCTAATCGGGTTTACTTATCATTCTACCCCCAACGGTATGACTATTGGAATCGTCGTCTCCTTCTTTCTAACAGTCGCTTTGTTTTTTGGTTTTATGCAGATTCCGGAGATATCACGATGTTTTGAAATCGGACCAAAATCCGTTGGCTTTATGGCGTCATGTCTCTTTGAAGGTTGGGTTTAGGAGGTAAGGTCATTTTCTGTGTTGGTGGCGGAGTAAGTTCTGAGATGTCTTTTTACAAACCCTAAATCTGCCATCTTCTTTCAAGCCAGGTATGCTTCATCTTACAAGGTTTCGATGAACTAATTTATATTTGCAGTACTCCCGAAGATCAGGTTCCTACATGATTCCAATTGTAAATTGTTATCTTAGGTTCGTTCAAGTTAGATTAACGTTTGTACTGATTTTGGGTAGGGACGATTATACCATGATTTTTTTAATAAAAAAATAGGAATGGTTCCAGGGACACAATCAAAGAGTGCTGGAATCCCATCCGAAAGAATGCTCATTGCTGAGGTAAGTTCTGAAAGCAACACTGAATTTGATGTTTTGTATTTTTTTTAAATTGTGTTCATAGAAAAGTTAGAGTTGGTTTATAGCAACAAACTATTTTTCACTTTTTCATCACTCTTCATTATGTTCTCATGTTTTTGTATGCTTAATTTTTTATGATTGTAAATAGTATTTCTATAAATTTTATGGAGGAAAAACTTTGTACGGGGATTTTGGTTACTTATTTCAATTAGTAAAAGATGTGACTTTTTTGGTGTTTAGGTTGTTGTTTTAGAATATGATGATATTGGTTATTTATTTATAACAAAGTGTGAGTTTAACTCTGTGCGGCAGGTACCTGACTACATTAAGAAAGAACACATCGTTTCACTTTGATATACTTTTTTCAATTCAAAATAACTTCATATAATGGTAAAACTGGAGGCTGGCTCATATTCGCATGTTCGGAATTATTGATGAATTACCAATTGCAAAAAGTTGCTTTTAGATCTACCAGAGTTGGTTACTTACAGTAATTCTACATATTTTCACTTAGTTTATTTCTATAATAAAAACACCTACCTATTAGAATAGGCAACAAGCTATGCATTTTGGTTGTGTGTGTATGCTCAGTTAGTGTATCAGGGGATAGTCCATGTATTTTGGTTAGGTATTTTATGCTAAGGTTCACATTCCATTTATATCTTGGTTATTCAAGTTAGTTTAACTTTCATACTAAAAATGTTTTCATCACTATCCACCATTTGTATCTTTTATTTAGAACTTTGAGAGTTAATTTGAGAGTGCATAAAGTTGGGTTTTCATGGAGTTCATGAAAAAATCTCCATTTAAAGATTGATTAAAAATGATATGTCTATTTCATCACTGTTACATTAATGTTTTTGGTTTAT
Source organism: Deinandra increscens subsp. villosa (assembly GCA_039602395.1). Taxonomy (NCBI): domain Eukaryota; kingdom Viridiplantae; phylum Streptophyta; class Magnoliopsida; order Asterales; family Asteraceae; genus Deinandra; species Deinandra increscens. Next base: position 43,588,981 of record JBCNJP010000006.1, read on the forward strand.
CATTCTATATTGGGCTTTTTGCTAACTGTATGTTTTTATCCTTATTGTTTGTTTATTATCTTTTGTGTTTAAATTACATATTAGATAAAGTCATCAAACTAAATTAGGAAGAAGAGTTGATGTGGAGGATGATGCAGTGAAAAAATAAGGGATTTGGTATGAATTTGATTTAATTTTCTCCTCTATAGCGGTTATTTGTATCTTGCGGTTAAGTTTAGTTTAACCTTTATATAACCTTATATAATATTTATTAATTTTGCAGGTTTTCATTGTGTTTTTCTAGCTTCGTTGTGTGATTTGGGGTAATATTTGGATGGATCATCGAGGCCTCATGACCCTCCGAAGAAAGAGAAAGATAGGAACAACAAAACAACTTGAATTTGAAAGAGGTTTCTGGAAAAAGTTTTAAGTGCCACAAAAGATTAAGATGTTCGTTACATGTTGGCAGATGATAATTCTGGATCCTCATTTCTTCTTTGTCTTTGTTTGTAGGATGCTTGCATTGATGCTCACCCAGATCTTGCACAAAGAAACTCTTCGGTCAAGAATGTAACCTTACAAGTCAAGATATTGGTAAACTAGTGTTTATTTGATATATTCATTAAATGTTTAAACATGATCTTTGCATTTATGAACCTATTATGTCATAAATGTTACAAAAGATGTGATTTTAGGGCGATTTTTTCATATTTCATCACTGATTTCATAAACAAATTTAAATCTCGACCACCTATATGGATCATCCATAAAAAAATTACCACCAATTTAATATGACAAATCACAGGTTAGAAATTTATTAAAACAATAAATAAAAAGAAGGTAAAAGTACATTAAAGCTCATCAAATTTCCTATAAAATAAGGGCGTGACAAACCTATTGTCAAAATTGTATCCATCCTAATACTCTAACCATTAAGCGAACAATAAAATAAAGGCATGACAAACCTATTGTCAAATTTGTATCCTTCCTAATAATCTGACCATTAAGAGAGCACCTATTTGCTGTTCATATTTGGTGTCAAATTGTTAATGTTTCGAGATTGTAGTTTTCCATGAAGTTAAGAGTTTAAGCTCCGTCATAATAGGTTTTATAAGAATTATAAAACTAACAAATGTACAATACAATATATGACACGAGACGATTGATCAATTAACGGAAAACAAATAACGCCGTGGTCGAACTCGCGAGCTACAATTTTGGATATTCCTAACTAGACCCAACAATTGGTGTTAAATTTTATGTTTAGGGTGGTGTACTTCTGGCCCATAAAAGTTTGCTGCTACTCAACATAATTTATGGTTGTGGTTCTGATGCAGGCTTCTTTGCTGGATTAGAAGGAAGGACACTGCATCTATTTTTTCATCTATAATGTCACGTCTTATGGTTTACCACAGTTTTTCCTGTTTTTCCACTTCATTTCTTTAACGATCCCATTAGTTTCATATGCATAATTGTGTTTATGTTACAATTTATATTTTAGATTATAGTGGATAACAAAAAGGGCAGGACAAAAGGATTGGCAGTGGGTTCATGAAAGCAAATGCTTGGTATCATCGTGTAGATGTTGTTCCATCACTTGTTGGTCTTGATCTCGCAAAATAGTGGCAGGCTTTTTTCTGCTGAAACCAAGATATCTATGTTTTTTTTTTTGCTGAGTTTTCCCAAGGGTTCTGCACTGGCTAATTGCTAAAATTCAACTATTACTTGGGGTGATCTTTTGTCGCCACAGGAATCAAGTGTCGCCACTATGAATCTTTGAAAGTGGTGTTTTGTACATGGGTCAAAACGGGTTGGGCCGAGTTATCATCTTCCGGTAGCTACTTAATTTCTTCAGGTAGTTACTTAATTTTTCTGTTGTACTTAATTTTTATTCCCAGTTTGAGAATATATGATATGAATAGGCATTATTTTAAACAAGAAAATAAATAATGCTTGGATACAATTGCCACAATTATTATTTTTAGTCATTTCATACTTATCTTGAAAAAGGCTGATTCAACTTAAATTTTGATCATTTGCTATTTTTACAATGGCCTGTAGCTCTCAAATTCTGGTTGCTTTGCCATATTTGAGTTTATTCAATAATGCTTAGAATATTTGAGTTTTTCTTTTGTTTGTGTCTGTCTGTGTTCTGACAGTATGGCACCGCACGACAACACGAGGGGTAAGGGAAAGAAAATTGCCAACGAACAGTCATCATCCTCCAACTAACAAGGCCGCGAGCTTGAGTAGCCTGGGTACACAATAATGGACTTCCTTCGGGATCAACACCTACGTCCTGATAGGTGTGCACCAGACGATTATAGCTGGCTGAATCCGATGACATATCAGTTGCTTGATAGGTATCATGTGCTGAACAGGGTCGACCTACCCTTTGATTTGCAGAGGGTCATTACGGGACTGATAGCAGCTTATGACGACACACTTGGAAAACTCGAGCACAATTCCATCAGCAATCGCACCCGCGATAGGGAACTCGAGCGAGTGCGGGATGAACAAAAGGAGAGAGATACCTACCACTACAACTTGTCTCAGGTGGTAATGGGTATCCGTGACAGGGTCACAAAGCTTGATTCACGACCCAATCCAACAGATTTAGAGCATGGACTGCATCAAGCACAACATCAGATTACTACACTACAACATTCCAATGCAGCGCTTCAACACTCCAATGCGGCACTAGCAGCACAGGTCGCGGCCCTCCAAGCTCAAATGGCAGCCCTGCAGGTTCAAGGTGCTCCTGTTCAAGAAGAAGAGGAGGAACCCTTCGAAGAAGAACCTTTTGAGAAGGAGCCTCAAGAGGACATGGAGGAAGAACCAGATGTTATTAAACCATGATCTAATTTGTCTTATTTTCTTTTATTTTGTTACTTCGAATAAAATTGACTGGGTGTTCATTTTATTTTGAATGTTTCAAATGCTGAGATTCATTGTGGTTGGATTTCAAATTTTGTAATGGATATTACATCTTTATTTTTCCAATGTGTATCTAAAAATCATTTCGTGTGATGGATGGATGCATGAATAATTGTTTAGTGCTTAATGAAATTGATATTGGATATATTAACTATTTGGTTGTATGCGTTCTAACGTATATAATGAAATTAATATTGGGTATATTAATCAATGAAATGTTTGTATGACAAACAGAATCATGGCTGAACACCTCACAGCAGCTCGAGATCCAGGCTTTGATAAATGAAAACGTTGCGGCAGCACTAGCTACGGCTCAAGCGCAAGGAAACAACAACGGTGGTAAGTAAAACAGACGAAAGATTGACTACATTTTTTTTCTCACTCTTAAAAATTATTCTCTAAAATAATTTCATGAAACGATCCAGGCCCAGCTCAGTGCACCTTCAAAACCTACATGGATTGTAAGCCGCTCACATTCAAGGGTGATGAAGGAGCCGTGGGTCTGCTACGATGGCTCGAGAAATCAGAAAAGGTGTTCTCAATGTGCAACTGCCCAGTTGCGAATCCGGTAAATTTCGCAACCGCTACACTCGAGGGAGCTGCCCTCACATGGTGGAAAGCACAAATCCAAATGTTAGGGCTCGACGCAGCGAATGCTATGACTTGGAAGGAATTTAAGGATGCCATGATGGAGGAGTATTGTCCTCGCGACCAGGTTAAAAGGTTGGAAGGTGAGTTCCAGAACTCAAAAATGGTAGATTCTGAGGTTGAAGAGTACACCGCTCGCTACCATGAGTACGCGGTGCTGTGTCCTATGATGGTTAATGCTGACTTCAAAAGGATTGAAAGGTACGTGGATGGGTTAGCTCCACAGATCAAGGGGATGGTTACTGCCTCAAACCCTGCAAATGTGCAGAATGCTATCAGGTTGGCCCATAAGCTGACTAACCAGGCCATAGAGCAAGGAACATTGCCACCGAGAAAGGTGATGGGAAAAGAAAGAGAAATGACGACTTCGCTAATAACAACAACAACGGTAGTTGAAATAACAATGGAAGGTCCTCCAACTCTCACAATCAAAACAAGAGGTACACCAACTCCGGGGGTGACTATAATAAAAGTAACGCCAACAGCGGGGGCGGTAATCAGAACCACCAAGGTGGTAGTAATCAGAATCACAATGGGTACATGGGACGAGCACCGTTCCGCAATCGGTGCAACCAACACCACAATGGGGCATGCAAGAAACTCACCTGTGAGCGTTGTGGTAAAGGGGGCCATGAGGCTAAGAACTGTTGGGGTGAACTACAAAACCGCCCTAATCAGAATTAGAACCAAAATCAAAATCAGAACCAGAGGCAGAATAACGAAGGCCCGAGGGGGTGTTATGAATGTGGAAAGCTAGGGCACTTGAAGAGGGAATGCCCACAACTTCGAAAGAATAAAAACAATGTTGGCAACAACAACAACCACCGTAACAACAATAACAACGGCGGTCATGGTGGTAGAAACGGTGGATATGGCGCCAAAGGGCGAGCTTTCGTTATGGGTTCTGGTGAAGCAAGAAATGATGCCAACGTCATTACTGGTAAGTTTATTCTAAACAAATACTTCGCAAATGTCTTATTTGATACTGGTGCTGAGAAAAGTTTTATCTCGACTAAGTTCGGTAAGTTGATTAAGGCTACTCAAACTCCACTAAAAGCTAGGTATACGGTTGAAATAGCAAATGATAAGCTTCTTGACACCACTCACTTGGTTGAGAACTGCACATTATAACTATCTGGTCATAAACTAAGTATAGACCTTATGCCTTTTACCATCGGTAGTTTCGACGTCATAGTGGGCATGGATTGGCTATCCAAACATCAGGCGGAAATCGTTTGTCAAGAAAAAGTCATAGAATACCCGTAGCAGGAGGAGAAGTACTCTCGATTCAGGACAAAAAGGGAGGTGTTGTCTCCGGAATCATATCATACCTTAAAGCGCAGAAGTGTCTTCGGAAAGGGCACGTGGGAATCCTAGCCACAGTGACGGACCAAACCAGGGTGGAGAGAAAAATTGAAGACTCCCGATCATACGTGATTACCCGGAGGTATTTCCTGCGGAATTACCTAGCCTTCCTCCGCATCGGCAAGTAGAATTTGGGATTGACCTCGCTCCAGGAGTAGCTCCGATCGCGCGTGCACCATATCGTCTAGCGGTGAACGAATTGAATGAGCTATCCACACAACTGCAAGAACTGCTAGATAAAGGTTTCATTAGACCTAGCTCGTCACCATGGGGAGCACCGGTCTTATTCGTCAAAAAGAAGGATGGCACATTTAGGATGTGTATTGATTACCGCAAACTCAACAAGGTCACTATCAAGAATCGATACCCTCTTCCACGAATAGACGATCTCTTTGACCAACTTCAAGGATCCAGTTACTATTCCAAGATTGATTTAAGGTCTGGCTACCATCAACTTCGAGTCCGCGATGAGGATATAGAAAAGACAGCCTTCAGAACATGCTACGGCCATTATGAATTTTTGGTCATGCCTTTCGGGCTAACAAACGCACCAGCCGTGTTCATGGATCTCATGAACCGTGTGTGCAAGCCATATCTGGATAAATTCGTCATAGTGTTCATCGATGACATCCTCATCTACTCGAAGACAAAGGAAGAACACGAGGAACATCTACGGTTAATCTTAGAATTGTTAAAGAAGGAACAACTCTATGCGAAATTCTCCAAGTGCGATTTTTGGATCCGAGAGGTTCAATTTCTGGTCACATCGTCAACGAGCAAGGTATCCATGTTGATCCAGCCAAGGTCGAGGCAATTAAAAGTTGGTCTACCCCCAGAGCTCCTATGAAAATTCGCCAATTCCTAGGTTTAGCGGGTTACTACCGTTGTTTTATAAAGGGATTTTCTCAGTTAGCTCAACCATTGACCGTTCTTACGCACAAAGGGGTTCAATACAGATGGGGTGACAAGGAAGAGGCAGCCTTCCAAACTTTGTACTGCACCTATATTATCCTTACCTGATGGGATTGACGACTTCAAAGTCTATTGTGATGTGTCAATCCAGGGACTCGGATGTGTTTTAATGCAAAGAGGTAAAGTCATCGCATACAGGTCAAGGCAACTAAAGTCCCATGAGAAGAATTACACAACTCACGACTTAGAGTTGGGCGCTGTTGTATTTTCCTTGAAATTTTGGAGACACTACTTATACGATACCAATTGTACAATATTCACTGATCACAAGAGCCTCCAACACATATTTGAACAGAAGGAACTCAACATGAGACAACGTAGGTGGGTCGAATTGCTAAACTGTTAGAACCTATTTGTTAGCAACACAAACCTTTTGTTTTCTTACCTTGTAATTGATACTTTGTTTTGTAATTGACTTTGGATATGTACTTGGTAAACTTTGTTTATGAGTTAGCGTACTTGTTATGCTTCTTAGCGGACTTGTGACTTATGTTCCTAGCGGACTTGTTTTACTCCTAGCGTACTTGTTTGATTACCTATCTTAGCGGACTTGTTTATTCCTAGCGAACTTGTTTATTCCTAGCGAACTTGTTTACCTAGTAGTCTTGAATCTTGTTCCTAGCATACTAGTCTTGTTCTTAACGAACTTGTTAGCGTACTTGTTCATGTTAGCGGACTTGTTATTGCTTAGCGTACTTGGTTAGCGAACTGGTTATTGCTTAGCGTACTTGTTAGCGAACTTGATAATGCTTAGCGTACTTGTTAGCGGACGTGTTGTTACACAGCGTACTTGTTAGCGAACTTGATAATGTTTAGCGAACTTTATTTAACTCTTAGGGAACTTGTTGTCCTGATGGAATATTTTGCTGAAAACTAGGTAATGATTTTATTGTGTCAAACATTCTTTTTGTCCCAAGCTATCATCAGGTAGTATAAATACCAATTGGAAAACCCTATTGGGTACGCTTCAAGGAGTATTTCCTACAGAGAGCTTTTGTGTGTGTGTTCTTGGTGTTAGTGTGTGTTCTTGAGCTTTAGGAATCATCAATGGGTGAGCATTGATGCAGATTCATCCGGAATCGACCATCACACATGATTTCCGCACTTGTGTGATGAATCATATGAGAACAACGTGCTCAAATCTGGTCCTGACAATTGGTATCAGAGCCTTGTTCTTCATTTTTGAAGGTTTTCTCAAAATGGAGAAAATCTCATATGAGTTGTCGATTTTGGATGGATTTGCTAGTTGTTTGAATTGATTCTTAGTAGAAATCACTCAATAAACTCAATGCAATACTCAGATTTCTGCAAATCTCAAGCAATAATGTCGGATTTTCGGATTCCAGCCATGAACAGTAGCATATATACGGCTCCTGTTCTTGAAAAAAAATTTCAAATTCTTTTTTCTGTTGATTCTATTTGATGATTGTCGAGGTTAAGACTACTAAAATCGAAGCTAATGGCACTGATTTCTCTCAAAAACATCAAGTATTGAAGATTTTAGAGGCTAAAAGTGGTGATTTTTGGTGTTCTTCACATAATGTTACTATTCCATCAATTTAGGTCATCTAGAGTGATTTTTGGAGTTCGTGACAGTTGAGTAAAGTATTCCTACATGAATTTCGAAACTATTGATGATCTTAAACATTGATTTTGTCAACATTTATTTTTGAGTTTGAATTTGCTCAAGAACAAGATGTTCAAAATTTGGCTAAGTCTGAAAATTTGACTTTTCAAATCTGAAAATTTGACTTTTCAAATTTTTTGCTGAAATCTCGCTTACTAATGACTAATGATGTTTATTATTGTTTGACTTGTAGGATTTGGGTGATTTCAAGCATTTTACAACTTTGCAAGCAAGTGAACCGATTTCGACTCGTTTGACCCGTTAGCTTACTTTGTCTCGAAATTGACTAGTGTTGATCGTTTCAACATGTCGGATCACTTCACTCCAGCCACACAAGACAACAATAGGCCTCCTAAACTCATGGGGGCAAGTGACTTCGATGATTGGAAGGCGAAATTCCTATCTTACTTGGAATTCGTTGACTTTGACCTGTTGACTTCTGTAGACAAAGGTCAGGCTGTGTTTGAAGTGGAAGAGGCTACCATTGCTGGCACTATTGCTGCTGTTGCCGCTGGTGCTGATCCTCCACCTAAGAAGATGATTACCAAACCAAGAAACAAGTTGGATGCTGCTGAAAAGGTTCAATTGAAAACTGACATGCGTGCACTTGGGTGCATTAAGATGGCTATCAATGATGAGTTGCAATACCAATTTCGTGCTGCCACATTGGCTTAAGAAATCTGGGAAGGCTTGGAAAAGAAATATGAGGGCAACCCGGCTACTAAGGAAAGAAGATTGGATAAGATCAAGTTGGCATTCAACACGTTCTCTCATAAGCAAGGCGAATCATTTGAAACACATGTCAATCGATTCTGCCGCATAATCACTGAGATGACGACAAAGAACATCCGACCTGAAAATAGTGCCATCATCAAGAAGGTCCTTCACTCCTTTCCTCAAGAGTTCGCTTCATATGTGACTTACTTGCTCCACAGTAATGATCTTTCTACTGCCGACTATATGGATATGATCGACAAGGTTCGTGAGTATGAAGTTCGAGCCGTTGAGCGCAACGGAAAGTCTCTCATGGGTGCTGTGACTGTTAGGAGTTCTTCAATTGCTTCAAATGCTGCGTTCATTGCTCCCGACCTAGATGATGAGTTCCAATTCTCTGTTCCTGCAAGTCAAAGCCCACCTGCCACTACGTTTGTTCCCGCTGCTCCTCCAAATGAAGTTGTCATTGCTCCCGTCACCGGTCAGACTCCAAATGTGACTTTTGTGCAACAATCTCCAACTGGTTACTTCGTTCAGCAATCATATCCTGCATCTCAACCGAACACAAGTATGGATTCCGACTTATGCAATGATTTTCTAGCTTGCATGAATTCTCAGATGTCCGGAAGTCTTGAGTCCATGACCGTCTGTCAAGAAGACCTTGACCAAGTTTCTGCTGATGATCTCGAAGAGATCGATATCAAATGGCAAATGGGTATGATAGCTGCCCGAACTCCAAAGTTCTTCAAAAAGACTGGAAGAAAGCTTTTCTAAGCTCCCTCAAACACCAACATCGGCTTTGACAAGTGTAACACCCGTAAACAATTTGATGTCAAACACAACTTTTATAACGTTAAATTCGGTCCCAGAAAATTTTCTTTTAAAAACATACACATTCACATTCATGAAATATCACCATTGTGACTAGACTTTACAAAATAACGTTCAAGTTGGCATCCATATGGTTAAACATTGTTTACATGTTATATAACCCCAAAAAGAAATGCTGATACGACTAGTGGTTCTTCATGTGAATCGGTTCTTGAAGCCTTGATGAGCGTCCATTAAGCTTTCCCTTTACCTGCAACATACTCACATTCAATAGTGAGCTTCTATTGCATAACCATTTATTACAATATCAAATAATGAAGAAAAACAATAAAAATCTGGTTTTGCATTCTGGGGCGGTACGCCCAATATAAGTAATTTCTGGGCGGTACGCGCTGGACCCATTTTGACAGAATATTGGCTATTTTCGGGAAATTCTATACTTAGCCAATTTTCTAGCTATCTTACCCTGTTTTCATCAGAACTCACCCAGCTGGATTCTTACCCTCATTTAAGCCTTCCAACACCTATAAAGTGGTTCTAAATACAAGTTTTAGTCCTTTAAACATACCTTGGTCGATTACCCACCCAATTCGCATTAACGGGATTCATCCGACCCATTTGACCCACTAAGGGATCTCTTGTGACAACCATCAAGTGTTGTCATCCTGAATTCACCCAACACATGTAATTCACATCTAAAATCATAATGTAGGCAATATGGCAATGAACTGGTTATATGCAAAACTATCAATTAGTCCTACACAACCGTTAGGAGTTTAGCCTTATGCATTACCGTTACTACTAGTTTTGGCTTTGATCACATAGATTCCAATCTACTTATTATTAGTTCACTAGATCATTATAGTAATTATCAAATAAGCATTGTACCACTATTTGACCCATTAAGACGGGTCAATGCCTTTGGTTTTCCCCAAACGCCTCACTTGACCGTGTTTAAGCCTTGGAATCCATGGTTCTCTAACCATTTAAGATTTCCATTCTTTTGTTACTTGACATAAGCTCTTCAAGCCCATTTTAGCCATTAGAACTTTCATCCGTTCTTCGATTCATCCGAATCTTTTCTATGGTCAAGTTTAATCATTGGAGAACCTATTGGCTTTGAGCTTCACGGTTCCTAGAACCGTTCGTCGCTCATTATACACTTCGTGGTTTATTATTCCAAATAGCAAAGACACATTTACTTATCTACATCATGTAACATAATTAATGTTACCTTTAGAGCTTGATCCACCGCTTCCTCCAATTCCGGAATTATTCCCTTGATCACCTTGATTGCCTAATGGGTCACTAACAATGTTAGGACCTTAATCATAATAGCATTCTTATCACATTTCAATAACATGATTTCTATGCTACACATACATAATACCAATTCATACGAATGGAAATCAAGCAATGTTTATCAAATTACATCTAGCTACATGAATCTTTAACATTTACATGACAACTATGGCATACATTATCCATGCTAGCTAGTGCACATAAAATCATCAAGTTGGTTAAATTTTGTGAACTTATAGCTTCCTATGGTCATCCAACATCACTACAAGCAAATTTGTTGCATTTAACACATTTTTACTCTTTGAGGCATTTTGTCAAACACCTTGTGTGCATACTTTGATGCACCCATAATTACCCAACCCTTGAGCCTCCAACTTGGCCCTTTTGCATAGTGTTGGTGAAATCCATCACCAATCCATCATAAATTTGTCATCTAACACTAATTTCACACACAATTCAAGCAATGGACACAATTTCTCAAACATCCTATGTGGTCATGCAACATGGAAGTTCAAGCATAGGATTTTGGTGACTACTTCACCAATTCATAATCAAATGGAGATTTAGGCAACATATGAAGTTCCTAACATCATAAGATTCATATAACATCAAGAATTTGCAGATTTTGGCCCTTAATTTTCGAACCTAACACATGCAAGAAAATGGGTTTTCACTTACTTGCTTCAAGTATGAGTTTAGGAGCTAGAAGCCACTCCCAATTCCTCCCCAATATGATAAAATCGCAGCCCTATACCTCCTAGATGCATAAATTTGGAGGAACAAAGAAGAAGAAGGAGGAGAGGGTGAGGGCTGGGTTCCAGGTCGTGATTCACGACCTCCCTCCCCTTTCTTTCCTTTTTGTTTAATTCAAGTATTGAGGAATTACACTTCTGGCCCCTATGGTTTCATAATGTGGTAATTTTTAACTAAACTACATATTTACCCATTAAACCTCATAATTCACATGACATAGATTTTATTAACACAAGGGGTTATTTTAACTACTAAAGATTTTTACTTGACTAGACGTTAACGGGAGAATTTTAAATTATGAAAAATTTGGGATGTTACAACTCCACCCCCCTTAAAGGGGTTTCGTCCCCGAAACGACTTACGTACCGAATAAATGAGGGTAGTAGCGTTGCATTTCATCCTCGGCTTCCCACGTCAAGTCGGAGCCTTTTCTATGCTCCCATTGAACCAACACTTGGTTCACTTCCTTGTTTCGTAGCTTTTTCATCTTGCGATCAAGAATCGCAATAGGCCTTTCTATATAGTTAAGCTTCTTATCCACAACCAAATCGTCTAGAGGCACATAAGCACTTTCATCCGCCAAGCACTTTCGTAGGTTGGACACGTGGAATGTGTTGTGGATTCCGCTCAATTCTTCCGGTAATTCCAATTGATAAGCATTATCACCCACTCGGGCCAATATTTTGAAAGGTCCAATAAACCTAGGACTTAGTTTACCCCGCTTTCGGAAGCGGATCACACCCTTCCATGGGGACACTTTCAACAAGACCATATCCCCCTTTTTGAATTCAATAGGCCTTCGTCTCTTGTCCGCGTAGGACTTTTGTCTATCTTGGGCCGCTTTTAAACGGGCCCTTATCACGTCGAGCTTTTCGGATGCTAGTTTAACCACTTGCTTACTAGCTAACTCTCGTTGACCCACTTCACCCCAACACACGGGTGTCCGGCATTTTCTACCATAAAGCATTTCGTAAGGCGGCATCCCAATGCTCGAGTGGTAGCTATTGTTGTAGGAGAACTCAACAAGTGGAAGGTAGTGATCCCAACTCCCTCCAAAGTCAATAGCACATGCCCGCAACATGTCCTCAAGTGTTTGGATGGTTCTTTCACTTTGTCCATCCGTTTGTGGGTGGTAGGCGGTACTAAGTAAAAGTTTTGTACCCAACCACTCCTGAAATTCCCTCCAAAACTGGGAGGTGAACCGGGTATCCCGGTCGGACACGATTGAGACGGGTACTCCATGGCGCGATATAATCTCATTTATATACACATCCGCCATTCTTTCGGAAGAGTAAGTCTCCCTAATTGGTATGAAATGAGCACTTTTTGTCAGTCTATCAACCACCACCCATATAGCATCATATCCCTTGGGTGTTTTGGGTAATTTGGTCAATAGGTCCATAGTTACGTGCTCCCATTTCCACATTGGAATTTCTAAGGGTTGGAGCTTGCCATAAGGCTTTTGGTGCTCCGCCTTGACTTGTGAACAAGTCAAACATTTCCCCACATATTTGACTATATCCCGTTTCATTCCGGGCCACCAATAGTCATGCTTTAAGTCGTGGTACATTTTTGTCGCCCCCGGATGAATCGAGTATCGCGACTTATGGGCTTCATCAAGTAACAAATTCTTCACTTCACAAGCGTTTGGAACCCAAATTCTTCCGAATCGAGTTTTGATCCCACTTTCTTCTTCTATCAAGTTTTTCACTTGGCCCACAATTCGTTCTTTCCTTTGGTTTTCACTTTTTATAGCCTCCACTTGGGCTTCTTTGATTTTGGTGATCAAATCGGACGTCACCACCAATTTCATCGATCGCACCTTTATAGGAGCGTAATCCCCTTTTCGACTAAGAGCATCCGCTACCACATTGGCCTTGCCCGGGTGATAGTGGATTTCACAATCATAATCCTTGATGGTCTCAAGCCACCTTCTTTGCCTCATATTTAACTCTTTTTGGTCAAAGAAATACTTGAGGCTTTTATGGTCGGTGAAAATGGTGCATTTCACCCCATAAAGGTAGTGTCGCCATATTTTTAAGGCGAACACCACCGCCGCCAACTCCAAATCATGAGTTGGGTAGTTTTGCTCGGTCACCTTCAATTGTCTTGATCCATAGGCAATCACCTTGCCCCGTTGCATTAAAACACAACCAAGGCCCAATTTTGACGCATCAGAGTAAACTACCATGTCTTCCGTTCCCTCAGGGAGGGTTAAAACCGGTGCTTGCGTCAACTTTTGCTTAAGGCTTTGAAAAGCCTTCTCTTGATCTTCACCCCACACAAACTTGGTGTCTTTTCGGGTTAGTTTAGTCATAGGAAGGGCTATCTTCGAGAAGTCTTGAATAAATCTCCGATAGTAGCCCGCTAACCCTAGAAAACTCCGCACCTCCCTCGGATTCTTTGGGGGTTCCCATTTGATGACGGCTTCAATCTTTGCCGGATCCACCATAACCCCATCGGCGCCTATGACATGGCCTAAAAATTGCACCTCCTTCAACCAGAAGGCGCACTTGGAGAATTTTGCATATAGCTTTTCCTCCCTTAATCTTTCTAGTACCTCCCGTAAATGCTTAGCGTGCTCCGCTTCATCTCGGGAGTATACCAGAATATCGTCAATGAACACAATCACTGATTTGTCAAGCATCGGTTTACACACCCGATTCATGAGATCCATGAAAGCCGCGGGTGCATTAGTGAGTCCAAAGGACATCACTAAAAATTCATAATGACCGTATCTCGTTCTGAAGGCCGTTTTGGGAACATCTTCCTCTTTCACCTTTAGTTGATGGTACCCAGAACGTAGGTCTATCTTCGAGAACCATTTTGCCCCTTGAAGTTGATCAAATAAATCGTCAATTCTGGGCAATGGGTACCTGTTCTTCACCGTGAGTTTGTTTAACTCTCGGTAGTCTATGCACATCCGCATGCTACCATCCTTCTTTTTCACGAATAGCACCGGTGCTCCCCACGGAGAGACACTCGGACGTATGAACCCTTTATCCAACAACTCCTGGATTTGGGTCTTCAATTCTTGTAGTTCCGCCGGTGCCAACCTATACGGAGCTTTAGCCACCGGCTTAGCATTTGGCACTAAGTCAATTTTAAATTCCACCTCTCGATCGGGTGGTAACCCCGGTAAGTCATCCGGAAATACATCTTTAAACTCTTGCACCACGGGTAAGTCATCTATTGCGGGACTTTGAATTCTAGTATCCGCCACCATAGCCAAATAGGCTTGGCACCCGTGCATCATGAGCTTCCTAGCTTCCATCATTAAGCGTATAATTGGAACGTTTTGTTTCTCACCATGAATGGTGACTTTGCTCCCCTTTGGCGAAGATATCTCTATCGCCTTCCGGTCACAAATAACCTTTGCGTGGTTGCGGGATAACCAGTCCATCCCCACCACTACCTTGAATTCTCTCATCGCCATTGGAATGAGATCTATGAGGTATTCCTCATTGTTGATGGAGATTTTGCATCCCCGACATACATCAAAGACAAGAATACTTTTATCGTTAGCTATTTCTACCTCTAAGGGTACATGCAATTTTTCAATTATAAATGAGGGATGCTTAATAAAATCATATGAGACAAATGATCTATTAGCTCCTGTATCAAATAATACGTGAGCAGGTATCGAATTTACAAGAAATGTACCTGCCACCACGTTGGGGTCTGACTTGGCTTCTTCGGCCGTGAGTTGGAATGCCCGGCCCGTGGCTTTTGGCACTTCCATCTTTACCCCGCTTCTTGCCCCCTCTTTCTTGAGTTTTGGGCATTCTGATTTCTTGTGCCCAGCTTGGTAACAGTTGAAGCATCGTGGCTCGCTAGACGGGCAGTTAGAAATAACGTGGCCTTTCTTACCACAGTTCAAGCATGGGCGGTCTTTGAATATACACTCTCCCGAGTGTCCTTTGCCACAAATTTTGCATTTTGATCCGCCCCCTCTTGTGTCCCTTTTCTTGGACGAGTCACCTACTTTTTGCTTCTTGGGGGGATTCGGATTCCCCCCAGTGGGTTTTCTTGCCTCTTGGGCCTCTTCCCGGATGACATCCATCTCTCGCGCCCGTGCGGCGTTAATCATTTGTTCCACCGTGGTGAACCGGTCTAGAGGCATGAAATTCTTTATCTTTGCCTTCAGCATGTTCCGGTAAAAGAACATCCGTGCCCCTTCAGTGGGTAGCACATCTGAGCAGAATTTTACCCTATCAAGGTAAATACCGGTGATCTCATCAACGGTTTGAGTCTCCCTTTGCTCTAGCTTCAAGAACTCTTGCTTCAATTCATTGACCGCAGAGGGTGGGCAGTGATGTTCAAGAAACAGTTCTTTAAATTCTACCCAAGTTAGGGCATCTGTTACTGCCTGTCCTTTCTCTAGGACCTTTGCGTCCCACCAATCTTTTGCTCGATCTACTAGTAGACCCGTAGCAAAGATAACTTGATCTGCAGCCTCACAATGGCTTCTTTTGATTACCCCCTCCACATTGGTCACCCATCGGTGACTAGCTATTGGGTCGGGATCACCCGTGTATTGCGGGGGTTTACACGCCATAAAATCTTTGAAGGAACTCCCCTTCTTATTCGGCGTACTTGCCTCCCCTTTATTCAGGAGGGCATTCTTCAATTCCTCAAACTTTTCGCTCAAGGTAATAAGTAGATCCTCCTGGATCTTTTGCACAAACTCGGGAATAGCTGCCTGAATGGCATTTCCCACTTCTTCAGAGATCTGGGCCTTCAAAGCCCGCTGTCTCTGCTCTTCTGCAAGATCAACGCCATCAAGGTCCACCATTGATCTACAGAATAAAATTTCCATTAGCTTACAGCTTTTATTCACCCTTACCGCAACAAGGTTTTATTTATCGTATTGGTCATAGCCAATATTCCCCCCAGGTTTATACAAGGTTTCTGGCCGTAGCATTACCCCGTTTCTACCTGGGACACTTCACTCACGCACTCCCCGGTTCAGGTGTGAATACACCTCTCCGTGCGTTCCCCGAGTGATAGCTTATAACTTTGCCCTTACGGGCATATAGGAACATTCATTCATTTTCATTCAATTTCAATAATTAATTTAAGCTTAAGTACCTTGCCCGGACGCTTCATCAAGCTTGAACCGATCACTTTTCCCCTATCCCTTGAGCTCAAGGTTTGAGTTCAAGTACTCCCCGAGTACTTGATTCTCTCAAACCATGGCTCTGATACCAAATTGTAACACCCGTAAACAATTTGATGTCAAACACAACTTTTATAACGTTAAATTCGGTCCCAGAAAATTTTCTTTTAAAAACATACACATTCACATTCATGAAATGTCACCATTGTGACTAGACTTTACAAAATAACGTTCAAGTTGGCATCCATATGGTTAAACATTGTTTACATGTTATATAACCCCAAAAGAAATGCTGATACGACTAGTGGTTCTTCATGTGAATCGGTTCTTGAAGCCTTGATGAGCGTCCATTAAGCTTTCCCTTTACCTGCAACATACTCACATTCAATAGTGAGCTTCTATTGCATAACCATTTATTACAATATCAAATAATGAAGAAAAACAATAAAAATCTGGTTTTGCATTCTGGGGCGGTACGCCCAAAATAAGTAATTTCTGGGCGGTACGCGCTGGACCCATTTTGACAGAATATTGGCTATTTTCGGGAAATTCTATACTTAGCCAATTTTCTAGCTATCTTACCCTGTTTTCATCAGAACTCACCCAGCTGGATTCTTACCCTCATTTA
Source organism: Deinandra increscens subsp. villosa (assembly GCA_039602395.1). NCBI lineage: Eukaryota > Viridiplantae > Streptophyta > Magnoliopsida > Asterales > Asteraceae > Deinandra > Deinandra increscens. Next base: position 43,605,856 of record JBCNJP010000006.1, read on the forward strand.
AGCCTTCCAACACCTATAAAGTGGTTCTAAATACAAGTTTTAGTCCTTTAAACATACCTTGGTCGATTACCCACCCAATTCGCATTAACGGGATTCATCCGACCCATTTGACCCACTAAGGGATCTCTTGTGACAACCATCAAGTGTTGTCATCCTGAATTCACCCAACACATGTAATTCACATCTAAAATCATAATGTAGGCAATATGGCAATGAACTGGTTATATGCAAAACTATCAATTAGTCCTACACAACCGTTAGGAGTTTAGCCTTATGCATTACCGTTACTACTAGTTTTGGCTTTGATCACATAGATTCCAATCTACTTATTATTAGTTCACTAGATCATTATAGTAATTATCAAATAAGCATTGTACCACTATTTGACCCATTAAGACGGGTCAATGCCTTTGGTTTTCCCCAAACGCCTCACTTGACCGTGTTTAAGCCTTGGAATCCATGGTTCTCTAACCATTTAAGATTTCCATTCTTTTGTTACTTGACATAAGCTCTTCAAGCCCATTTTAGCCATTAGAACTTTCATCCGTTCTTCGATTCATCCGAATCTTTTCTATGGTCAAGTTTAATCATTGGAGAACCTATTGGCTTTGAGCTTCACGGTTCCTAGAACCGTTCGTCGCTCATTATACACTTCGTGGTTTATTATTCCAAATAGCAAAGACACATTTACTTATCTACATCATGTAACATAATTAATGTTACCTTTAGAGCTTGATCCACCGCTTCCTCCAATTCCGGAATTATTCCCTTGATCACCTTGATTGCCTAATGGGTCACTAACAATGTTAGGACCTTAATCATAATAGCATTCTTATCACATTTCAATAACATGATTTCTATGCTACACATACATAATACCAATTCATACGAATGGAAATCAAGCAATGTTTCTCAAATTACATCTAGCTACATGAATCTTTAACATTTACATGACAACTATGGCATACATTATCCATGCTAGCTAGTGCACATAAAATCATCAAGTTGGTTAAATTTTGTGAACTTATAGCTTCCTATGGTCATCCAACATCACTACAAGCAAATTTGTTGCATTTAACACATTTTTACTCTTTGAGGCATTTTGTCAAACACCTTGTGTGCATACTTTGATGCACCCATAATTACCCAACCCTTGAGCCTCCAACTTGGCCCTTTTGCATAGTGTTGGTGAAATCCATCACCAATCCATCATAAATTTGTCATCTAACACTAATTTCACACACAATTCAAGCAATGGACACAATTTCTCAAACATCCTATGTGGTCATGCAACATGGAAGTTCAAGCATAGGATTTTGGTGACTACTTCACCAATTCATAATCAAATGGAGATTTAGGCAACATATGAAGTTCCTAACATCATAAGATTCATATAACATCAAGAATTTGCAGATTTTGGCCCTTAATTTTCGAACCTAACACATGCAAGAAAATGGGTTTTCACTTACTTGCTTCAAGTATGAGTTTAGGAGCTAGAAGCCACTCCCAATTCCTCCCCAATATGATAAAATCGCAGCCCTATACCTCCTAGATGCATAAATTTGGAGGAACAAAGAAGAAGAAGGAGGAGAGGGTGAGGGCTGGGTTCCAGGTCGTGATTCACGACCTCCCTCCCCTTTCTTTCCTTTTTGTTTAATTCAAGTATTGAGGAATTACACTTCTGGCCCCTATGGTTTCATAATGTGGTAATTTTTAACTAAACTACATATTTACCCATTAAACCTCATAATTCACATGACATAGATTTTATTAACACAAGGGGTTATTTTAACTACTAAAGATTTTTACTTGACTAGACGTTAACGGGAGAATTTTAAATTATGAAAAATTTGGGATGTTACAACAAGTCAAAAGTGCAATGTTACAACTGTCAAGAAATGGGGCACTTTGCACGTGAATGTCCTAAGCCAAGGACGTGGAACGGGCAATCCAATTCTGGTGGAAGTAACCAAACTCATCAAAAGCACGGTGGTGGTGTTACCCAATCTTATCAGAAACAAGGCAGCTCGTCATTCCAGAAGCCACATGGCACCAGCTCAAATGTCTCTCAACGAGGATCGTCATCTTCTCAACAACAACAAAGATCAGATGAAAGCAACAAGGTTTTGGTATCGCTTGAAGACTCAAACTACAACTGGACCTCCTCGTCTCAGAATCCGTCTTCTAGCCAGACCAACTATGCTCTTGTAGTGAAGGCAAATGATGGAGAGATAGACGTGTCTAACACAATTGACCCTCTCTTTCCAACTAACTTCTGTTTAATAGCTGGAATTGATGATCTGACTGAAGACAATGCTCAAGACACTGGAATTGTTACTGAAGTGAGCTCATCTTAAGTTGAATCTGAGGCAAGTAAGACGCTTGTAGAACTTCAACGTGAAACTATCCCTGATGAGGTAAAACTTGCTTTATGTTCTTGTGACACCCGAGAATTCCAAGGTTAACTTCCGTTAGACAATCTCCGTTAGTTACGTTATAAGTGTTAACTTAGTAACTAATGCTTAACTAGGCCGAATACGTCCACGACCTTTGGTTGATCACCGAACCCGTCCATATGTGTTATGTGTTTAACTATTTATCGTCATTATGTGCAATGTGATTTAAATACATGATTTAGTATTGTGAATAGCATGACAGTTTATGAATCATGTTTATCTTGTTTAGAATGTGAAATTGACCACTTTTGGTAACCAGCGAAACTACCGGGCGAAACTATAGTGTCGCCCGGCAGTCTTTTGGCTCACTCGTGATCAGAGCCAGTTTCGCCTGGCCAGCGAAACTGCCAGCGAAACTAGGCCCTGATATGAAATATCTTAATAAACCCTAGCTCTCCCATTTGCCTCTTTTACACACAAACACACACACACTCCATCTTTCTCCTGGAAATCTGATCAGTCGAGATTCACACCGAGCCATCGAGATCTCAGCCCCGAACCATCATCCATCAAGCTTAGAGATCGAACCGTGAGTTCCAAAACCACCATTTTTATGTTTTCTATGTGTTTTCTTAAAAAGCATGCTTGAACCTTCATGTAATCACTAGATCTATCATAAAGTCAGTAACTTTACGTGTGAAATCCATCCATGTTGAAGATTTATGCTAGATTAGGTCATTTTAGGTTAAAATGTGTTTTTGGTGATTTGATGATGAAAATGCATGTTTAAGGTGTTAAAGCTTACAGATTTATGTTGATAAATGGTTATGTATGCTAGATAATGAATTGCATGTAATATGGAAGCTGTTAGATTGATTTTTAGGCTGATTTATGTGTTTTTCGCGACCAGCGAAACTGTGCTGTTCTCTGGGCGAAACTATGTAGCGGAACTATGTATATCTTCATCCAGCGACACTATGTAGCGAAACTGTAGTGTCGCCGGGTAAACCAACCAGACCTGCTCGAGCGAATCTGCCGAGCGAAATTCCCTGAACGAAAGTTCAAATCAGTTTCGGGCGAAACTAGGCTAGCGAAACTGTGCCAACAGTTTCGAGCGAAACTAGCCTAGCGAAACTGTGTCATCGGGTATTGCCTAGCGAAAGTGCTGCCCGTGCACACAGCGAAACTGCCTAGCGAAACTGCTAGCGAAATTGAGACCAGAATCCAAACTTGTGCAATTTGCTTGAATGTTATGCCATGACTTACATGATTATGCCATAATGATACATGCTTTGACTTCTGATGTATATGAACCCTTGTTTATGATCAACCATTGGTGTCGTGTGTCGGTATGTCGTGTCTTAGTTCCAACGTGCTATGTTATGGGCCATAGTGACGTTAAGTTAAAGACTAGACACAACCTAATACTTAAGACCTTAATGTGATTATTAGGTCTTCGTTAGCAAATCATAATTTGGATTATTGAAGTGTAGCTGAGCAACCTAAGGTGAGTTTCACTAACCCTTTAATTGTGCGCCCGCTTGGGACACAACGAATGAACTTAACGAAAAACAACGCTGACATTTTGAGGTATCGCCAAATGGGGGGTATCTGTTGTGGAAGTTGGAGTGTTTTATGGGAAGCACTTGCAACTGTCCATCCTTGGGGTTTCGAATGAAATCCTGAAACAACCATTTTAACACTTAAACTCTTTTTGGGATTTCAGATGAAATCCGGAATAAGCGATTTTAATATAACTAGTGTAGGTTAAAGTCGAAACCAAATGATATCACATGTTTTCTAAGGGATGCTTGTTAAAACTTAAAGTCCTCAATTTAGTACTGTTGATCTGAGAAGCGAGGGGATGTTGGGTAGATCTACTGAGGGTTTGACAAACCCTGCTCCGCGGTACACAAATGTGTAGCCAACCGGTTGGAGGCCGAACGGAGTTCAATATCAGCCTGTTTTAGTTGTGGGTCCTGGGAGGGACACAACTGGAGGCATCAACCATCGGCAATTGCCGAACTCTGTTACGTCAGCTTTGAGCCTTAGTACGACTTCCTTAGTGCATGGAACCCGGATTAGCTACCCGCGATATCGGTTGACTGCTTTAATCTTAACTAATCTTTTACTTAACTAGTGCATATTCGGTAATTCAACGCTTGGTAATGTTTTGCAAATCTATTACTTATTTATATATTGATGAATACGAATTATGAGACCGGGCCAATGCATGTCACGCCCACCGTGAACTCACCAACCGTTAGGTTGACACTTGTGTGGTTTTCACTTTTGCAGATCGTTGAGGAGTATCCACCAGGGGTTGGCATGGCACAAGAAGACATTTACTTTCATTAAACTAAATTGGGAATTTGAATTTGAAACAATGATTTGTAAAGCACGTGGTTAGTGCTAAGATACTAATGTTTTATTCCGCTGCGTACTTTAAACTGTTTTCCTTATTAATGTTTGGACTTTACTCTGATTCATTTAGTATTTGTAACTAATGGTTGTGGTCCTGGTCTAGTCGCGCCCCTTAACGGTATAAACTCCGTTAGTGGTTATTTGGGGGTGTGACA